>OW052221.1:47899026-48499026 GCA_932526605.1 Nephrotoma flavescens | reverse complement strand
GTTTTGAGTTGTTATTGTTGTTGTTGTTGTTGCTGTTGTTGGTTGTGGGATTATGTTAGGTTTTGTGTTTTGTACCTGTGATGCATTTTGTAGCTCGTTGTTCTTCTTGTTGAGATCCGCTATAACCGCCATCATGGTTTGCATTTGGCCTTTTAACTCGATGATGGTGTTTGTCAATTCTCTATTCTCGTCCGTTAATTGCTGCGCCTTAGCTTGTGCTATTGTAGTTAGGGACAGTCGACGTTTTATTTGAGCGTCTATACCCACTGCTGCCAGTTCTTCCGTTGAATTTGTTTTTTTTTCGATAGCACTAATTTACTAATATTATTATTTTTGTTTTCTACCGTTGAAGGGTTAGCGGTTGTTTTGACCATCACTTTTGCGGCAACGTCGTCATCAGAACCCCCTGGTTCATGTGATCGTTTTGCTGACTGCCCGGCCGCACTGGCAGCGCTGTCCTCAATGCCGTCCATTTCTAATACGCACTATCACTTATATTGATGTGTTTACACTACTGATTGTTTTCACAATTTTTTTTTTTTTTTTTTTCAGTTTAATGTTTATGGAATTTTATATAATTTAGAAGAAATGAAATTTTTGTTTACCCACTAACCTTTGTTCTTCTTACCGTAGATACTGGTTACCATGTGGTTTGCCCCGTTCTTTAACAGCTTTCTGCACTTAATGTCTGTGCTTTCACTAAAATGTCTCACTGTATGTGATACCTCCTCATACGCGACTGTTTATGTATGGTGGTATACTATGAATCACATCACGACTTAAACTAGCACTTAAATAATTATTATTCACGTTTGTATTCATCACAAGAATTACACTTTTTAATTATTAATACAACACATACACGAGAGTTTGTGTATGGTGATCACTTAAACTATTCAACAATTATTTATAAAACCACGTTTTTATTTTCTATATCGCACCATTTTACGGTAAATCAAATCACTGTTATTTTTTCCACTTCATATTATACCATGCACACGAGAGTCTGTGTATGCCAGTTAAATCACTATAAACTATACTCACTTAATTATACACTATCCCATGCAACTTATAATTACACAATAATCACTAATAAATAACTAATAGTCACTATATCACTATAATTGTTTTAGCACATAGTTTGTAAATTTTATTTCTAGAGAAATATTTTATAACTGTTCACTGTTTTTTTATTTTATTTAATTTTTTAAGAGCACTAATAAAATTTATGTGTACACTGTTCAACGATCACGATTGGAATGTATTTCGATGTCATAAATATGTTGTTGCAGAATTTCGGACGCCGTTTGTGGATTTTTATGGCTACATACGATTGCCGTGTCATCTGCGAAAGTAGACGTCACACTACCTTGTGGTACTCCAGCCAGAATGTTTTTCTCGTTCGATTTAGAGGTGTTGTATTTGACATAATATCTGCGATTTGACAAATACGACTTCATGAGTTGGTAAATTTCTGGCAATTTAAGATTAATTTTATGAAGCAGACCCTCGTGCCAAACTTTATCGAATGCTTGGGCAACATCCAAGAATACGGCGGAGCAGGATTTTTTCTCTTCGTATGCTGACCTTATTTCTGTAGCTACTCGGTGCACTTGCTCAATGGGTCCGTGCTCGGCTCTGAAACCAAACTGATGACTAGGGATGATATTTCGTAGTTCCGGTTTAATATTTTCGATAATAGTTTTTTCGAATACTTTCGAGACGATTGGTAGTAGGCTTATTGGTCTATATGACGAAACTTTGGTAGGATCCTTGCCAGGCTGTGGGATCATTTTTATAGTTGATAATTTCCAGCATTCAGGGATACATCCTGATTCGTAAATTGAATTAAATATTTGAGCCAGTCGACCAAAGGCACACTCAGGCAGTTGTTTAAGCATTTCACCTGTAATTCGATCATACCCAGGGGCTTTCTTTAATTGAATTTGATGTGCGATAATAAACTTTACCAGTGGTTTCTTTATCTTAAATTTCCTCACACGCCTGATTGCTATATTTTCTGTTTGAACCACCGATAATCCAAGGTTTGGAGTGAAAACACTTTCAAGGTGATCAGCAAAGGCTTTAGCTTTTTCCTCGTCACTTCTAGCCCATTCACCGTTAGAAAGACGAATTGGTGGATTTGGTTGCTGAGGCCGTTTAAAGTATTTAGTGGCCTTCCATAATGAATAGTTTGTGTCCGAATGGGGAGATAATTCTTTAAGATAATTTTGCATATAATCCATCTTGTTTTTTTGTAGTAGGCTTTGTAGTTTTATTTTTGCCTGATTAAAGTTATGTTTAGCATCTGGCGATCGATTAATTTGCCAGATGCGTCTTAAGCGACGTTTCTCTGTTAACATTTTTTCTATTTCAGCGGAGGTTATGGTGTGTCTTGTATGGTTTAGGCGAGGCCGCAATAGCTGCGTTGACTAGTACATCGTTAAAGTTTTCCACAGCAATGTTTATATCGTTAGCCGTCGGCAGTGTAGACGTTAAGTCGATATGTGAACTGATGGACATCTTGAATTTCAACCAGTTAGTGAAGGTGTTCGTTATATAGTTATTCGTAGAACATGGCTTTTGGTCGGCCCAGTAATGTAGTAAAACCGGAGAGTGGTCAGAAGATAATTCTAAAAGTGGTTTAGCTTGGATTATTTCTCGGTTTATTTTACTTGTGATGCAAAATCAAGGACGTCAGGGATTTTTCAACGATCAGTAGGCCAATAGGTTGGATGGCCACACGACGCAAGATCGTAGTGGTTTTCTTGAATAACATTCATTAATTGACGTCCCCTCGGAGTAGTCAATCTTGAACCCCAGTAGGTATGTTTGGCATTAAAATCGCTGGCGACCATAAAACGTTGACCCAGGGTTGCAAAAAATCTTTTGTAGATATCTGCCGAAACGTTATTATTTGGAAGGCAATATATTGAAGCGATGACTAAGCTTTCTTTATCGAGGTCCACACATACAGAGGTTGCTTGAATTTCCTCAGTGCTATATTCATTTAGAACATAATGGCAAATCCGCTTTTTTATAATAATAGCAGTTCCTCCTCGACTTCTGCCCAAGGGATGTTTTGTATCATAAACTTCGTAACCATTAATTCTGAAATTGTGTTTATCCGTTAAATGGGTCTCAGAAACTAACATAAGATCAATTTCGTGTTTAGCTAAGAAATGTTTGTTTATTTAGTGTAATTGGAAAATTAAATTTAGTTTTAAATTAATTAAGTTCTATTAATTAAGGGTAAATAATCATATACATTTACATTATTAAAACTATTTTCCATTGTAGTTTATACGCTGGTAATGCTGGAGTTGGGTGATCTGGATGCTGGATTTTAGTGTTTTAATAAAGTGTATAAAACAAAGTTTGTTGTTGTTGTTTTTTAATTATGAAATCCTCCAACATACTCCCGCACGTTAAGAAATTCATTTCTTAACAATTAATCCCTTTGTTTGGTGGCTGTTCTATGATGCGACGAACTGTTGATATCCTGGTGTTTCGAACGATTGATTGTAAGCAAAGTTAATCATCAAGTTTAAGTGATCATTTGAATTGAGTGTATGTTCAGCTTGCTATAACACGACGTACGCATAAGTCCATTAATGAAGCTGGACTTAATGGTTGGAATTGGATATAAATTTTCATCCTGGTCGTCACCTCAACATAATGAAGTGTAGTTTATAGTGATGATTAATTGATTGGATGTATGTAGTGTGTTGACCATTGCATATTAGTGTCCCCTCGTAGTGAAGACTCCAGTTTGATGCTGTCGCCTATTTCAACAAATGGTTCGCCAAGAATGTTATGTTCACCATGAATGTTATTGAATTCAGAATTGCTGTCAACCGATGTAAGTTTTGTATCATTTGATTTGGTGATTTCGTGATAATGTAGTTGAATTTCCGATAGTAATATTTTCCGTAACAAAGAAATTTGACTGACGTCTTATTGAATATACCAAACTTAGCTGTGAATTGAACCGCAATGACAAGTTGTTCTGTAATAGAAATTTTTAGATTAATTCTTGTTTCATATATGTATATAATTTGTTCGAATTAGGCGAATGTGAACTTTGCGTGATCGTATCGTTATTCCACCTGGCTCGTTCAGGTATTTTAATGTAGATGCTTTTTTATGAATTTTCAGCTTCCTTATCCATCTCTCGATTTTGTGGTGTTCTGAGCTTTGTTTAAATTGTCGATTCAAGTTTTTTATGGATAATACAAATCGTTTTTGGAACTTGAATGAAATCGTTTCGCAATATCGTTGTACTTTTATTAGCTGGGCATCGGTTTCTGGAACTGAAGTGATGAGTTTGCAAAAATAGTTATCCGCTAATATGGATTTCTTGGAGATACTGCTCGATTTTAGTGCTGTCCGAAGATGATGCTTGCAGATACTATATTTGGAATTATGGTAAATTATATTTTCAAACCATGACATACAATTGAAAATGTGGAGCTCGAAAGGGTCTTGTAGAAAAGTCTTATAATCCATGAAAGACTCGGAATCCGTGATGATTTTCTTGGTTGTGATTTGATCCGCGTTTCCTGACTCCTTTGTTGAGAACATTACCGTCAGCTCATGATTTAAGGTTTTGGTTAAGATTTTTAAATGACGTGATGCATACCATTTTCCGGATAATGTATGTCTTAGTTGGTTTGAAACTTGCTTCACTTCTTTAAACATTCTTAGTGACTCGTTGGTATCGTTTTCTCGGGTAATCATTGTGAATCTATTAGCATATACATCTGTGATTGTGTTGGACTTAGTATAAATGAATCTGCGATTGACCAAATAAAATTTGAATGTATCTGCAAGTTTAGAAATTTTTGTGATTTAAGTAATTCATGTACTATGTCTGCGTTTAATGACATGTAAATTTCAATATATTTATTGAAGAAAGAACAAGCTGAATCCAGGCATAATGGAGCTGGTTGTTGTTTTCGTTGGTGTTTTTTCAGTTGAACTATTAGTGGTTTTTGGTATGATATGAGCTTTCGAATAAATAGTGTAATGTTTAATTACACGTAATGTCATATCAGTATAGCTCTTTGTTATTCCAGCAGAATTTAGTATTTGGCCGTATTTGGAATAAAATGATTCCAATCGTTTTAGGTTTAGACCAAAGTTTTGAATAAATGACCTTATTACAAACGAGATTTGTGAATATGAGTCATTTGGAGTTTGCTGAAGTTGTCTTGATAATACTAACGCTGTCGGCAGTATGTAATCAGGGTTTGAATTAAGTGTGTGGGATGTGGTGGACTGGTTAGTTTTAGCTGAAGGTATAATTGAAGCGGGTTTAAATAGATTTTTGTCTTCAATTTTGTATGAGCAGCAGGAACGTAAATTATGAGTTGCTGAAGTTGATTTGTATTTTCTCGTAGGTAGTCTAATTTGATACTGGAGCAATGAGTAAAGTAGTTTGTTGTAGATAAGACAAGATACGTGGTTTGTACACTTATTGCACGTGAGTCCCTTGTGTAGACAATTTCGGTATAAAATAATTTTGGTAACAATTTTTTCTCGAGCTTGAATCGATAAATTTTTGAATGTATGCCATTTATGCATCAAATGTAGATCATCACATTCACAAACAATAGATATAATGAAACCATGTGAATTAGTAGAGGAGTTTTTAATAGTAATCTTTTCCAAAGTTCTGCGAGTTGTTTCCCATATTTTTAATTCATCGTATCTAACGTTCAAAAATGTAATAAATGCAGAAACATTTATGATATTCTTCTCAATAGTTTGTTTGACCCAAGCTTGCCTATCAATATTCTTTAAGATTAAGTAGATACGCCAATAATCTTGCACCTCACTGCCACTTCCACGTTTTCGAAGACATGTGATAATTTCATCAGCATTTTCTGCTATCTGCGGTAATTCGTTTCCGTTTGAGTATTGACAAGGTTTCTGATTGAAAAAAGATTTATGACGAGAAATAACTGTACGATTTCGATTATGGTACCGTTTGCAAAGCAAATCCCAAACTTTATTATAATTGGCTTCTGTGATACGGATATGTCTAATTAATGAAACTGCATCGTCTTTTAGCACTTTAGTTAAAATATGAAATTTGTCTACGTTATTTAGATCATGATTATTGTGCACCGTGCTTGTAGAATGCTGGCCAATATTGATAATTTCCTGCAAATGGTTCGATAAGTATTGCAGGAAAGCATGGTTTGTTTTTCGTATTATTGCCCTCGTAACAAGTGGGTGGTTGCGAAATATGAGTTTCGAAATTTTCATTTAAATTAACAGGATCGGTAGTCATGATCCTTCGATTTAACGATGCTTGCATAAGCAACATGCGAGCTTGTTGATATGTTTCATTTACAGTTTTAGTAATGGGCTCGTAGTTTATTTATTTATTTGTTTAATTATCAATAATGACATTTTATAATACATTGTTATTTAAATTAATTAATCTTCGCTAACTGTTAATAGTTCCAATTCGTATTGATTAACAGATTGGTAATGAATATCAAAAAATTCTAAGCCAATCGTAATTGCTTCTATCGTTGTGGTATCGGTAATTGTTTCAGAGAATTTTAAAATACTCTTAACTCGATTAAACGCGCGATCGCGTAATCGTTCTAAAATTTGCACCATTTTAATATTAATTTAAGCGTTCACAATTATGTAACTTTTAATTATTGTTTTGTATACGGATTAAGCACCGTTTAAATTAGCATATGATTAAAGCTTACGATAATAAAATAATTGTGTACTTATCTTGTCTTATCACATTCATGTGGGAATATCCCGGGTTTCGGCACCAAAAAATGTAGAACGATTTCCGAAAGTATTGACATCCAAAGTTGCAATTCCTTCCAGAATCCAAATCCAAATTAGACTTCCGAATGATTGTAGTAAATAAGGTGAAATTCAATAACACTACCAGTCGTAACACACTGTATATCTTGAAACTGATCCTTTCAGTTCAAGAGTTTATTGCAAAGAGAGATAATTACATTTTTTGTTTTACAATTTTTGACAAACTTAATTTATAAAAATCTAAATTATAATTTATAAACATTTTATAAAATTGTATAGAAAATTTGGTGAAAAGTGCGCTAAGTTTAAATTAATTATAACAGAAATTTATACTAGTATATTAATATGAGTATCAAACGCACTCTCTATACCGAACACTAAATGGTATAATCTATTACATTTTTACTTATAATTTAACAGCTGTGTTTACTTGTCAATATTTACAGTTTATTTGTGTTTGTTTATTTAGTGTAATTGGAAAATTAAATTTAGTTTTAAATTAATTAAGTTCTATTAATTAAGGGTAAGTAATCATATACATTTACATTATTAAAACTATTTTCCATTGTAGTTTATACGCTGGTAATGCTGGAGTTGGGTGATCTTGTAACGGGGTAGATTATAATTTTCATAGTTTTAGGTTCTAGCTTATAATTTCCCTTAGATGGAATTATAATTGTTTCGTTCGTTCCCAATGCTGACAAATATTATGGCCGTGGTAAGTTTTGATTAAGTTTATTTAAGTTCTTTTTCTTTAATTTAGTATTTGTGATAAACAATTTTTTTAGTACATACATGTATTATTGAAATTTTGGGTTGCAAGATTCTGGATTGCATTTATTTTGTTCTGTATCTATATGTATATATTTTCTTTATTTATTTTGGTTATATCCAAATTATTTTATTTATATATCAATTATTATTTCGCATACTAATGCGAAAATGTTATTTACTTTCGTTAATTTCTTTTTGTATTCTCGATCGCATTGAGTCAATTGCAGTACATACAATAATTATCATTTCCTCATTCCTATTACATAAGCAGCTAATCGAAAACGACTGTATATAGAATGTTATTGATAAAGGAGGGATGAAATGATTATGTTCGAGATAAAAATGTGTGTGTAAATAAGGCATGGAGACAATTTTGGACTTATTTTTCGGTCTCTTATTCTTGGACCGTGGCGGAGGACACATCACCCACTAGATCAGCCAACTTTAAATTTTGATGGTGGATAAATTATATTGTATGCGGATAATATAATTTTGGAGTTCCGGATTACTACAAAAACTTAGCTAAGTATAAAAAAATTTGCAAATCTTTATATAGATAATTAATATATTTGTGCGACAATATCTGTATATACAATTTTGGTGTACAAAACTTTTGCGTGCGCTTTTGGTTGTGATAATAAGATAAAACGGAACTGAGTGTTATTGTTTGATCATTGCTATTTTGGTATACCTTATTTTTTTTGTGATTTGTAAAGCAATCGATCGAACGTTTCTTTTATTAATAATTGGTTGTGATCATAAACTTTTGTTGGACTGTATCTCAAGTGTACATTATAAAAATATTTTGTTAATAAACCTCCCTAAGAATAAGCTGCACATATTGTCTGCTGAATTACCTGGATTGTAAAAATCGTGCGAGGATCTGGAGTTTTGTTCGTACGTGAGAAAACATCTAATGGCGTTTTACATTCAACCGCGTGGAAAGAAAAACTAAATTCCATATTTTGTATGCAAGGTAATTTCGGTGAGTTATAGAATCTGGAAGAAAGTAAATTTCATATTTTATTCTTGGTTAATATTTTCCTTTTCACTTTTCTTTGTATCTAAGTGAAAGAGCAACTTGGAACATAACGGTTTTAACATCTTTGGATACTGCTATTGATCACCCACGCCTACGCAATATGAGATAGCCGACATTATAAACGCGTGACGGGATCTTCTTACAAGAAGATGGCGCCCAACAATTTTAATATTATATTTTCCCGAAATTAGCAGATTCCAAGTCGAAGAAAAAGTGGAAATAATTTATTGATTATTAATTTATCATGCCAAATATTCGTGAGGATTGGAAACTGACTGCCGTCCATTGAATAATTTTTTTTTTGTTGTGGTTATTTATAACAGATTGGTTGTTAGACAATCATAATAAATTTATTTATATATTTAATTTTCTTTTTTTCATAAATAAAATTTCTTTTTGTGATATTAAGTATTATAATGATTCGAAAGTTTGTTGTTGTTTATTTATATATTTTTCTTTTTGTTGTTAAATTTAATATCCCGGAAGATCGCGTTATAATCTGGATGCTGGATTTTAGTGTTTTAATAAAGTGTATAAAACAAAGTTTGTTGTTGTTGTTTTTTAATTATGAAATCCTCCAACAATGTTCTATTTCGAGTTTGTGTTTGCTTATACCGTTTGCGTTCCAGTGACATATCTTCAGATAATTTATCGGAGACATTCTAGTTTCTGGATCATAGTAGTTTGATTTTGCAGCATTGCTTGTAGCATATTTTGCATTGTTCAATTGCATTGTTCATCAATTGCATGCAGTTATTCAGGGTAGTTTCAACATTTGAGGATTCGCCTTGAAGAACGCTTGCGTATGTTGGTTTGCTGGTTGGTGTTCTGGGCGAACGAGAGTCGTTTGGCGTATGCAGAGGTATATTATTCTGCGCATCTGCTGTAGTTTTATACGGCCTCCTGGGACGTGACAATTGCCTAATATTTATGTATACTGGGCATCCTCGGTAATTTGCGGTGTGGTTTCCACCACAATTGTTGCATTTCCTTTCAGTTGAAGAGTTCTTTGGTTTTGGGCAACTTTTGGTTTGGTGCAACTCCCCACATACGACGCACACTGATATCAGCTTGCAATATGTCCTTGACTGACCATATTCTTGACAGTTTAGACACTGTATTGGTCCGGACCTTTTCTTTGGTTCTTCAACAGTTATGCGTCTGTGTAAGAGGTACTTTAGTTTATATACTGGATGAACTTCTTCCTTTCTGATGTGTCCAGTTCAACTTTGACCAGTGGTTGTGGTTGCTTCAAGCGGTTCATGATCCTATATACATTCTGTACCTTAAATCCATCTTCAACAAGCGCAGCCTCGATTTCGGTTGTCTCAACATGGACATCGATGCCTTTAATAACGACAGAAAGACCCTTTGAAGACTTCAATCGGTATGTATAATAGTTTCTGTTGTGAGCATCGTAATAATTAATGACTTCTCTATAGTCGTTGACCTCATACGTTTGGATTTTTACTTCGTGTATTTTGCCACGAAGTAAATTTGTTACGTGAAATGTTTTTCCATTTGTTAGCACGCTTGATTTGAGTTCTTGTACCACCTTGTCCGTATCGATTTCGCGTAAGTAGATTGGAGATGGCTTGTATTTTCGAACAGCCTGTTCTTGCGTATTTGCATTTACAGTTTGGCTCTCTTCCGCATCAATTTCGATAAACTTTTCAAATCGGTTGTTTATCGGTAGTTTGAAATTTACGACGTTTGATTTCTTGCTTATCAGTAGGTTTTATGTTTTTTGACTATCCCTTTTCCGTTTTACTGTAATATAGCGATCGATGCCAGTTTGTGTCAATTGAACATTGCGTTTAGTGATCTCATTAATGCTTGTATCGCTACTGTGATTTTTTGAGAGTTTATTTATCGGGTCGTTTACCAGTTCTGGCTCCATATTCAACATAGGGGAGTTGAAAATGATAGTTTAACAGAACTTGCGGTAGACGGTTTTATAGGTGATCTTGCCACCATCTCTCTTTTTAAGAAAAGAGTGTCCAATTCCGTAAAGGTGTTTTTACTTCTGTCAGCCATACTGGATGAACCACCCACCAGGCTGACGACTTCAGTGATATTGCTTGTAGCTGTATATGGTGTAGTAACCAAACTTTGAATCACTACATCATTGCGGTCGCTAGATCTCGACGACTGGGAGCCCGCTTGCTCACTCCCGAGAGCCGCCGGTACTGATCCGATTCCCTGCACCGTATCTTTGTTTTGGTTGGTTGACTCCATTGAATATTTAGTTCTTGGTTCCATCCCTTAGCATTTTATACCTACTGCCAGGTTTTTTACAGCCGCCCCTAACATGGAGAACAGACGCTTCAGGATTTGCCATGGGTATTTCCTCTTCAAGGCAAGTACCTTGGGTTTTGCCGCACCGTACTCGCGGGGTTATACTTTTAGCGTTACCCAGGGTGCACCCCGCGCACCTCGCGCACCACGCGCACCTCGCGCACCACGCGCACCCCGCGCACCACGCGATAGCAAAGTACTTGCAAGTACTTGTGAGTATAGATGTTCAATGGAACGCAAATTTGTTAGTTAGAAGTATAACATAAGAAAACAAAAGTTTTGATCGAGTTTATGAGTAGCTAGAAGTACTTGCGAGTACTTTACTAACGCCAATGGAACGCGGCTATTTATTCAAACAAAGTGATCGAATTACATTTACCCCTGAGATATACTCGACGCGACTGCGACGATTCTAAATGTCAAAAACGTTGTTCTCCATAGCTTACTGAAGAGTCGTTAATCGCGTCGAATATAATTGCTATAGTTTGAAATCATATATTTTTACTTTTGAGTCACGTCGTCGCGTCGATTATATCTCAAGGGTTAAGTGTATGCTCGTTCAACCACAATATGAATTTTTATTCATACCGTAATTTGATCGCCATATCACAGAAATGTGGAAATTTAACATGACGGTGAATTTTGTTAAATATGTTTAGAGATGTTAGTCTCGAAAAGGTCATGCTAATATGTAAATATGTAGAATATTGGGATAAGTTAGCAATAGTAATGGAATTAGATGACATTCCGTTACACACTAGGGATTCTCTATAGTCTACACAATAGAGTCGTCTATTGTGTAGACTGTGTAGACACAATAGACGTACTCACACTACAAGAGCTAAGATGGTCTGGGAGTGGGATCCATAACACCACCAATGGTTACACTCTTCACTACAGCGGCCATCAGAACGGAGGAGAATTTGGAGTTGGCTTCCTCATCCATCGGCGCGTGAAGCACCATATCATCGATTTCCGCCCGATCAACATGCGGATGTGCACGGTCAGACTTCGCACTAAGAAATTTAACATCACGATCGTTAATGTGCATGCACCCACCGAAGATAAATCGGATGACATCAAAGATTTATTCTTTGTCGAGCTGGAGGAAGTCATCAATAACATACCGCACCACGACGTTAAAATCATCGTGGGCGACTTTAATGCAAAAATCGGTAGGAGTGCAGAAAATACATCGCACATCGGTCCTAACAGTCTGCATCTAACTAGTAACAATAACGGCCAACGCGTCACCGACCTGGCATTAATGTACAACTTAGTTGTATCAAGTACGTTTTTCCCACATAATAGAATCCACAAAGTAACGTGGAGATCTAATGATGGAAGAACGGAGAACCAAATTGATCACGTCATGGTGTCTAAGAGACACTCGACCAGTATATCTGACGTTAGATCCTACAGGGGTGCAGATATGGACAACGATCATATGCTTGTCGTATTTAAATATAAGTGCAAACTGTCATCAACGTTCAACAGACAAGCACAAAAGGCCGTTCGATGGAATGTGGATGCTCTAAAAGACCAAGCGTCACTGCAGTGTTACCAATCAGCTGTCACTAACTATCTAGAGCGGCCTAGCAACAACGAAGAAGCTCCTTCTAACATCCAGGAGCAGTGGCACACAATACAGTCAGCCATTACCACCGCGGCGCAAAACACTATCGGAAGAAGACCTCCGAGACCCCGCAATGATTGGTTCGATGATCAATGTCGCCTGATCGTCGCAAATAAACAAAAGCTTCGTGAAAAATGGTTGGCTCGCAACACTAGAAGCACACATGCAGAATATCTCCGCGCCAGGAAAGCCACGACTAAATACCTTCGTCAAAAGAAACGCGATCATATGAGATTATGCATCGAAAACATCAGCTTCCAAGCGGAAGTAGGAAATTCAAGGGACTGTTTTGCTAATGCCAGGAATCTCACTAAAGACTTCCACCCAAGAAGTACAGCCATCAAAGACGGGAATGGAGAATTGAGAACAAACGTGGCTGATGTTCTCTCAGTATGGCAAACCTACTTTCAAAATCTACTAAATCGGAATGACGACGTGACCCCCATTAGAGCAATAGCTCCTCCAGGTGATGAGGTCTTCGTCGAATATCCCACAGTGGAGGAAGTAGACGCAGCTATTAGTCGATTGAAAAACGGCAAGGCACCCGGTCTCGATGGAATCCCCGCAGAATTAATAAAACTCGGAGACGCTACTCTTGCAACAAGTCTACACGATCTCATCGTATGTATTTGGGACCAAGAAGAGCTGCCGGAGAATTGGAAGACCGCGCTCATATGTCCGTTGCATAAAAAAGGCGACCGTCTTAAATGTGAAAACTATCGTGGTATAGCTCTATTGAACACTGCTTACAAAGTGTTGGCTAATGTTGTACTTGCCAGACTCATCCCTTTCGCCGAAAACATCATTGGCGATTATCAGTGTGGTTTTCGTCCCAACCGATCGACCACTGACCAATGTTTCACCATGAGGATGATCCTGGAAAAATGTTGGGAGTACAACATAACCATACATCAATTATATATAGACTTCCGTCAGGCATATGACAGTATAAACCGCGATAACCTTTGGGCCGCGCTCATATGCCTAGGAATTCCAGAGAAACTGGTTTCTCTGTGCAAATTAACAACGTCTGGGTCTGTATGTAGAATTGTAATCGAAGGAACTGTCAGATTCCTTTGAAATAACATCTGGTGTTCGACAGGGAGATGCACTCGCGCCTGTGCTGTTCAATTTGGCGCTTGAGTACGTAGTGAGGAAAAGCAACATCGAAACTTCGCGCTGTATATTTAATAAATCAGGCCAAATTCTTGGATATGCAGATGATATCGTGCTTCTTGGCCGAAGACCTAGCGGTATCAAAGACAGTTTCGTGCCGCTCGATCGCTGCGCAAGAAGACTTGATTTGAAGGTGAACAGTAGCAAAACCAAATTTGTATCAACACCCAGGAACATCCCCATGGCAAATCTCGGAATTGGCGACCACAACTTTGATCGCGTTGAAAATTTCAAATACCTCGGGTCAGTTATAACATCATCCAATAACATGCAGGCAGAAATAAAAGCCCGAATAGCTGCCGCACATCGAGTTTTCTACGCCCAATCAAAATTATTGCGATCTAGACATCTATCGCAGTCGTGCAAGCTCGCACTTTATAAAGCACTCATAAGACCTGTGCTGGCTTTCGCAAGCGAGAGCTGGACCATGACCACTAATGATTGTAGATTGTTATCAACTTTCGAAAGGAAGGTCATTCGCTCCATCTTTGGTCCAATTAAAGTCGCGAACAATGAATATCGGATTCGCATGAACCACAAGATAAAGCAAACTCTTGGAGGTTGCGATATTATCGGATTCATCAAATCCAATCGAGTAAGATGGCTTGGCCACGTTGCAAGGTCCCCACAACAACGCATGACCAATAAAGTGTTCCATCAACAACCAGCCGGTGTGCGTCGTAGAGGAAGACCCCGACTGCACTGGCGTGACGACGTCGAACAAGATCTACAGGCACTAGGATGTCGAAACTGGAGGTCGAGAGCGATGGACCGAGACGGCTGGAGGACCATAGTGCGGGCGGCAAAATCCCTTCATGGGATGTGAAGCTAGAGAGAGAGAGATTCTCTATAGACCTGAGGATGACACATTAGAATTTGACCTGACCAGGCTAAATTTTTCAACGAAAGAACCAACAAAACGTCTACTGTTATCCGACTCTTCAAAATTATTTGATCATGTCGGTTGGTTATGACCAATAACGATAACAGCAAAGCTGTTAATGCAAGTCACTTGTAGAGCTGATACACGATACTAATGGGATTATATACCAACAAACAAAAACCCGGCATATTTAGCAACAAGAGGATTACCAGCTTCTACCATCACCTCACAAGGCTCGATCTGGTAGACGGGACCAACATTTGTGCAGGAAAATTCAGATGCATGGTCATCAACACCCTCGTACAAGGGTCCGCAAATACAAGCTTGAACCGTATATTGGTGTACTGCCAACGGTAACAACGCCAACGGTAGTTCTTTACGGATTTTATTGAATACAAAATCCAAACTATCTTTAATCGAGTCAGCAGCAGGGTGGGATATTACAATTACACGGACGATTACAAAATTCAAACTACCAATGAATCAAAAGCAACCATTTACCTTACCGAAGGAAAGCTCAATCAGCAAGCGAATAATTGAAGATGCGACAACGAACAACTAACATTGGCAAATGTTCGCCATAAATTTTGGATTTTTTTTTTATGGTACAATCTTATCCCATGATAATGTATTACTAATGATGATAACGCACTTATTTGAAACTAATAAGTGGAGCGAGTGTGGGTTTACAAGCAACCAATATTCTGCTCCCAATAATGAATCTTTATTTATTAGATGATCAGCTCATGCGGTTTAATTCTTTAAAGGCGTATCAGTTCTTGTGTTATGCCAAGAAGTTGTATTGCTTTACTGTTGGTATGTAATTCAGTAATCTTTCATGTTTGATGGCAAATTCCTGAATCACTTCATCAATCCATTTAACATTTAGGTCGTTGTGTAATTCCTCGTTGATTACGTAGCGGTAAGCATTCGTTATTGCTCATAGAAATTTGTTTTGGCAACGTTGAATAATTAAACGATTTGATTGTTTAGTACAGCCCCAGAGTTGGATACCATACGTCCAAATTGGTTTAATTATCGATTCGTAGATCAGGCGTTTACAGTTCAGGCTAAGCTTAGAATGTCGTCCGTTGTTTTATTTTCATTTGCTCTGCTTTTTGTCTAACGCGATATTTCCAGTTCAATCTTGAATCGAGATGCAATCCGAGGTATTTAGCAGATTCAACTTGGGGAATTTGTACCTCATTGAGAAATGTATGGATGTTGCTATTTTTGCACCGCAACGTTAAGCTTTATTTTCCAATCCCTGGTCTATTGGCTGATTCTATCGAATGCTTGCTGTAAGTATTCTACTGTTTGGTTCTGCGGTTCGCTTGATGCCAATAGTGCGGTATCGTCAGCAAAAGTTGCGATGAAGGTTGTTTCCGTTATCGGTATATCAGAAGTGTATAGTAGATATAGGGTGGGTCCTAACACGCTACCCTAGGGCACCCCTGCTATGGCTGGGTAAAAGTTAGCGCATGTTTCTTCATGTAATGCTCTAAATATTCTTTTGGATTTGTGGAACCTTGAAGCACTCAGGCACATATTTAAGTCGAAAGCAAGCATTATATACAGGATGTGCAACAAGATGGTGTACGGCTTAATTGTACTTTAAACTATAGGAACAAATTTGGGCGAGGCTTAAACCGGTTTTATATTGTTTAGCGGACAACATACTGGAAAGAAATGAGTGCGTTTCACAAAAAACGATGTTTTCAAGTTCACATCCGAAAGGACCAAAAATGTCGGTGGTAAGTGCTGCAAAATATATAAAAAAAAATCGGAAACATTTGTGTAGAACTGCATTACACATTATTCAATGTATAAAAATGTTGACGATTTGCCAGATAGAGGCAAAATCCAAACCACTACAAAAAAGGAGGATGACGCCATCATACAGTTATTTGATGCAAATTCTTCGACTACGCTGGATGCAGCTGTGAAAAAATTGGCAAAAAAGAATATTATTATATCAAAAACAACCATACGAAATACAATTATGGGACATGGCCACGCATATCGAAATATTTTGGTCAAACAACTGCTAACACAAGAACGCATTGAAATGTGACTGCAGTGGGCGAATGAACATAAAAAGAAAGATTGGACGAATGTTATGTTTACCGATGAGTCATCCTTTTGGAGTTATAATTTTAAAAGGCGCGTGTTTTGTCAACTAAGCGAAAAAGGATTGTCCGAACTGTTAAGCACCCGCTCAAGCTCCGTATATGGGGATGCTTCACCAAGCAAGATTTTGGTAAATTAATCGTTTTCACACGGAGCCTAAGCTCACATTTCAAAAAAACAAAATTATTTGCGAGGTTTGTTGCCATCTGTCCGTAAATGGTTTGGAGCGGGGAATTCGAATTGGATCTTGCAAGAAGGCAACGATCCAAAACACCGTAGCATACTCTGTTCGAAGTTTAAACTCAAAAAGAGTATCACAACATTTAATTGGCCATTTCAGTCACCTGATGCCAATCCGATCGAAAATATATGGGCACTTTTGAAGATTGTACCACGTAAAAAATTTGAGCCATCTAACGCGAGTGATCCGGAAGATATGGAAAAATGTATCACCACAATATGCAGAAAATTTGGTTGATAGTATGGACAAAAGGTACCAGGCAATTATTAACAGTAATGGTGACTTTACTATGTATTTAGTTGGTAGCGCCCTAGAAAAGACAATAAACTTTCATAATAAAAACAACAAAAAATCCTAGTTTAATGTTTACTTAGTTTTTTGCCGTGCACGCTCTTCTTGCACATGCTGTATATATGTTAACATAGTGATTGCTCTCTTTGATAACTCCTTAAATATCCTTGGCGAAATTTCATCAATTCCAGGTGACTTTTTGGGATCCAAATTCATGTCTATTTCTTGCGCAATTTCTAGTGAGGTGACACTTCTGATATTTGATGGAGATCTATAGACTGGTTTAGGGTCAGTCCTAGATGATATGTCGTGTGGTTGAAATACTGATGCACACGCAAAGGCCGAGCATGTAAAAGTAGTCAGCGGGTTAACAACAAATGTATTTATAGTGGCTTACTGCAGGTTCTCATCTCGCAGGGGGTTGTGTGGAGAAATCTATTCGGATAATGGAACCAACTTTGAGACCGCATTGACATTTGAAGAAGCTTGACAATAACGGCTCAAATGGAGACATGCTTAAACTCTCGACCATTAACTACCTTGTACGACCATCCGGAATCGATTAGGAAAAAACTTAGATATTGTAGAACAGAACCTCTAAACGGATTTAACGATTATGATCCATTACTATCCCTTTTCGCGATTACAACCACTCCACGCATATACTCTGGAAAACCGTACAACATTCCCTGATCTTTAGCCGGCAACCAATGGTTTTAATTTATCGGAAACTAATAGTTTACATTTTCTTATATTATTGGATAGAGCGCCGTGTACTGTAGAATACTACAATATTTATTGGGGGTCAACCCACCAAATTAGCTCAAAATTGATAAGTGCGGGCCAACTAATCGTAATTATTGTTTATCACACTCATACTGTTATAGCTTAAAAATGTACTTGAATTTAATTGATAAAACTAAACAATAAAAAGGGAGATTAATGCAAAGCTTTCAGTTGCGGTGCAATTTTATCAAAAGCTGGACGTACAATGCTTAGGTAAAAATATATTTGCAAAACAATTCAATACTTAATTTTTATTATTTGCAGCCTACATTTACTATTGTGCTGTTTATTATTGCTGAACTGCTGCACTTGGAGTGAAATCATACTTACCTGCAGTGAACGTCAACGCAGCAAATCGTGTACAATCAACAATTATATCAGCAGCGAGAATCCAGAAATTATTTTTCCTGTACAAGATGTAATTTATCTAACATTTAGTGCGTCGCAGATGTCGAGCGCCCCAGATGGCATATTCGAGAGATTATCATCTTTAAAAAACGTCAGTTTTAGTTATTGTGGTATAGAAAATATTTCGCAAAATTCATTTTTTTCACATAGTTTGCTCCAGTTGGATTTATCGCACAACCAACTCTCCGCAGTGAACAATTCCGTGTTTAAGTACGCTCCAAATTTAAATTCTATTGATTTATCGTACAATCGCATTCGGGAAATCGACAAGCACGCATTTCAAAATCTAAAAAAATTGGTCGAAATAAATTTGTCGCACAATCAACTTAAAATATTATCAAATCCAATATTTGTACACACAAAGCACATTAAAAAAATTGATTTAAGTGGAAACATGATTGTATCGATCGAGTGCCAAAATTTATTTAAAAATTTATCGTTAACCGAATTAAAACTTAACAACAACAATTTAGTGTCGTTAAACGAGACAATTTTTCAAAGTGTGCGATTTATAAAAAGTGTAGAACTAAATTCGAATCGTTTAGTGAATGTATCGTTCGCGAATTTACAAAATATTGAACAAATTTCGGTAAACGAAAACCAATTGGAATTTTTAAAAGTTAATAATTTTTTGCGCGTGTTACACGCCGATCATAATAAATTAAATTGTTCAAATTTACAAATAATGAATGATAGTAGACTAAATGTATTATCGTTACTAAATAACTCATTTAATAGTTTTAGTTGTGTCGAAATGTTAACGGAATTGGTTTCGCTCGATTTATCCGAAAATTCATTGCACCGAACAGCAAATCCAAATAATCTCATATTTCAAAATTTATCAAAATTAAACGTTTTAAAATTACGATCGTGCGATTTAAATTCTAACGAATTTTATATAATTTCTTCACTGTACGCCTTAGAAGTACTCGATATTTCGTACAACAATTTGAATTCCATTGATTTTAACAGTTTGCCGGAAAATTTGCAGAAACTTTACATAAACGGTAATCAATTGCGTAACCAGACATTCGAAGAACTCGAATATTTACTCCCGAACTTAAATACATTGAATATTTCGGATAATGCGTGGCGGTGTAATGATTTAGTACAAGTACTAAAACTAGTTAAGCAATTAAAAATTAAAATTGAGCGCGAACCAAATCCACAAACTTTTAATTACTCAAATGTGCGTGGTATACGGTGTGAGAAGTATAGTGCAAAGGAAATACCAACGGAATCTTCGATTAATTTATGTCAGGTAGACCCTACTGTTCATGCAAAATATATAAATTACAAAGATTTATTAAATTTCACCGCTGAACTAAAGGCCAGTCGAACGCGAATCGAAGAAACACAAAAACCAATGGCTAATCATTTAACAGATTTTATTCCTATAACAATATTAATTTTAAACTTAATTATAAGTATGTTTATAATATGTTATCTAGTATATAAAACATCATGGCGTCAGCAATATGAAGCCTCGACACCACTAATGGAAAATTCTAGTTAAAACTGTTATATTATAATTTATATTTGAATCTAAAATAGATCTCTTTTATGTTGGCAGAATCTTGTAGATACCAATTGCTTTGTTTGTCCCATTTAAATTTTATTACAAGCACATTGAACTTGATATACATACAACATTTGAATCTTTACCTAGAACATTAATTTTCAACTTGTGATTAGATTTATTATATTTATTTTTATTTACTTGAGGAACGATCAATGTTGTTTCAGTGAACAAAAATAATTAATTTTTTTTTATTTAATTAATTCAATAATTTTTATTTATCACTTATAAGAAAGAAACTGTGATTTAATGTTTACATAAATTTATAATATTACTTTGTGTGATATCGATGGATGCGACAAAGTTAAATGTTTAATTGCTGACTGTAACTCAGTATGATCTTTAAGATTTGAAAAAACAAATGTTTTGGCAAAATTTATGCATGCTGTTATTTAACACTAATTTTAGATTAAATTTATTCATATAAAAACTTAATTTTCATGTAATGATTTTCATGTAATGATCATATTTAATTTGATTATTATTTGGGTCGATTCTGGCTTTCCTATAGCAATAAGGAATTAGAAAAAATATTTTCATAGTATTTTTGTCACAAAAATTATTTTTTTGGCATACTTTGGTGTAAATTTTTTCAAAAACAAAATTAAATTGGGAATATTTTTCCTATCCAATTTCGATACGGAAAAAATATTTCCTAAATTATAAAAATTTAGATCAAACATGATGTCTCGGTTAGGCCAGAAAACTATATTTTTGACAAAAACGCTATGTAAATATTTTTCCTAATTTGCAGAAGTATTTTGTCAATTTTAAAATAATATATAATTATAATACATATTCGTTTATAGAGAAAAAAAGATTCAAATATATTATATTGTACAATTTTTACAAAAACATATTTTAAAATAGGAAGTTTTATGAATTATTCTATACTCTATTTATGTATTATTTATTTATTACTAGCTGACCCGGCGAACTCCGTTTCGCCACCAGATGGCTTCGTTTTTTGTACCATTTCGTTTGGGGATTAAAAGATGAAGAAAAATTATTTTTTTTGTTTTATATTTGAAAAGGAAAAATTTTATTTCATTTCACAACAGTAATGAATTCATTTCGATTACAAAAAAGAAGTGTAATTTAGTTGAACTTCTCTAAGTAAAAAATGAAAGTGAATCCAAAGTAAATACTGAATCGAAGCGTTATACGTGTCCGCAAATTATCCGTTTCATTGAAGTGCTCTTTGGTACACCACATTTTTTGTTTTTTGGTCTGACGTTAACACAAACAAAGCGGATGGTTTCCCAACTCGTGAACACGCAACGTATAGCTGCCCATGTGAAAAACAATGATTTTCTAAATTTATCCCGCAAACACTAAGCGATTGGCCTTGCGACTTGTTAATTGTCATTGCGAACGCAAGGTGAACCGGAAATTGCAATCGTTTGAAGTCAAACGGAAGATCAGTCGGAATCATTGGTATTCGAGGAATACATACATTTTCACCTGCGTACTTTCCGTTAATAATGGTTGCCTCAATCAAATTCGGCATAAGTCTTTTCACCGCAAGTCGAGTACCGTTGCAAAGTCGCGGTGGATTCAAATTACGCAATATGATAATAACTGAACCAACTTTGAGTTGCAAGTTATGTGGTGGAAATCCTGGTAACTCCAGAGAGTTCAAAAACTCCGTTGGATAATTTACTACATCATCGGGATTTGTTATGGAATCAACGGATTTGTATGTTACCAAATCGCCAGCGATTTTTGATTGAATGGTGAAATTCAGTGCGTGTACATCATTATTGTTTGCGGCGAGAATTGCTCGTTGACTTAACCAAGCATAATTCTGATAATTCTCACTAATGTTTGGGAAAACATTTTCAATAAGCGCTAATTGAGAGTCTACAAATCGGCAAAAGTCGTTGGTAAGAGCAATTAATCCAGTTGTCGCATCAATTGGGACTTTTCCATTTCCAACAGTTAACAATTGTTTGGAAAATTGTGCAGCACTTTGATCATTTTGAAGTTGAACTCTCATATTATTGGTTAGCGATAACGTTTTTACGTTATTCCACAAAGGTGATGCCTTCAGGCAAGCATTCAATTCATCTGCAGGCGTTCCACGGGGAATTACTGGCAACGTCTGCCTGAAATCGCCTGCCAACAATATCATCAAGCCGCCAAAGATGTTGTTATTTCGCCGAAGATCCTTCAGTGTGCAGTTAAGTGCTTCAAGTGATTTCTTTTGTGCCATTGTGCACTCATCCCAAACAATGAGCTTGTATTGCATCAAAAATTTTCCCATTGCACTGGATCGGGAAATATTGCATGTTGGAGTATCAATTGTGTTTAAATTGAGTGGCAACTTAAGCGCAGAATGTGCAGTACGACCGCCATCTAGAAGAGTCGCCGCAATTCCAGATGATGCTAACGCCAAAGCTATATCACATCTTGATCGAATAGTGGCCAAAATCAATGAAACGACAAATGTTTTCCCTGTTCCTCCAGGTGCGTCCAGGAAGAATAGACCACCAGTATTATTGTCCACCGCTTGCATTAATGTTTCGTATACTTGTTTTTGCTGTTCATTCAGCAACGGCACATTATTTCGAACGAATTCCTGCAATGTATCAACATTGTATTGCAGCTCTCGATTTAATTCTTGGTTGAATGCATCGTGCATCGATCGATTTGGCGCAATCATTCCTACTTCAATCAGTAGCTTGTTTGCAATAGTCAAGCATTGATCCTCAATCAGAATCAATCCTTCATTGTCGATTTCATCGGTTATTTGCATGTCGGGATTATTCGTTCTAATGCGCAAGCGATGCAAGATATCTTCACATATGTTGTCTTTGTATTTGTTCCATAACTAAATTGGTTGTGAAGGGAAACATGTGGTGATGATAATTGCGAACAGCGTTCGTATTTGGTAAGCATTTGATGAAACAACTGAATCCGCAAGTGTTAAATCCCAATTAGAATCGTTCTCCAGCAAACCCAATAGTTGACATGCTTCTCGATATGTTTGGCATTGGTGGCCATTCACAGTTTTCAAATGCGCAAATGATTTTTGTCCATGTACATTAACCAACAGCAGTCGCAAATAAAAACATTCATCATTTCTAGGATGAATAGTATACATGTGACCTAGCGCATTAGTGGAAAACACCTGTGGCCAATCTGGAACTGGGGTTCCTTGTTTGCGACGTTGGAATTTCTTTGTTGATTGATTCCAAGTGTAATACTTGGGCATTTCAACGTACATCAGCGTCGCTGCGAATGGATCTGCTTCACATACATTGCAAAGAAGCTAGTCAATGTTGTCGATGGTGGTCTCTCAGCTCGTTGTGCCTCATTAGCCTCAGTGAAGTAAACTCTTTGTCCATTTTCCAAATGCACTGCTAAATGTACAACTGTGGGATATCTTTCATGAATTTGAAATGACAATAATCGCCACAGTGCTTCATTAGTACTGACGTATCTGCCCATTTGGAAGTTGCTGATTTCGCCATTCGCATTTTCCGACGCAATAGCATACACAGCCATGTCGCTGCCTTTTGTGACGTACTTGCACAAATATTTGACTGATTTGGCCGAATGACAACTCTCAACGTTCGCATGTGTTTCGAAAATTCGTGATAGCAGCGGGCAATATGGTACAATGAATTCATTTCCGATCTCAATCTCTTGATTTCGAACTTTAACTTTGATAGTTCCACCATTATCTTCTTTTGAACGCCGACGATAAACTGGATATCCATCGTTCCCTGTGACTGTTTCAGCAACTAACGGTCGCGGATATCGTTTTGTGCACTTTCCATCAGCCATGCAAGGCGATAATGGATTTAATGCACCGCACGGTCCATGCACCATCTCTGTCGTCACAATGTCGTGTAGATGGGGATCAGTGACTGGATCAGGAATTTCAGCTGATATGATGTCATCCACTTCATTTGAATGTAATTTGTTCAGCAACATTAGGATATGAGCATGCGGTAGTCCACGCTTCTGCCATTCCACCGAGTACATATAACAACGTGTGTCACCAAAAACTCGATACTTAGTAAGCACATCCATCATAACCTTGAGTTTTTGCTGAAATACTCTGGCGATTATGTCATGGCGATCCAGCGGTTTTTGGCCCGGGTCCAACTCACGTTCAATTTCCGTCCACTTCGGATTACATGTAAACGTAATGAATAAATCCGGAGTTCCATAATTTCGCACGTACGTCATAGCGTCTTGAGCGTATTCGTGCATGTGTCATGGGCTTCCGATATAAGATGATGGGAGAATCGTCAGGCGTTCAATATTCTGAACATTAACATCTGAATGAATAGCATCACGCAAGTGTATATAGTCCTGAGATCATAGCTTTGCCTGATTGAATCGGATGAACGCTAAACGTTCGGTCTCGATTTTGACATACATGTCGACAGCGAATTGCTGGAATAGCCGACGGCACTTCAGAATGACATTCTCCTCATGTCTACGAATCATCATACGATACGCATAGTAATTCATTGCGCTTAGATTTTTGTTCGTTGATACACCTGAAAATGCAAAATTAAATGGATTGTTAATGGAAATCAATAATAGCAATAATTAGTGTGTGCATATTGTACCTGTAATTGGATCGACCATTTTCAACGTGATGTCGTATCCGTCTTGCCCTTGCCAATAAATGATTGGATATTGTAACGCATCGTACAAACGATGTGTCTCGTTTACACGATGCATGATATTGCTTCTTCGCTGAACGACAATGTCTCGTGATTTAGTAGGATCGCCAACAATAATTGCAGCAACATCATCAACGGTGGGTGCATTGAATCTTCGCACATGTTCACCTGTTGGGGTACGATCCGCTCTTATGACAAATTTGTGCGTATCCGATGGCATTCGTTCCAATGCTGTTTTGAACATATTAACCACAGCGTTATTAGCGTGAAAAAATGCTTGCAACTGTTCAATAATTCGTCTCTTTAACTGTTGTGTTCCCTGTATATTGCACCGCACATTCAGCTGATCCACCATCGACGAAATGAAATATATTTGCAGAAATTGATGCGGCTCATCTGGTGTTGGCACCATTGAACCATGCAAATGATATATTTGTCCTTGTACCTGTAATTGCAAACAATCATTAGTTAAAGAATATGGTGTGACTTCTGATCGTGTGATGGTGTAGTGTGTGGTGTATGTGTAGTTGTTATGTGTTGCAATTGATTGTGTTGGTGTGATTGATTTGTGTGAGTGATTGATTGTGTGTGTTGTATCTTTTACCTTGCAAGTCGGCATGAAGCCGCTTCTCGAATGATATTAACTCCAAAGGAAGTCATGCGAAAGTAGTTATTGTATTCAAGGATGCGTTGAAGAAAATGGTTGGAATCAGGATCAATTCCATCGAACAATGGTTTCAGTGGCTTTGGTGGTGTAAGTAATGGATCCAGTTTGACTTTTCCACTTGCGCAGCACAATCCATCCGTTTCTCTTTTGAACTTTAACGCATTGCAATATCGGCATACAGTCGTCATTGGTCCAATATCTAAATTGTCATCATCACTGTAGTTCGCAGTGGGATCATATTGGAATACCAAGCGATTGTATGATGCCAATGATCTTCGTGTGCTCACGCGTTGTCTCAATGGGCATTTTCTCTTATTATATTTTGTCTTTCTTCGCTTAAGTTCTGTGAATACACTTTTTGCTGGCTTGCATGTCTTGTGCGGCAGCTGATGTTCGCACGTCGTACTCTAGGCATTTTGGACTATGGACAGACTATTTATTTAATTTAACCTCAAATGCACGATCCACATAATTTACACAGTTCAACTTACCACCTTAAGAACAAATGCCTGCTGTTGAAATTGAATAAAATTTTGCACAATACGCGTGATTGATTTGATGGTTACCAATTGAACTGTTAGGAAACGAATAACTTTAACCTCAATTTCACAATTTTACAGTGAACACAATACCGGTTTTAAGTTAGCGTTTGAAAGAACGTGCGCATAATAAATGTCACATGAAATTAACTGAGCAGAGTACAATGAGTAGCTGTCAAACAATGTATCACGCAACGGCGCCATCTACTTAAAATGAAACGTACTTACACACCACGTACTGGCGCCATCTGCTCCACCACCATACAAAACCATATTGGTTTGTAGTACATGCTATGTATCAGAGATGGCGCTGTATGTGAAAAATGATTTTCCCTGTTTTCCTGCTTTTCTGTTGAAATTTTTCTTGAATTTTGTTTGCTATAAACCTCACGGAGCCCGAGACCTTTCCAACGAATGCAAAACCGTGGAAATCGGTTCGTGCGTTCTGGAGTTATAGCGTCAGGAAGGAAAACCCGACTTATTTTTATATTATAGACGAGTATACCTAGTAAGCAAATATGTATTCAAAATTTAATAATAAAACAATCTTGAAAAAAAAATCAACTTTGTTTATTTTTATTTACGTTTGACATTTATGTCGAATTTTCCATTTGTTTTTTACTTTTGTATGTTATTCATTACAGATATATGTATTTAATATTTCAAGCGAAAAATACATTAATTTTCTGTGTATCCTATGTTTATTAGGAAAAAGAAAACGATTTCAAATAATTTTCGGAATAGTCTTGGTTCCAGTGCGGCTCTTGCTTTACATTTTCGGTAATACGATTTTCGAGTAAGAGGTGTAATTATACAAGCAAGTGGAATATAAAAAAGTTGTACCATATTTTGTTGGTGTTTTCTTTCATTTTGTACCGTGTCCATGAGTTATGTAAATCGGTGGGATAAGTCAGTGCCTTCTAAACAACTGTGCGCTTGCACCAACTGATGACGACACGCTAAATTGACATTTCAACGTATATTATCCAGGTGGCAGATACATTTTAAAAAGGAAAGTTACATAACAAAATATATTTGGTTGTAATTATTACATCGAAGTAGAAGGTTATTCGGTTTTCATTTTTGTTTTCCAGTTTTTTCTAGTTTTTGTTTCCGCCTCGTTCTCTTAAAACCAAAATAAATTTTGTCACTCAAAATCACAAAACAATAAAAATAATATTTCTTTCTCCAGGAGTAGGTTCGTAAACTCTTGTCACCATTGTTATAACTGTCCTTGTTAGTATGACGTATGTGCTTAACAATGATTTTGTTACAAAGGCAATGGTTTTACAGATGAAATCAAAACCTATTACAAAACGCAAAACAGGAAACTAATTTGTATTCCCTTCAATAAGAAAATAGTCATTAAACCAGATATCCGTAAACTTGAAGTATTAAAATTATGGTCTTTAAATAATAGTCATTTAGTACTTTTATCAAACACTTTGACCACATAAAAAAGTTCATTAAAAAATTATGTCGTTTAGGTATTGATGTGAAAATATATTTTTTTCGTTTGATTGTAGCATATTTACTACTTTGACAGCTAGAAAGGTAGTCTCGAGGAGGGTTGAGAAAGAAATTTGCAACAATATTAAAACGAATGTACGAACGACAAGAAACACGTGGCCGCAGTTACCATGATAGTTTCAGAACGATTTGGAGCTCTTCTTGTTAACAATATCGTAACAATGTAGAGTTTACGAACAGCCTCCAGTTGTTTTGTAATTTTGCTGTTGAACAAACTATTGAAGCCGAAGGATATTCGTTTTTTTAATTATTTTATAGTAATGCATGTACATTTTAACATCGAAGATGTTTTTGGCGTCGCATTATATAGAAAAATGCAACAAAATTTTGTCCCAAGAAAATGCAACGAAAAAAAAAAAAAAGTAAATACGAGAGAAATAAGCGTTGGTGCGCAGAAAAAATTTTCGGCTCAAACTTTTTTATTTTTTAATAGGTACTGAAAAAGTTCGTGGCCTGTTTTGTGTGACATTGAAGCAAAGAGTTTTCTTATTTCAAATGAACTTTATTAAACCAAATATGTGCCATTTTGATCGATGACCTTTTACCATTTATCTGGTAGAGCCATGATCCCATCACTATAGAACTTCTGTGGTGTAGAGGAGAAAAATCGAAACAACTCATTATCGCAGGCCTCTTTTGAATTTAATGTAAAACCTTTAAGATGGTTCTGCATGGACCGGAACAAATGGTAGTCCGATGGTGTAAGGTCAGGACTATATGGTGGGTGCTTCAAAACTTCCCAGCCAAGCTCTCTCAGTTTCTGCTGGGTGATGTGTGTGTTCCCTATCGTTATCGTTATCATGATGGGACACAACGCCCCTCCTGCTGATCAATTCTGGAGGTTTTAACTGAATTGCTTGCCTTAAACGCATTAGTTGCTGACTATAAAGATAAGAATCAATTGTTTGGCCCGGTGGCAGTACCTCATAATGCACAATTCCTCTACAATCCCACCAACCACACAGCATTACCTGTCATGGCGTCAAACCTGGCTTTGATACCGTTTGGGAAGCTTTGCCTCGTTTCGTCGTTGAGGTTTTTGAGCATTTTGAGCTAGTTTCGTCCATGATATTTTTGACCACGAGCACAACGTTGTCGTATCTTATCTACTTTTCATCACCAGTATTCATTAGCTTTAAAAATGGCCTGATTTCGTTCCGTTTCAACAGCGTTTCGCAGATAGAAATCCGGTCCATTAAATTTTTAACTGTTAATTCATGTGGTACCCAAACGCCAAGCCATTTTCAAATAGTTTGGAACTGTTTTATGATCAATATTTACTTCGTTGCCATTTGCATGGCTCTGCTTATATGCCGGACTTTTCCAGTGGTTGGTCGACTATAGCGAGGTGCATCTTTGACAACCATATTTCCAGAACGAAAGCGCACGAACCATTTCTTTACTACTGATTTTGATAAAGCACCTTCTCAATAAACAGCACAAGTTTTTTTGCAAGCCTGAGCCGCGTTTTTATCTCTGTCGTAATAAAATTGCGAAAATCGAATTGTTTCATTATTTATCTCCATGTTATAAAATTTTGTAACTTTTTATTCACTACACTGATTTTAATGTTTTGAATGTCGAAGTGCAAGTTAGAATGTCACCTTTCACATATAAGAATTGTCCGATACGATCAATGGTTACTGAGATATATGAATGTAAAGTCATCTATCGGAAAAAGGGCCACGAACTACCCAATATTTTTACCCTACCCAATATTTTTAGGTTTATATAAATACAAGTACTCTAGCCCAAAACAAATCAGTCGGCTTAAGCTTTTTTATTTAGGCATTAAGCAAAATTTCAAGCCCCATTTTCGATGTTTAAAATTTTAGAATGAGGCACAAACTTGGGATTTTTTACTTCTAGGCGATGCCGCTCTTCAGCTTCGCTGGTGCTTCTTCCATTGATTTGTAACTCATACTCAAAAAATAATAAAAAAGGATAATACCGGAAAAAAGTAGTTACAAAAGTCACAATAAAAGAGTCACAGGAAGCGATGATTTACACAGGATTTGTTCAGCAAATTGTGGAGCATATTAACTTGAAGAGCCCAATAGGGAAACCAATAGGGCCATAGCAAATTGTGGAGCATATTATACTGGGTATAGGAAACGTCCAGCATCGTGAAAATTATTTTGTGTTCTTAGACGGTATTAAATTACATTTCGATAAGTTAATTAGAGCAGTAGTTATTTGCTATACATCGTTCTTTCTGTTTTTATTTTCAAAATATTTCACAGCGACAGAGTTTGTGTGGAATTTTGTAGAATTATTCTTTTACAAATCTAACCATATAGTAAAACAAAAATCAGTCTGATATTACAAGAGCTTACAAGTTAGAGTATTGTTGCTTTATATTTTTGATGTGTAAACATTTTTACGGGCGTATGCCAAAAATTTTTGTATGGTAGTAAACTTTCAAATGAAACGAACGGAAATGACGTACTTCATTGCAAAAAAAGAAACAAAAACAACAAAATACATATATAAATTTTGTATAAAAAAATACTATACATAGTCTGAGTGTATGTGTATATATAAATATTACGAAAGAAAACAAAAAATCATTTATAAAATAAAATTGAAACGAGCGAGCAGCGAACAGAAAAAATAAAAAAATTAAAATAGCGTGTGCCACCACAATTTATGCACTACAGAGTGGTACTTATAACGAAATGGTATACTCTTACGATAAAAAACACAGTAAACAACTTGTGTATGTTGCTTTATCACGAGTCTCGTAGGGCAGTCCATCACGTCGGCTAACAATGATCATATCTTCTACCAGAACGTAAAAATGAAACCTCAATTGGTCCTCTTCAAAATGAGTTAACCCGCCTCACTACAAAACCGCTAAGTATAGCTCAGGATGTAATGGCGAATTTTGCACGAGATAGTAATGACATCTAGTTTTTAACATAGGACTGTCAGAATCTCAGGTCGCTTCATCTCGACCTAACTGATACAGTCCCGCAGGGATGATCAATTCTTTTGCTCTCCAAGATCTGGCTACACAATGACGAGCGTATTCAATTTTCCTAATTTTGAATGCTGCGTTCAGTCCAAGAGAGATAGTCAGTGGGCGGTCGGACTAGCAATATACTATAAAAATTCAAGTAGAACTCATACAGTCACTTAGCATAAGGAAATCATCGTTGGACAAACAACTGGTATGAGCGTACCAACACAACCCATTGGCGATATAAAATGCTTTCGGTAGTTGTATACACCTCGCCAAACAAAGCTGTCGAAAGCATAACCAAGTACATACATTTCATCCTTGCTCCATATTCTGAAAAAATTTCAAAAATTCTCCAAGGAGACTAAAATCTTTTGCTGATGATTATGAGCCGGGATTTCATTTTGCTGCTCCGAAAGCTGAATCACTTATAAACTTCCTGCGATACGAATTCGATTTGTACAAGAACTCAGATCAAAATAAAGGTTTTTCAGATTAAATGAAACGAAACTTTTTACAAATAAACAGAAATCATTTCCAAATTTAATGAAACCTTATTCAATTGGAATGAAACTTTTTTCAATTGGAATGAAACCTTTTATAATTACTTGATGGCATTTGAATTTAATACTGAGATTTATGAAGAATAATCTATAATAACTGTTTTCAATAATTTAAAATTCAACGAATCCATTTTTATTTTGCATTCGATTAATATGGCAACTGAAGTTTAAAGTAAAAATTTCGAAAATCAACGAATTGAGCTTTAACCTCCATTTACGCCGAAGACACGCTCGTTCGAAGAAAAATACACCTGTTCGGATTATCCTTCCTACAATAAGAGGTCGTTACCTTGATAGCAGGGTTGACGGATCGGGACATTATCCATTACAAAAAAAATTCAAACTCTACATGCAATTCAAGCAAATTTTGCGAATTCACTGAAGAACTCGTTGCAAAGTTAGAGAGCACTGGATATTGTTTTATAATGGATAATGCCCAAATCCACAAAACTGCGCAGGTCAAGAATATAATAGAAAACTTAGGAAATCATTTAAGGTTTCTACCACCGTACTCACCCATATTGAACCCAATTGAACAGGCATTTTCAAAAATAAAAGCAAATGCTAGAAATTTATTGGTTTCAACGAGGGAACAGAATATGGTGGAAGTTATAAGGGACAGTGTGAGTTCAATAACATTTGCGGACTCTATACGAACTTCATAATGGATAACACTTCCAGCTGCAGCAGCAGGCGAAATATTGCCGAACATTTCTTGCTAATACTAAATAAAGCTGAAGTTTATTGAATTTTAAATAAATTTAAAATTCTACAAAATTTAGCTTTATAATATACTAGCTGACCCGGCGAACTTCGTACCGCCTCAAAATCAATAAATGTTTTTTAAAGTTATTAGCTTAATTAGATTGAGTTTTTTATTAAGATTAAATAAATTAAATGAATACTCCAAATTAATTAAATTCAATGAAATTACAAAAATCAAAATGAAATATATTTTAATTGCATTGAAATGAATGTAATTCACGTGGCAGCAAGGCTTTCGTTTTATTGAATTGAATCGAAACGGTTCGCGTAGCATTGTTGCACTACTTTCTTTTAAACTATTTGCTGGGTGAGTTGCAATGGAGTCGATTCCCTTCATTGTGATATACGACATTTTTTGTTTTATTGTTAGGTGCGAGAACGAATAAAGCGGATGGTTTACCGACACGTGAACATGCTATACGTACAATTGCCCGTGAGAGAAACATTCATTTTCTAGATTCAGGCCACAAACACTCAAGGATTGGCCTTGTGATTTGTTGATCGTCATGGCGAATTCAAGACGAAACGAAAATTGAATTCGTTTAAACTCGAATGGCATATCGGTTCGGATCATCGGAATTCTCGGAATGAGAACTTCCTTACCTCTGAACTTCCCTTGGAGTATCGTCGCGTGAATCACATTGCTCATGTGTTTTCTCACCACCAAACGCGTTCCGTTATATAGTTTTGGTTGATTCAGGTTTCGTAGCATGATGATTACCGAGCAAACTTTTAGTTGTAAATTGTGCGGTGGCAAGCCAGGTAGATCCAATGAGTTTAAAAATTCAGTTGGATATAGTTGGTTGCTTCGTCTTCGTTTGTCACACAGCCAATAGATTCGAAGGAATGAAGTGGACCGACGATTAGATTTTGAATTGTAAAATTTAAGTGATCCACATCTTTGTTCTTTGCCGCAAGAGTTACTCGTTCACTCACCCAATTGTGATTTTTGTGGTTAGTAATGATGTTCGGGAACACTTTGTTGATGAGCTCGTCCTTCGTTGAGACAAAAATGCAAAAGTTCTGAGGAAACGAAATCAATCCGTTCGATTTGTCGACCGGAACATGGCCATTACCGATAGTCAGCAATTGCTTAGAGAATTCTTCGGCAGATGGATCGTTTAACAATGCAACTCGCATGTTTGTCGTCAGCTGAAGTTTCTTCACATAACACTCAATGATTTGAGGCAAGCGTTTATTTCATCAGCAGCGGTCGATCTTGGAATGAGTGGTATTGTTTGACGGAAATCGCCAGAAAGTAAAATCATTGCGCCTCCAAAACATCTTGAGTCATTGCGTAGATCTTTCATAGTTCTATCGAGTGCTTCCAATGCGCGTTTGTGCGCCATTGTACATTCATCCCAGATGATGATTTTACTTGCTACCAAAACTTTCGCCATTGCTGAGTGTTTTGCAATGTTGCATGTCGGGTTTTCAGCCGATTGAAGGTTTAACGGCAATTTCAACGCTGAATGAGCTGTTCGGCATCCTTCTAGCAATGTGGCCGCTATCCCAGAAGAAGCAACTGCTACAGCAATATCGGATCTCGCACAAACAGTTGCCAAAATCAATGACATGAGGAATGTCTTCCCATTTCCACCGGGCGCATCGAGGAAAAATAATCCACCATTTACATCATGAATTGCCTTCATTAACGTATCGTACACTCCTTTCTGTTGGGGGTTCAACAGTGGTACATTGGTTTGAACTGATTGGTTCAATGCATCTCGATCATATTCATGTTCACGTTCCAATTATCGATTGAAAGCGTCGTTCATTCCACGACATGGCGTTGGCATTCCTAATTTGACTAACAAACTGCCGCACATGCGAAAACACATGTCTTCGATCAAAAGCAAAGCCTGGTTATGTATCTTCTCATTCACCTCGAGATCGGGATTTCCGAAACTGACACGAATTCGATGTAGAATGTCTTCTGACATGTCATTCTTGTACTTGCTCCACAGTTCACGTGGATTTGATGGGAAGCATGTCGAAATAATGATAGCAAATAATGTGCGTATCTGGTTTGAAGTTGCAGAAATAATTGATTCAGCGGTTGTCATGTCCCAATGAGTATCATTTTCAAGCAAGTTGAGCTGTTGACATGCAGCACGAAATGTTGGGCACACTACACCATTGACAGTTCGAAGTGATTCAAATAATGTCGGCCCACGAATATTTACCAGCAACAACCGCAAGTAGAAGCATTCGTCATTCTTCGGATAAACTGTGTAAATGCGACCAAGACCATCAGTAGAACGCATATTTGGATGATCAGGAACCTCATCGCCTTGCTTCCGACGTTGAAATTTTTTGATGAGGCGTTCCAAGTGTAATAACTTAGCATCTCAGAGTAGAGCAATGTTCGTGCAAACGGATCACTTTGACAAATCGAAAAGAAACTGGTCAATGTTATTGCTGGAGGTGTTTCAGCACGTTGAGCAACATTCGTTGTGTTGAAATAAACTCGTTGACCATTCACCAGATGCACCGCCAAATGTACAACTTTTTGTCCAACTTTTTTGTTGTTGAATTTTTCCAATGTTTTAATAGTTATTATGCTATTCGGATCGATGACAAATCCAACAAAACAAAGATCATAAAAATCGGTCCAGCCGTTCTTCAGTTATAAATGGTGTAACTAACCCGACTTTGTTTTATATATATAGATAAGTAGATGAAATAAAAAAAAAATTGGATAAAAAATAAAATGGTAAATATGCATGCAGCCTCCAGTCGGATTCGTATCCAGTACCTTGCGGTCCAACCGCCGAAGCTTTAACCACTGCACCACACGTCACATAGAAACTACACCTACAAAATTCATATAAAAAAAGGTTTTTTTTATTAGATTTTTGGGGCTTCCCTTTTGAGTTTTTCCGACTTTTCTTTTTTCCTTAACCACCAGTCCACCACTGTATTGAGACGAACAAAATAAAAAAAAATGTACTAAATATATGAAAAAATGAATTTTCTTGATAACTTTTTTTTGGTCAATTTTTCCAATGTTTTAATAGCTATTATGCTATTCGGAACGGAGACAAATCCAACAAAACAAAAATCATAAAAATCGGTCCAGCCGTTCTTCAGTTATAAATGGTGTAACTAACCCGACTTTGTTTTATATATATAGATAAATAATTTTAAATTTTAAATTGAAAACAGCTAAATTAGTATTTATTATAGTCTATCCTTTATGAATCTCAGTATTAAATTCAAAGGCGATCAAGTAATTATAAAAGGATTCATTCCATTTGTAAATAATTTCATTCCAATCATAAATGGTTTCATTCCAATTGAATAAGGTTTCAATAAATTTGGAAATGGTTTCATTTAATCTGAAAAACCTATATATCTACTAGGAGATATGGGACCACGCCTTTGATGCTTGCAGCTACCGTAGGCCAATTGCATTGATTATACCGAAAGAGTAATAGACCAATATGACGATAATAAACGAATGAATAAATCTGGTTACTAAAATTTCATTTCTTCCTTCAAAGTAAACCGTACACACGCTTTAACATGCCGTGTTTACACATCTCCTTGAGAGTACTAATGGACTCACTCTTTTTTTTTTGTTTCTTTCTACCAAGTAATGGATCTAAATCTTTATCTCTTGCTAATTTTACTGAAAAAAAATGTTTCACGGCGGAATTCTCGCATATAGGAATACCTATGGGCGAGGTTTAAATCGGGTTTCTATTGATTCCTCTTTGACGCACTAAAACAAAAATTAGTTTAACTGCAACTGTTAAGCGGATAATATAAATGAAAGAAATGAGTGCAGTGTTTTCAAGAGCACATCGGATAGGACCAAAATTGTCGGTTTCAAGTGGGCAAAATATATTTAAAAAAATCGAAAACAATTGTACAGAAGAGGATTATTCAATGTATAAAAGTGTTGAAGATTTGTCAGTTAGATTAAAATTCAAACCACCAAAAAAACGGGGATGGCACCATCATAAAGTTATTTGATGATAGTTATTCGCTTATGCTGAATGCAGCTGTAGAAAAATTGGCGAAAAAGAATATTATTCTACCAAAAACAACCATACAAAATAGAATTATGGGACATGGCTACGCATATCGAAATACTTTGGTCAAACCACTGCTAACACAGAAACGCATTGAAAAGCGACTGCAGTGGGCGAATGAACATAAAAACAATGATTAGACGAATGTTATGTTTACCGATGAGTCATTCTTGACTGGATGCTCCATGTATGGGGATGCTTCACAAAGCAAGGTTTTTGGTAAATTAATCATTTCCACACGGAACCTAAACACATTTGTCATGCATAAAATTTATTCACCATCGAGGTTTGTTACCATCTGTCCGTAACGGTTTGGAGCGGGGAACTCGAATTGGATCTTACAAAAAGACAACGATTCTAAACACCGTATCATCTCTTCGGAATTTGAATGCCCGAACATTGGATTGGCCATCTCAGTCACCTGATGAGGTGAAGCTGAAAATATACCAATAGAATATTTGAGTCATCTAGCGCGAGTCGTCCGGAAGATATGGAAATTATTTTCTTTTCACCACAGATGCAAAGAATTTGATGATTAAAAGTAATGATGACTTTACTATGTATTAGTTGGTAGCGTCAAACAAAATTACAATAAACTTTCATAATATGTAATAAAAACAAAACAAAATCGTAATTTTATTTTTACTTAGTTTTTTGCCGTACTCGCTCTTGTTGCACCCCCCACTGAATAATCAATTCTTAAGGAGTAATCTTCAAAAAGCAATAACCTTCATTGTCTTCGAAGATTCTACATACTCTACTATTGTCGAGATTGTCCACACCAAAATGAACTATCTACGCTATTTTCCACACCAACATGTCGACAATTCCGAATTACGCGTGGACGTAAAACCCGTCCAGGCAGATGAGTATCATGCTGTTGTACATTTAAAGTCTATAGACAGGCAAAATCAAGCTATTGCGAATAAAAGTTCCGTTTTATTAGATTTTAGTAATATTTTTGATAAAGAAAGGTAAAATAACCATTTAAGATTTAAATCAAACAACAATAAAACAAAACAAATTAATTTTGTTATAAAGATAAGGATATTGCCCCATATCTCAATGACCACTTTCATGGTCTTATCTGTTCAAAATATCATATATTTTTTAAAATTACTGCATCGAAACGCTTTAGCGTAACTCGAGACACCATACTTTGTCGTATCTTAACTTACTTATTGTTCCATACACATTTACCTATACTGATAAACTTTTACTCAAAAATTAATAAACAATAAGATATACGTACAAATTAAGGCCAATGGGAAGTGCTATTGATAAATGAAGCTTATCTAAAGCTGTTTTTGCAGTCGTCGTAAATAACACGATTACGAAAATGTTTTGACCTACAGTATTCGGTATATTACAGTTTTACTACACTCAACCGATACCTGACTCAACAATACTATGTTTGGTAGATCATTTGTATACAGTAGGTATAATATAGGGCCCAGAACACTACCTTGTGGAACCGCTGGTAATGGTCGTTGATGTGAGATTTTAGCAATTCAAAATATTGTTTTGACAAACCTCGTTGGAGCCTAAAATGCAGACCACGGTGCCAAACCTTATCAAATGCTTCGGCTACGTCTAAGACTATTGCTGAACCTAAAAGAAAGTTTATTCCAGCGCCATTGATGTGCGTGCTGATATAAGATTTCTGCTCTCTATAATTGGCTCTAGTCTATATACAGTTATATTATTTATTATAATTTACTTTTATTATATGAAGTATATTTAATTAAATTATTTACTATTTAAATGTTATTATTATTATTTGCAATAATTTAATTATAAGTAAATTTATATTTATTATTATAAAATATAATACATATTTATATATTAATATTATTTTATTAATATTATGATGAAATATTTTTTTGTATCCGCCTTGTATAATGGCGGATGGTTTGATGTGCTGCATGGTGTGGACAAGCGCAAGTGTTATGCACTTGTTGCTGCGGCGTTATTGTAAGATGACACGAACTGATTGATCAAGAAATTTATTTTTATCAAATAAATTTCGTTCGTTCTACTTTGCTTTCGTCTTCGTCGTGTTGTTTTTGCTTTCGTTTGGAATGCTCGTCGTCGTTTACTCTGTTTAGACGGTATGATATCAAAGGGCCGAATGTCGAAGGGCCGAATTTCAAAGGGCTGAATGTGTCGAAGGGCCGAATGTGTAGAACGGCCGGATGTCGAAGGGCCGAATGTCTCGAAGGGCCGAAAGTGTCGAAGGGCCGAATGTCGAAAGGTCGAATGTCGTAGGGCCGAATGGGTCGAAGGGCCGAATTTTTATTTTATTTTTTTTTATAGAAATATATTATTTTTATTTTTTTATTTAATTTAATTTTTTATTTTTTGTACATACAGCTATATTATCAGAAGGCTTACATATGGCCGAATGCCTTAGGGTGGGGCATGACAAAGTTTTCCCTCACCAAAATGTGCCGCTGATTGGATACGTGGAATTTCATGAATATTCAAAGATGAAAAATAGTAAATAAAAAAAATTTACAAAATATTCCATAAAACAACAAATTTAAAAAATTATATTTCTAAAACAAAAACAAAAAAAAATCGGCCCTTCGACTCATTCGGCCCTTTATACCCATTCCGTTTAGATATACAGAGTGATGAATGATGAGTTAGTGATGAGTTTGCGAGATAAGTTTGCAATATTCTAACCGCTACATATGATGTTGTTTTTAACAAAGAAATTCGCCGATCCCCAAAATATGTTTTTCGCGTTAAGCTCGCCTCCAAAATAAAATTAATACCGAGCGATTTAAGGGTTTGATATCAAAAGGCCGAATGTGTCGAAGGGTCGAATGAGTCGACTTTGGTTGTTTCACGTGCGGGCATGTGTGATGTAGGATGTAGCTCTCTGGCCATGACTTTAATTAGTTGCTCAGCTTTGTGATTGCATTTGATAAGATTCTGTAGGTTTCTGGGTCAAGTACATTCACTTTCCAATTTCATTATTCAGTGCAGTGAATTTAGATTTATCGTTTGGAAATAGCTTCACTATTTTGTAATTATTTCATATTCACTGACATTAAGTATGTTAATGGGTGGAGGTGGTATCTCTTTATGTATTGGTTGATAATCCTGCGTGTACGATGCAGTACCACTTTGTTAGCCAAATATCGCAGGAAATATGTTGGTTTTCTATTGTTCCTGATGGCTTGCTTCACAATTCAACTCGTTCAATAAATAAGGATTCTAGTGTTCAATCACAATATAATTTCATTTTGTTACAATATTTTTGGCTTGGGACCTTGTTTGTCCGACAGCAAGTTTAGAAGAGAAGTTTTTATTAACAAATTTTTTATTTTCAAAAGTTTACTATTAATGCTATAGAGACCTCTAACCTTGAACATATTAACTAATTAATTTACTATTATATTTGGTACGAAATTTGTTCATGGTTAGTGTCATTAATCTACTACAATAATTTTTTCTTATTTTTAGACTTGTCAAATTTTGACAAAAATATAAATCTTGCGGTCACAAATTAGTTTTATAATGCAAGTTTAATTATTTCAAATGAATTTTTCCTTTAGGTAGAACAACAGTTTCCAGTGTACACGTGGATTAGCTGTGATAATCAGATAAGTATACAGCTTTAACTTATTTATTTCGATGATCCTTTGTGTTTCTTTGACTTCCAGGTTGGGACTTCATCGTGGGTTTAGTGATCTGCTGTTGATCGTTAATCTTGTGTTCCAGGTGACGTTTTTGTGTGATCCAAACACTGCGCTTTTCCTTGGTTGATCACGTTGGATGTATTAACTGGTTTCAGTTGGTCTCTCTCTTTCCGGGGTAGTAGTTTTCATACGCTCTGTGTTGATTGTTTCACCTCAGGTGAAGATTCTGCTTTTATTTTTTGTTTTGACGTTTAGTTTTAATTTACCTTCGAATAAAAGTCGTTTCATATCCCAATAAATTCATCTTCATCTGTTTCATAGATAGCTTATTAGCTCTTCTTTAAGCTGTTGGACTTATTTGAATAGTCCATTGAGCTGCATTGAGTTTTCTAACGATTTCTCTAAATCAACGTTTTCCCTAGCGGCATCGTGGTGGTTTTCTTGGTTCAGGTTCTCCCTGCGTTCAGCATTTTCGTTCTTTTGCTGAGTCTAAGGATGCTTGTATCTAGGTGGTGATCTAGAAATTCTTGAGCTTGGTATGAATGGATTTCGCATTGGTTGGCTCAACCCAGAGTCCACTGAACCTGCCTCGTGTAAGGGTGGATTGGCCAACTGTGAAGTGAGCGTACCATCTGGGGCAAAGTTTCCGTTTTTTTGTTCACTTATTGCTTTAACGGTGTTCGGTTATCCAGCCGTTACTCGATTGCCTCGTTGGTTGATTAGCAGGGAGTCCCACGTACAGATGAAGTTGACATTTGGGCTAGAGTTGAACAACAAATTAAACAATACAAATAAAATGCTCTATAAAATCCAAGAATAAGAAATTCAGATAACATATTCCTGTCAGACATGCCCAATGCCATTCGCAAACTATAGTGGCTGAATTTGTGCTAGTACAGAATTGAACCAATTCCATTGAACAAAAACGACCGTCGAATTAACGAAACCAATGAACCAATGTTCATTGCAGTTCTTGCTAATCCTGAATTGATACAATTGTATTTAACAACAAGGAGCGTTGAATAAACTATTTGATGTGCTAACCATAAACCGTAGTGGCTTAATTTTCTAAACCATTTTTAGTATTAAACAAGAATATTTTGTGTTCTTTCATTTCTATTGCAATTTTATTTAATACTGTCGCCATTTTTTAACATTTTGACACGTATTTTCTTCTGATAGGTCATCATATTCCTTAAATTCGGCATCTGGCCGCTTAATAATTCCAACATAATGTCCTATGTCGTTTGACTTTGAATTTGAAAACAACCTGAAAACGTCTTACTTTGCTGCAGTATTATATTTTCTTCTTCTTCGATATCATATTTTCTAAAGGTAATAACCCCTTTGCTACGATGGCCACACACTTCAAACCATTCAGCACCAATGTTTTATTTCCATAGAAGGTCTGAAATATTTTTCTACTAGAAATGAGACGAGCAATCTATGCCAGTGTATGCTTTACTAATAGTAATACTTTGAAATATCGTTAAATTGGGCCAATTCTCGATTGGCACAAATTTGGCCACTATATTTTGTGGATGGCAATGCTGCAATGAACGTGGCTGACAGGAATATGCTATCTGAATTGCTTATTCTTGGATTTAAGAACATATTATTTCTATTGTTTGATTTATTGTTAACACAAATATTATTGAACGGCAAACCTCTGTATTTTATTTGTTTGATGTAGTATCTTTTAAGAGATACTTTGTTTTTCCTCAATTTATGAATGAAAATTATATTTCTATGATAAGCCAAAATTTCGTCAGTTTAGACGCCTTTGGAACGTTTTAAAATTTCCCTTAAATTGTTAGAAATCAGGTATTATTTTTTTCGTGCCTTTTTTCAGGATAAATTTGAATTTTTATTTTCCCGTTTTTTAGGCTCCCGGACTAGCTTCCGTGAGCACTAATTTGCACAAGTTGAGCTTAATCGGTATGCAAAGTTACATTTTGAGATTCGAAAGTTTCCCTGTTGCGGTTCCCCACACTTGGACCATATGGAACATGAAAATTTGCGTCAATCCTAGCATACGAATGGTTACCCTCTTAGTCATTGTAAGCCTTTACTAATAGATGGGGTGGTTTTTTAAACATTTGGTTCGCAATTGTCAGAAAAAACGAAGTAAAATTGCAAATATGTATGACATTTTTATTTAAATCGATGAATCAAGGTTTGCCGTTTTTTTAAAGATTATTTCATGTAAATGTTTGCCACTGCTACGTTTTTATGAGTTCATGAGAGATGTCCAAGGCTTTAAATCACACGATATCGTCAATTCACCGAACCGGAACGTGAGATCATTTGCTCACCGAACTCGTTTCTCAATCAGTCTATGGTATTGCGTACTATGTGGCATGTGGGTCCGTCTTGGTGAAACCACATATTGACCAGATTCAGTTCAGTCATTCGGAGCAAAATATATTCATACGTATGAACATTTTGTCGTCTCCATCAGGAATAGCTGCTGTAGTAGCAATCTATTCCTCTGTACGCACTCTACGCTTGGTGGATTGATGTCCACTAACGTGAAATGGATGAATAGTTTTGTCACAACGGCTTGAATTGCTAAAAACTGGGATGAAATGAAATAATATTGTTTGAGGATTTTTTTTTCGGGGATGAAAAACTGGGCTAACTTCATATGCTTATAATAATGTAAATATTTTGCCTTTGGACGTGTATATGGCCGTCTCGCAATACACGAAGGAAAACATTCATACAAATGCTATGAATTTTTTTTTTGAGAACCTTTTTCTTTTTTTACTTTATTAATTTATATCTTGTAAATGCGGCAGAAAAATAAATTTTCATTCTCCTGAGCATGAATTTTATTTATTTATTTCTACTTTTGGTAAAATATTGTTTTATTTTTAATGTAGTTTTCATTTAGAAATTGTAACGATCTAACGGACAGGCATGTGGTCACAACCAATAGATACTTCTATTGTGGAACTAGAAGCCCAGATCGAAAACAGAAAAAAAAACTTTAATCAGGCAGAGGCTTCCTTGGTGGACTCTTGAAGCGCGGCTATGGCTCAGCAGTTTGGGCGTGGGATTTTGGAGGGAGAAGCTTGCCTAATTCTGGAATTGCCACCAGATGAAATTATATATTTATTATAACCCAGAGTTGGATCGCTATACCACTAGCTCAGACAGTCATACTTACCACGAGAACTCACCTATCCTGTCACGGTCCCATCCTCACTTTCACTTAAATCACTCCATCTTAGACAACTAAATCACTTGACAAAGAAAATACATCGCAAAAACGAGCAACCGACAAGGTGAATTAAAGCGAAAAACTAGTCCTTTTAAGTTCTGAATAACTCATTATGAATAAATTTTATTTAAGAAATTTTTAAACAGGAAATGAAAATTTAGATTTTTAAAGTATTAGTCAATGTTAGTAAATTAGGTAACGCTACGAAATAATAATACTACCATAACAAATTATTTCAAACCGCTGGAGTATTATCAAAATAGCAATAATATTCGCAAATAAAAAAAATAAAAAAAAACAGAAAAAACCCAAAAACAAAATGTTGGAAGTACTTTGTTATGCTAATAATGATAACTTATGAATAGTTATTAAAATTTATATAATTCATGAAATTATCTAAAGATTTGTTTTAAATATGAATAGTAATTAATATTAAAAATTATTATTAAAGAAAAAGATTAACTGACTTAACGATTTGTATGGTTGAAGCCTTTTCCATCCAATTTTTCTTCCATATTGGTTGATTTGTCGTTTACCATACGTTAGGCCGTACGGTAGATGGAAGCCATGATGAAGAGAATTGTAATAAGTATACTCAAATTTTCTACGTTTTTATTGAATTTTATTTAGCGTTGAATACGATTAATTCATCAATTTAATCGATTTAACCCCCACGCATGTGGGTTATAATGTTTGTGCACAAATAATTTCCACTAAAAGTTTGTGATCACTAATTTTGTCGTTCACTCACGCTTTTATGTGTACGAATAACTTTAGTATCCACTGTCCTTATACACATAAGCACTTGTTATTACACAGATGTATAAAAAAAAATATTCCGAATATTATTAAAATACTATTAATTCATTCAATTTAACAAGACATTAGTACGATGCAATGATTCTAATTTAGACAAGCACGGAATTTTCACTCAGTACAAAACTTTAGAACAGTTCTTTTTGAACCGGTGCTCAAATCACTAAAACACTAAAAGTTCGTTATTAATTTATGTTTTTCTTTTAAACAAAGTTTTTGGTAGATGCTAAACACACATATAAAATTATGAAATGTTTGAGTTTTAGAATGCACTGTCGATTATAGGATTTTATTATTCCATTCAAATTTTAGCTTTTTATATCACAGGTTTTTATTTGATTTTTAGTTGATAAATTTTATTATATTTTCACAAAGGATTATTATTATTATTATGTTATATGAATTATTAGGTATATTATATGAATTATTATTATGGAATTATAACAATAGGTATATTATATATTAGAAGTCGATACACGAAATTATTAAATTATTATCATAATATAATTTACTATAGTTAATAAATTTCACATATCATTTAACTTAGAATCTAGTAAGTTTTAGATAGTATTTGTAAAGTAGTTAGCATTTTGAAAAAAAAAAAATTAATTTTAAGTTAGACTTTACTTAATTTAGGCAAATAACTATACAGAACTTAAATTCGACACTCTCGAAAAAAAAAAATAATAATTTAATTGTTTGGTGCTACTGCTACCGAACTTAATATTCAACTCCCCGCGTGTTGATTCAATTGCCTTTTTATAGGTAAACAAAAAACCGTAATCATCATCGTGCGATATTTTTTTTCGTTGTCAAGATCGGAAAGCGATCCCGTTTATCCATTAATTATCGTTTCTTTTAACAAAAACAAACAAATACTTTTCGCTAGTACTTTTCAATATAGATAACATAATATAAAATAGGGGATGACCACCGTGCCTGATCTTGGGGCGAACAAAATTCGTAACAAAATTACCATTTTACGCTTGATGTCTTTAATTCGTTGATCCTGTTATTAAAAATATGAATAGCATATAGTTAGTGTTTATGCATGAAGGGTAGTAGTTTCGTTCGGTTTTCTTCTATGTATATGTCATCTACTCTACGTGCACACACCCAAATTTTGCTCCGCATATTATACGGAGATCATCAAATTATAGACGTCATAGCGGAAAATAGTAAAACTCTGAATGAAAACTAACTTGAAAATGAAAAACAATTTATCAAAATTATAAATAACCAAAGTTTATGTTCAGGGGACTGAACATTTTTTTGTTCAACACATGTACGAGATATAATGATGATATTTGCAGTGTTTGGCCCGTTCCACACTATATTTTCACTAAATTTAAACTAAAATCTGCATCCCAAAAATGGAATTAATTTTTTTTTATTTCATTCCTATTTATGTTAAAGCTACTTCACCAAAAAAATTTTGTTGAACATGAACAATGAGTCGCAATTAAAACCGGTTTCGTTCGCAAACGGGGAAAGAAACGAAAAAGATATGATTTCTTTGATATGCCGTGTGGAACGGCTGATTCTCTGCTCACTTACGGTTGTATTTATATTTTTGTAATGGAATACACTAAAACTTCGTATTACGTTATCTAAATAGGCGCATTTCTTTCAATTATCACTAACTTTTTGAATATGGATCGGAAAAATTCAATTTATGAATTCAGAAAATCAATTACACATCAATTGTTCATAATTTATTAGATTATTATATAGTAATTTAGGCTTTTGTTAATTTTGTGAAATTTATTGCCGTCGTAATAAGGAGGCAATGTGTATTACTTTAAATTAATTATGTTTTCCTCTAGTTGTCGACTTAGATTGACGTCATCAACAACAAATGAATATTGTCACAGGCCAGTACTATAGAAGCACTGCCTTCATCAACCGTGATAGAGCAGAGAATAGTATGTGATCCTTTTGTCAATACCAATATATAATAGGCCATTCCATTTTTCTATATAGAAAAATTACATGAGTTGGTATACGTAAATACAAACAGAAACGCGGGCGCCGTACAAATAACAAAAAATCACATTGGGCAAAGAAAATTCTTTATTCGTTCCAATGAATCTGCTTTATTATCTACAAGCATATTTTACCTGAAGGATCACGATAAATATCGATAATTTCAGAAACATTCCCAATAAATATATTTCCTTATTGAGAAATGTTTCACTTACTAACTTCCTGATAAAAGCAACTAAACATTTTTTGAATGACACGTGCGCGTATAAGATTTTTAATTTCTCTCGCCTCTCACGCTTGTATTATTATTTTTTTGGTTTTGTTTCAGGATATACAGTACAGAAGAAGAATAATGAAACGAGATGTTCTAACTTAGTTTCACACATTTTATTTGTGTCATTAATTTTAGAATAAAGGGTTGATTTAATATCTTGTATGTTACAATAAAAATGTTATTTACATTTGTTTGTGTTTTGTATATTATTTGAGTAACCTGTTATAAGTAGTGTGCACCGTTAAACTAAATAAACCTTATTTTTTTCTGTACTGTATTTTGTGCCGCAGCGATTATAAAATGTTCCCGTTATACCTATACAATATTCATAAGGTGCACATTTCGTTGGCGGGATAACGTGATCGGTAAGAATTGTTTGATATTTTGTGCATTTAGTGTAATTAAATTTTTAAATTAAAATTACGTATCATAATTTTTGTTCTTTACTATAACGGCATTTTAAATTATACACAAGCCAACAAGGACGTACACCCATCCCTTTCAACATATTCAGCGGGTTCACTGATGGTTTTCTGATATAAAAAATCGGTATATTTTTGACATATTTTACCCCCTCTAACTTCGCTTCAGTAAAATATACCAATTTTTTTTTAGTACACGAGTGAACGCGTTTATTTTTAGCTTGGCATATAAATTTGACAGTTCAGTATTTTAAACGTTAATTTCCTTTATTAGAGAATTTAATATAGTGATATATTTCCTAAAGTATTGTTTAAATTTTAATAAAATATTAACGAAAATGTTTATGATTGAATCAAGTTTAGCCGGCTATTAAAAATTGAGTTTTTTCAAAACAAAACTCAGATGCCAAAAAAACCAGAAAAAATCCAAAACAAAGTGGAGTTAAAAATATACCGATTTATAGGGTGCGCTCGGTTTGTAGCTCAAAAAAACCCGGATATTTTTTATCCTCTTGTACACGAGTGAACACTAGGATTGTGGTTTACTAAAAAAGTAAAAAGGCAAGCAAGAGCGACAGTAAAAAATCTCGTGTATTATTTGTTGTGACGGTGTAAATGAAGTTAACTGAAGTTGCTGGTTTAATTGGAAAATTACTGAATGAAACGTTTCTCAAAACATTTTTTTAAATAATTCAATAACAAAATATTACTATTTATGTTTGACAAGACGACAAGACTTCGATGTAATAATTACAACCAAATATATTTTGTTATGTAATTTTCCTTTTTAAAATATATCTGCCATCTGGATAATATACGTTGAAATGTCAATTTAGCGTGTCCTCATCAGTTGGTGCAAGCGCACAGTTGTTTAGATGGTACTGATTTATCCCACCGATTTACATAACTCATGGACACGGTACAAAATGAAATAAAACACCAACAAAATAAGGTACAACTTTTTTATATTCCACTTGCTTGTATAATTACACCTCTTACTCGAAAATCGTATTACCGAAAATGTAAAGTAAGAGCCGCACTGGAACCAAGACTATTCCGAAAATTATTTGAAATCGTTTTCTTTTTCCTAATAAACATAGGATACACAGAAAATTAATGTATTTTTCGCTTGAAATATTAAATACATATATCTGTAATGAATAACATACAAAAGTCAAAAACAAATGGAAAATTCGACATAAATGTCAAACGTCAATAAAAATAATCAAAGTTAATTTTTTTGTTGTTTCACTATGAAATTTTGAATACCTATTTGCTTACATAGGTACTCGTATTTAATAAATAATACATAAATATAGAGTATAGAATAATTCATAAAATTCCCGCATTGCATCAATCAAGTGTATGCCAACTGTGTTTTGTAGTCTAACTAACTGACACTAATTTGAATTCGATTACCGAAAATTCAAAATTTTAGACAAGAGAGATACATTTTTGCTTTCTCTATTCCACATTAGGTACGATTTTTAATTTTATTTTTTATAACACAGATTTTTATGTATGCAGTATCCATGAGTCATAAAAATCAAGACTGATTGGGATATTCTTTATTGCAGCCCACACAGAATAACTCATCGTCATGAAATTCCTTATCGGCAACACTGATAAATACTATTTTCTCCAGACAAATCAAAAGATCAAACTCAATAAAACTTCTTATTTAAAATATGTTTTTGAAAGAATTGTATAATACAAAAATATAAATTTGAATCTTTTTTTCTTTATATCCCTTTTGTGATTTACTAACACAATTGTGCGAGTACGGCAAAAGTACCATGTCAAAAATTTATTTTTGTATGTGTTTTGAGCCAACTTGCACATTTGCGCATTACTTTCAAACTTAATTCGTCCGAAAAAAACACTATAACTATACATGCAATTGTGTTGGTTGTACTTCAAATCAAGCGAAATTTTTATCAAAAACGCCATTACATACTATGATGTTTTACTCACACATTTGTGTGGTTTGGACTTTAATTACGCCATTTTTTTTATTTTTTGTGGTTGAAAAAGGGATATGAGTATTATAATTTTATAGTATTTTAAAATTGACAAATCATTACATGAAAATTAAGTTTTGATATGAATAAATTTAATCTAAAATTAGTGTTAAATAACAGCATGCATAAATTTTGCCAAAAAAACATTTTTTTTTCGAATCTTAAAGATCATACTGAGTTACAGCCAGCAATTAAACATTTAACTTTGTCACATTCAGCGATATCACATAAAGTAATATTATAAATTTATATAAACATTAAATCACAGTTTCTTTCTTATAAGTGTTAAATAAAAATTTTTTTGAATTAATTAAATAAAAAAATATGAATTTAGTTTGTTCATTTCTTTTGTTTGTGAATCTAATCATAAGTTGATATATAATGTTCTAGGTAAAGATTCAAATGTTGTATGTATATCAAGTTCAATGTGCTTGTAATAAAATTTAAATGAGACAAACACAGCACTTGCGGTATCTACAAGATTTTGTCAACATAAAAGAGACCTATTTTAGATTCAAATTTCAATTTTAATGAAACAGTTTTAACTACCGTAATTATTAAAATGGATACTAATTCTAAATTTTTAATAATTTTCTAGTAGGAGCTTCTAATAGTGGTCTCGGGGCGCGACACGACGCCATGATGTTTTATGTACTAGATAACATATAAACATACTTATAATTAAGTTTAACATTAATATTGTTATAGGAATAAAATCTGTTAAATGATTAGCCATTGGTTTTTGTGTGAAATTTAATAAATCTTTGTAATTTGTATATTCCGCATGAACAGTAGGGTCTACCTGACATAAATTAATCGAAGATTCCGTTGGTAATTCATTTCCACTGTACTTCTCACACCGTATACCACGCACATTTGAGTAATTAAAAGTCTGTGGATTTGGGTTGCGCTCAATTTTAATGTTTAATAACTTTAATCTTTTTAGTACTTGTACTAAATCATTACACCGCCACGCATTATCCGAAATATTCATTGTATTTAAGTTCGGGAGTAAATATTCGAGTTCTTCGAATGTCTGGTTATGCAATTGATTACCATTTATGTAAAGTTTCAGTAAATTTTCCGGCAAACTGTTAAAATCAATGGAATTCAAATTATTGTACGAAATATCGAGTACTTCTAAGGCGTGCAGCGATGAAAGTATAAAATATTCGCTAAAACTTAAATTGATCGCTCGTAATTTTAAAACGTTTAATTTTGATAAATTTTGAAATATAAGATTATTTTGATTTGCTGTACGGTGCAATGAATTTTCGGACAAATCGAGCGAGACCAATTCCGTTAACATTTCGACACAACTAAAACTAGTGAATGAATTATTTACTAACGATAATACATTTAGTCTACTATCAATCATTATTTGTAAATTTGGACAATTTAATTTATTATGATCGGCGTGTAAGACGCGCACAAAATTATTAACTTTTAAAAATTCCAACTGATTTTCGTTTACCGAAATTTGTTCAATATTTTGTAAATTCGCGAACGATACATTCACTAAACGATTCGAATTTAGTTCTACACTTTTTATAAATCGCACACTTTGAAAAATTGTTTCGTTTAACGACACTAAATTGTTGTTGTTAAGTTTTAATTCGGTTAACGATAAATTTTTAAATAAATTTTGGCACTCGATCGATTCAATCATATTTCCACTCAAATCAATTTTTTTAATGTTCATCGTGTGTGCAAATATTGGATTTGATAATATTTTGAGTTGATTGTGCGACAAATTTATTTCGACCAATTTTTTTAGATTTTGAAATGCCTGCTTCTCGATTTCCCGAATGCGATTGTACGATAAATCAATAGAATTTAAATTTGGAGCGTACTTTAACGCGTAATCTTTCACTGCGGAGAGTTGGTTGTGGGATAAATTCAGTTGGAGCAAATTATGTGAAATGAATGAATTTTGCGAAAAATTTGCTATACCACAATAACTGAAACTGGCGTTTTGTAAATACTGCAGTCTCTTGATTATTCCATTTGGCACACTCGACATCTGCGACTCACTAAATTTTAGATAAATTACATCTTGTACAGGAAATATAATTTCTGGATTCTCGCTGCTGATATAATTGTTGATTGTACATGATTTGCTGGGTTGACTTTCACTGCAGCTAAGTATTAATTCACTCCAAGTAAAGTAGATCAACAATAACGAACAGCATAACTGCAACATATGAAGCCTGCAAATAATAAAAAGTCAGTATTAAATTGTTTTTCAATGACATTTATACCTAAACATGGTGCGACCCGATTTTGATAAAACTGTACCAGAACTGAAAACTTCATAAAAACTTTCTGTTTTTTGTTTGGTTTTATCAATTAAATTCAAGTAAATTTTTAATTGATAAAACCAAACAAAAATTTTTACTCATCTTTATAAAATATTATATGGGTGATTTCTATAAATTCCACCTTTTATTAATGAAATCACTTAAACTAGTTGAAATGAACATTCAGATCAAATTTCATGATTGTGTCTAACACCCTATTCAAATACATACCAATCCAACTAATGTTATAAAATTCTACTCGATCATATTGGAAATACTCGACGGCAGAAAGAGAAAATATCGAGCAAAGTAAAATGATTGCTGCACTTTCATTTTGGCTAAACACCCCTACAAATTTATCGATTGTATTTAGTGCACATCGGCGTGCCATGATGAATACTCATCTTTATACGTTTTTCTTCGGTTTAAGCCAATCTCCAAATTACAAATCAATACGTGTTCAGAAATCCAAGGAGGACAATATGGCGTGTATACACTCAAAAAAATCCTGCATCTATAGCGACAAAAGCTGCATTAATAGTACGAAAAATACGTGAAAATAGCGCCAATGCAGGGGTTCTATAATATTACGAATTACGTTCGTTAATAACGTAAAATTGACAAATTAATAAACTTTTGTAGTTACGCATTAGTCTGTACTATTTATGATTTAATTCATATACGATACGAAAAAGTTTATAATTTTAATGCAATTCCAAACGTTTATGGATGAATAATTTCTTCTTATTAACGTAGGGCATTGTAAAATAGTACAAATGGTGATTTATTGAAAGACTAAATTCATAGATAGCACGAAATGTTTCATAACATTATGGAAATTAAATTTTTTAATAACGTCTAATTCATACATTAACTAAATAAATTCATTTTATATACGTATTAATACTGATATTTACGAAACTAATGTCAAGTAATTCATAAATAAAACAACTAGTTTCGTAAATATATTGATGACATTTATTCAAATATAAGATGCAGTTCGTGAATAATAATAATTATTCACGAATATATATGTATAGGTATCTCCGTCAGATATGTGGATTAGTATAAAAGAGTTTTATATGTTTTACATGTTTATTCTAATATTTTATTTATTAAATCATAATTTAATATTTATAATTTCTTTATAACAAATTCACAATTACATATAATTTAATGCATAATTAAAACTAAGTAAAATAATAAATGAAAAATTACTCAAAATCAACTATACACTTATTAATTTAATAGCACATCTTAAAAATCAATTAATTAGTTAATTACTTTATAACTATTTTTGTATTTTTATTGGTTTTAATTGATTCATATTTTTATTTTTTAAATTATAAATTTCAGTTTTGGTTCACCTTGTGATTTATTACTTAATTATGTATGTAACTCTGTAATTATGTAACTTAATAAAATAATAAAACATTGAAATTTATTTAAAGTTTACTACAAATAAACGTTATAAATATTTTTCAAATGATCAATATTATTTTAATAATATATTTTGAATAATACAAAATAACTTAAAATGTCTAAGCCGCTCAGCATTAAAATAGCAAAAATACAGTTAGGATAATAAAAAATATAAAGCAACAATACTCTAACTTGTAAGCTCTTGTAATATCAGGCTGACTTTAGAGGATTCTTGTTTTACAATATTGTTAGATTTGTAAAAGAATGATTCTACAAAATTCCACACAAACTCTGCCGCTGTGAGATATGTATTTTAAAATAAAAACAGTATCGAAAAATAATTTAATACCGTCTAAGAACACAAAATTTTCTTTCATTTACCCAGTATAATATGCTCCACAATTTGCTATGCCTATCTCCCTATTGGTTTTCCTATTGGGCTCTACAAGCTAATATGCTCCGCAATTTGCTGAACAAATCCTGTGTAAATCATCACTTCCTGTAACTCTTTTATTGTGACTTTTGGAACTACTTTTTTGCCGGTATTATCCTTTTTTATTATTTTTTGAGTAGGAGTTACAAATCAATGGAAGCACCAGAGAAGCTGAAAAGCGGTATCGTCTAGAAGTAAAAAAGTGTAACAATAAATGTTGTGTTTGAATTATATGTAATTAAATTGACTTTCAAGTTAATTTTTGAACTAAAATTACCTTTGTCGAAATCCATTTAATTGATTTCATTCGAAGTAGTCTTTATTTCAGAAGACTTAACACGATTTCCTTCTTTAGAAACGTTAAAATGGTCTTCTCAATCAGTCATAATGTCCTCGGAAGATGGATTAATACATTTAAAATCGATGTTAATCTGCAAAAAATAATCATAAACTTTTTAATATCACGTTATATTCAAAATAAACTTGATATATTGTGATTTCCTCAGATTCATAAATCTGTTTGTTTTAACAGCTGTAAGATTAGGGCTACCAATGTTATCAAGATTAACTTTTAAATTATTAAATTATTAAAATTATTAAATGTAAATAAAATACATGAATTCTGCAGTTTATCGAAACCTAAAGAATCTAGGTGCACTTTGGTAGTAGGATAATTTTACACAGCAAACATTAATTGTCAACTATTTACTTACCAAAAGTTTGAAAAACAAGAAAGTTTATGTGAGTTGAAATTTATAACTTATAAAATAGTTTTTAAATGGAAGAAAACATAAATATTGTATTTTGCTATTTAATCAAATTCCAATAAACAGTATTTAATCTAATTGCCGCAACAAAAATTGATTATTTCTGAATATGACATGATATGAGTAATTCTAAAATAATTATAGTATATCAAAGTAATGCTTACCAATCTGTAACCACTTGGTTTTTTATATTCTCCTCATTTATTAAATTTTTTTGAAGCGATGTTAGGACTTGTTGTATTTCCTTAATTTTGTATCGGCTACAAGCTTGCCTAACGCTTATGAACTCATTAGTTGATTGATTGTCGTACTTAATGCTAATCCTTAATCTATAAAATTATTTAAGAATTATGTTATAATAGACTACAAATAAATAAATTTGTATGACTAACTAACACACGCAGAGAAGTAAAAATGAATACTTTTCTATGCGGATGATCCAAAACAAATTCCTTTAAACATAACACTTACCTGATATGCAACTAAAATTATCACTATTTTAACAAACAAATAAAATAACAAATGTTTTTATTTTATAATTGTTTATGGAAACCAAATAAAACACTTATGATTTCAATAAATCAATTTTTTTTTAATTTACCACCAAGAAACACAACAAATTTGCAACAAATTTTAAGAGCGAATGAACTAAATGAGCGTTATATGAATTATAATACGTATAAAATAAAAATATTACGAACTTTTCGTATATAATATGAATATTTTTATCTCATCATCTATAATACGAACTAATTCGTAGATATACGAACTTTTCATATACGAGTATATTATGAATATGTTTCCTCCCTCATCATCTATAATACGAACTAATTCGTGGATATACGAACTTTTCGTATATATTATGAATGTTTTTCTCTCGTCATCTATAATACGAACTATTCGTATATATTATGAATATTTTTCTATCGTCATCTATAATACGAACTATTCGTATATATTATGAATATTTTTCCCTCGTCATCTATAATACGAACTGAATCGTAGATATACGAACTTTGCGTAATTATTATGAATATTTTTCTCTCGTCATCTATATTACGAACTAATTCGTTAATAGTGCGTACATATTTGACCAAATTTATAGAAAACCAAACAGCTATTTTCTTTTTTATTAAATTGCTATTATAATTATGAAATTTAATTGGTTCATCGTTATATTATGCATGTTTAAAATTTTGTTTTTTAAAGGCAATGAAATAAAATTTAGATTTTATAGCAAAATTTGTAACACGGGCGAGGAAAGAGCAAATTTTTGGTCAATGTTAACGAGTAAAATAAATTAAATTTTGTTTAACGTTGGGATAATGAACAGAGGAATATCTTCTCAAAAACATAATTTAAAACTGGATTTCCCAAAATAAAACCTTTCAAAAAAGTTACAGGTTCATAAGCAAATTTTAAAAGCATCACAAAGGCACAAAATATGAGGTTCATAAAGTGATTGTTCAAAACAGCAACTTTTCAAAACGGTAATTTAATCGCACACTCTAAAATACATTGGTTACAAAGCCTAAAGTTCTACCGTGGTTGCGGTATGTGAATAAATCCTCAACTTATATCGTAAAAAGGCACACATTCCGAATATTGTTCTAAAGTTTATTCATGCGCGTGCTTCTCGATCACTTTATAATTGTGGATGGGTAAATTATAAAGAGAGTCGAAGATAAGTTGTGGCAATTGAAAATGTGCGTAAACAGAAGACAAATTTAAAAAAAGATGAATCGTTGAATGAATATGAACAAGTTGGATCATTTGAATTACATCTTTAATGAACTACTTGTAATTAATATTATTGCAGCCAACTTCCACATATTCAAGTCATTAATGATAAAAAGCAACTGTTTATGTAAATAATTGTGTGTTCGTTACAGCCTTATATTTTTAATAAATATTTTTAAACATCTATAATTTTTTTATATACATATTTGTCATAATTAGCTACAATATATACTATTATAATTCGTAATATTAGTAATATAATTCGTAAACGTTAACGTCGATGATACTCGTATACCATAATTTTCGAATTTCTTATTTTTAAAGAATAAAAATTCATTATTGCGAACCTATTCGTATAAATACTTTTAACATAATTTTGCAATTGAAATTTATCCTTTAACAACATATATAAGCATAAGGCAACAACACAAAAAACTATTAATGGAACTAAAAATTTACGAACTGCGATTCTTACTATTAATGCATGCAGTTGTAGAATTTGTTTTGTTTATTTTATTTTCTACGTTTATATAAAGATTTTTACATTAATAGTAGGAATTCGAGTTAACGAATGATATTCGTAAAAAAAATGCATACAATTTTTTTCAGTGTATAGGGATGTATTAGAGGGCATCATTTCATCTAGAGTTCGAGGACTCCCCGACACGGGTCGTAAAATGGACTCAATGGTGGATACTCTTACTAGGGCTTGCAATATCTCTATGAGATAAGCTTGCCGATTAACAAAGCTGAGGAGAGAGCGAAAACCTGTTTGGTAGACCTCGGCACTTGCGGAATGCCAAAAAGCTTGCGAGTCTGCTTTCAATAAAGCGAAAAGATCTAGAGAAATTGAAGAGTGCGACTTCAGGAACAAGGAATGCCTCACAGTTTACAAAAGGGAAACAAGGAAGGTACAAAGGAAGTCGTGGCAGCGCTTAAACAATAAATATACCTTCTGAATTTTTATATTTAAACAAACTTTTTCAGGGAAAACAGTTTTTCTCTAAAAATTTTAGTGTAAGGTCATAGTAAAATTAATCTTTAAAGCTTAATAATTTCTGTTGGAGGATCCGTAATAAAAAACTGATTAGATACAACTGTAGAGCCTATTGCCCATATTCTAAAAATGCAATCATGCAATAACGCGATAAGTAGTACTTATCGTTTTATTGCATGCGGTGTGCGATATATATGTATACATATATATATATATTTATATATATATATATATATATATATATATATATATATATATATATATATATATATATATATATATATATATATATATATATATATATATATATATATATATATATATATATATATATATATATATATATATATATATATATATATATATATATATATATATATATATATATATATATATATATATATATATATATATATATATATATATATATATATATATATATATATATATGTATACATATATATATATATATATATATATATATATATATATATATATATATATATATATATATATATATATATATATATATATATATATATATATATATATATATATATATATATATATATATATATATATATATATATATATATATATATATATATATATATATATATATATATATATATATATATATATATATATATATATATATATATATATATATATATAAGTTAGCAAAATGCTATACAGTCAACCGCTGAGTCAACCAAATTCCTAGCATTATGTAGTTAGTTGCACACGCCATACTAGTGCAACATCAACAAATCATATTTCCGTTCTAATTAAATTCTTTATATGTAAATGCTGACATTAACTTTTATTTTAGTATAAGAATGCAAACTTGTTAGTTTAGAGTTAGAGTAAGTTTATACCTAAAATTGTATACAAGTAAAATTTTGAACAATAAAATTCATTTTTTTAACTCTCCGAAACCACGTTTCGTTAACTGGCGCCGAAACAGGGACCGTCAGGAAAATTTTTCGAGTGAAAGTAAAGTGACTAAAGTGATAAAGTGATTTACGAGTAGGCGTTTTACGATTTTCAACGTCTAAAGTTAATTATACGAATCATCCGAAGTAATAATCGCGATTTTCGACTGAGAAATTAAGTGAAAAGTGAGTGAAGCATCGTACCACAAGTAGGCATTGTACAATTATTAACGTACAGAGCTAAAAGGGAATCATACGAATCACCCGACGTCACACCGACTGTGTCCAATTGTCCCAGCAAGTACATTTTCGAAAGAAATACTAATCTTTCGATTACCAATCAATTAAACCGTGAGAAACGCAAATCTCCCGAGATATGTTAACTCTATTAACACTAATGTAAGTAAAAATAAAAAACTCCACTAATAAGTGTACTAATAATAAAAACAAGTAAAATAAGTGAAGATACTCTACAAAATAAATATCAAAAAATCCATAATAATTTACTAAAGTGAGAATATTTTGATAATAAAAACAAATATTTATAACTATATAATAATAAAATAAAATGACATCAACCGAGGCAATAGTGGAACAATTGAAGCAGCTCACTGGAGCTGTCAACGCCCAAATCGAATTAACGAAAAAACTGGAACAGCGCATAGTTAAATTGGAAAACCCGGCCATCCCCAAAGTTGAGAAACTTGCTACACCAAAAACAGAGCAAGATTTAGCAGACATAAGCAGACTTCCCGATTGCGTAAAAGAACTCCAGAGTTTTGATGGCAATCCAACACAATACATATCTTGGATTCACAACGTGGAGAATATTTTAAAGGATTACGAGATCGTAAAAAATAAACCTTTATATCGATCAATACTTCAAAGCATCAGACAGAAAATTAGAGGAAGAGCCGATGCAGCATTGATATCGTATAACATATTTAGCGATGACTGGACATCTATAAAAAAATGCCTATCCCTCCACTATGCCGACAAGAGGGATCTTAGGACCTTAGAGCACCAGTTGAGTGGAATCACACAAGGAAATACAAGCATTGATGAGTTTTATGCTAATATCAACCATCAGTTTTCATTGATCGTTAACAAAATTAAGACGGAGGACTATTCAGTGGATACAATCGAGGTATTGATAGAAACATACCGAAATCGTGCTCTGGACGTATTCATAAGAGGACTCAATGGCGAGTTAAGCAGAATGCTGATGATCCAACGCCCACAAAATCTTCCTGAGGCCTATACATCATGCCTAGAGTTCCAAAACTTGAACTATCGTAACATAGTAATCCATAAAAAGAGTTTAAATAATTCGGTAGTAGCCCCGATTAATCAATTAGCCTCATATCCAGCGAATATACAAAAAAAACCGGTTAATATCCCGTTGCCACAAAGAAACATGGCCTACAACATCCAACACCAGAATTATAGATTGCCGCCTCCACGACCATCGGGACCAAAACCACCAATACCTATGTCAATCGATCCATCCACTCAGACAAGGCAAGTCAATTATATGAACCGTCCTACGTACCAACAAGAATATCGGACAAATAACCCAAACAATCAGCAAAATTACCAACCCGCATACAAACGCGAACACTCCGATCAAAATATACCAAGAAAGAACCAAAGGATCTACCACTTAGAACCAGAAGTAGATGAAGAACTATATAACCAGATGATTTCCGACGAGATTTCAGACTTGGATATAGGCGATCAAGAGGAAGAACAAGAAATTGAAAACACCGAACTAAATTTTATCATGGACGCCTCTCTAGCGTACCATACTTAGAATACAAAACTAGAGACCAAAAGTTACTCAAATTCCTCATCGACACCGGGGCAAATAAAAATTTCATCAGACCCGAACTAGCAAAAAACCCAATTCCGACCAACAATCAATTCAATATAAAATCAGCTGGTGGAAGCATACCGATTAAAGAAAAAATTCTTGGACCATTCTTTAAAAGTGTCGGAATCTTCAAAAATTTGGAATTTTTCGTATTACCAGGACTTCAATCATTCGACGGAATAATTGGAGATGATACCCTAAAAGAACTAGGGGCCATAATAGACAGGAAAAATAATACGTTAATTCTAGGACCAAACATAAAGATACCATTAAAGGAAAAGCAGTCATCACAAGTCAATAATCTAGAAATCCGAGACAATCATCTCTCACAAAATACAAAACAGAATTTACAAGTAATGCTGTCAAAATTCAAAAAACTATTCGGATCGGTTAACAACCATGAAATCATCGAAACGGATGTAAGGGCAGAGATCAAAACAACAACAGAGGAACCCATCTATTCCAAATCTTACCCGTATCCGATCAACATGAGAAGTGAAGTGGAAACCCAAATTGAACAGCTGCTAAGTGACGGGATTATAAGACCTTCCAAGAGCCCTTACAACGCTCCCATTTGGGTAGTGGAGAAAAAATTGGACGCTTCCGGTATACGTAAATACCGTATGGTCATTGACTTTAAAAGACTCAATGCCGTGACAGTATCAGACGCCTACCCAATTCCAGACATTTCACATACACTGGCAAACCTCGGAAACTCTAAATTCTTCACAACCATTGACCTCACCTCCGGCTTCCATCAGATTCGGATGAAGGACTCAGATATAAGCAAAACATCATTCTCAACAATGAACGGGAAGTATGAATTCCTAAGGCTTCCTTTTGGGTTAAAAAACGCACCAGCGATTTTCCAGAGGATAATAGATAATGTGCTAAAAGAGTTCATTGGAAAAATATGTTATGTCTATATTGATGACATTATCATATTTGGAGGAAATACGGAAGGAGAACACCTAAACAATGTAGAGAAGATATTCTCCAAACTGGAAAAGGCGAATTTGCGCGTGAACCTCAATAAAACGGAATTTCTCAAGAGTGAAACCGAATTTCTCGGTTACGTCATAACCAACCTGGGTATTAAACCCGACGAACGGAAGGTGCGTGCAATCCAAAAGATTAAAATTCCAGAGAACTTGAAAGATCTGAAGTCATTTCTTGGGTTGACGTCATACTATAGACGCTTTATAAAGGACTTCGCCAAGTTAGCAAAACCGCTCACAAGCCTCACCAGGGGAGAAAATGCTCAAATCAAGGCAAATGCGTCAAAAAAGGTGAAAATCAACCTTTCAGAAAAAGAAATCCACGCATTCCGACAACTCAAAGAATTATTGTCATCGACGGAAATACTCATTTTCCCTAACTTTGAGAAGCCATTTATTTTAACAACGGATGCATCGGATACCGCGATTGGAGCAGTATTATCACAGGGCGAACTCGGCAAGGATAGACCTATCACATTCATCTCCAGATCGTTAAATAGAACGGAGGAAAACTATGCTACAAATGAGGAGATGCTAGCTATCATCTGGTCATTGGACAGCTTGCGAAACTACCTATATGGCGCAAAAAAGATAAAAATCATCACGGACCATCAGCCCCTAACCTTCTCACTAAGTAATCGTAACCACAACGCGAAATTAAAACGGTGGAAGGCACGTCTGGAAGAATATAATTATGAAATAATTTATAAACCCGGATCCGTTAACAAGGTAGCAGATGCATTATCACGATTGGAATTGAAGACAAATATGCTGTCAACAGACGAGACAATTCACAGCGCAGAGCAAGACAACACCAACTTAATACCATACTGTGATGCACCAATAAATGTATTCAGAAACCAAATCATCATCTCGGAAAACAAAGACGTTTATGCTCGGGAGGAACCCCATCCTAACTACCAAAGGCATTTCATCCGCCTAAGTCAAATAAACAAAGATACACTAACGAGAGCTGTAAAGGAAAGACTTAGCCCAACGGCGATCAACGGAATTAAAATTCCGGAAGAACATATCCAGATGTTACAAGAAGTATTTACGGAACATCTTAGTGGGTACAAACTTCGACTAACACAAAGGATCGTGCAGGACATTAAATGCGAAGAGAACAAATTCAACATCATTCAGGCAGAGCATAAAAGAGCCCATAGAAATTATCAAGAAAATAAAGAACAAATCTTGGAAAAGTATTATTTTCCTCAAATGGCAAGCCTGATAAGAAAATATACACAGAATTGTGAGACTTGTCATACAAAAAAATACGACCGTCACCCGACAAAGTTAAATTACAACAAACACCAATCCCAACCTATCCATTGGAGATCATCCACATGGATATCATCAACATCAAGAAGGAAAAATTCATCACCTGCATAGATAAATTCACCAAGTTTACGAAACTTTTCCATATTAAAGATAGATCAGCCACACATTTAAGAAGCAAGTTCATCAAAATCCTACACTATTTCACCGTACCAAAAGCAATAGTAATGGATAACGAATCAAGTTTCGTCAGTCCCATGATATCTGACTACCTAAAAACACTAGGAATACAAATCTATACCTCTCAAAAAAGCGAGGTAAACGGCACAGTGGAAAGAGTCCATTCAACAATCATCGAGATCACAAGATGCCTAATGGATGAATATAAGGATCTCCCCATAAAGAACCTAGTCGGCATTGCTGTAGACAGATACAACAACACAATACATTCAGTCACCAGAAGGAAGCCCAGCGACCTATTCTTCGCTAGAACCAACCGCATCAACTATCAGGGTCTACTAAACTTTAGGGGCAAGGTGAACGAAGACGTAGTACAAAGGATTAAAGACTCTCAACAATCCAACTTACGGAGAGAGAATTTAAAAAAAGCAGAGACTAAAACCTTTGAAGTCGGAGATACAATATACGTGGCCGTCAAACAAATTCAAGGAAAAGATAAAGCAAAATTTAGGAAGGAAATAGTAGCGAAAAATAACCAAGTTACAGTTATAACAGCTTCGGGCAGAAAAATACACAAGACCCATATAAAAAACGTTAATGAATAAGTATCATCTCTTTCATCTTCTAGATCCTGTGTCTTGACAATGACAACACCATTAAACATCTACGAGTACAACAATCCGCTAGTAACAGTTAAACAAGGATCAGCCCGAATCATCAACGGGAAATTCAAGATTGTTCATGTCATCAATCTAACCCTTTACGAAGACATAGTTGAAAGGATTTCACCCGAAATCAATCACATCGATCAAAGAAGCACCCTCAAATCTCAGCTGACACACCAAGTTCAACAAATCACACAATTAATGTCAGAACTAAAAGCTAAAAATACAAGGACTAAACGATCGATCGATTGGATTGGAACAGCCTGGAAATGGGTAGCAGGAACACCAGATGCCACCGATTGGAACCAGATTGTCGACAGTCAAAACAAACTCATCAACAATAACAATGAACAATATCAAATCAACACAGCTCTGATGAAAACAGCCAACAAAATCCTTGCCGAATATAACCAAATCGTTGACTCATTGCACGAAGACGCGGATGATAAAACACAGCAGATTCTGTTCAACAAACTCACGATGATAAAAGAGGAAATAAAGGAAATAATTAGAGCCGCACAATTAGCAAAAACAAAGATAATAAATACCAATCTTATGGACAAAATGGAAATTGGACGACTCGTTGCAGAAATCGAAACCCTACCATATGCAAATGAAATAGAAGCGATTGAATACGCGGAACCAACAATGCTGGTAAAAGGTTCCATAATACTATATGTAATATCAATACCAAAAACTAGCAAGCAGGACTATAACCATGTCCTTATTAGATCAACAAGTAAACAAAATAAACAGGTCTACTTAGAATATAAGGAACTTATCCTAAATCAACATCGGCTATTCGGGATAACACAGAAGTGCAACTCGTTCCACGAGACCACCATCTGTGAGAGAAACTGCTTAGAAGAAATCAACGATGACCATTGCATCAGCCAGCTTATACGAGGTACGCATGCAAATTGTGATTACCTATTCAACAAAAATCAAATAATTGAGACACTGACTGACAATACAATCTACCTGAACAACTTTAACGGTGAGATCTACGGCAACAATACAAACAAACACCTAGAGGGAAGTTTTTTAATACAATTCAACAACGAGACCATAATAATCAACAACATAACGTTCACTAACCGGGAAACACATACATTCCAAATATTACCATTAGTGCTCCAGTCAAATATAACAGAAAAAAGTATGAAGATAAATCCAGACTATCTTCACAGCCTGCATCTGAATAACGTGGAAAAACTACAAAAACTGTTCACAAACTACGAAAAATCAGGACTCATAGATCTCGCAATCATAGGTTTGATTTTAACGATTATCTCGATTTTCTTAATCACAAGAAGGAACCATTTCTATAAAGTGCGACATCAGAAACCAGCTCAACAAAAAGGGATCTTCAGCTGCCTACCAGAAGTTCACACGGTTACTCTCAATACGTGACCCACGAGCCGTGGATCTTTAAAGGGGGAAGAGTTAGCAAAATGCTATACAGTCAACCGCTGAGTCAACCAAATTCCTAGCATTATGTAGTTAGTTGCACACGCCATACTAGTGCAACATCAACAAATCATATTTCCGTTCTAATTAAATTCTTTATATGTAAATGCTGACATTAACTTTTATTTTAGTATAAGAATGCAAACTTGTTAGTTTAGAGTTAGAGTAAGTTTATACCTAAAATTGTATACAAGTAAAATTTTGAACAATAAAATTCATTTTTTTAACTCTCCGAAACCACGTTTCGTTAACTTATATATATATGTATATATATATGTATATATATATATATATATATATATATATATATATATATATATATATATATATAATTATATATATATATATATATATATATATATATATATATATATATATATATATATATATATATATATATATATATATATATATATATATATATATATATATATATATATATATATATATATATATATATATATATATATATATATATATATATATATATATATATATATATATATATATATATATATATATATATGGCGAATATTACATCAACCCACAAATTTGGTATATGGAACCGGAAGTCGTGTTTAAATTTTTTACTTTTTGCATGACGTGTAGTAATTGTTAAAAAAAATACTGTAGAACAAAAAAACATTTGTAGTTGTTGTTGTTGTTAAAATTACAGGGTGTCAAATTTTGTTAAAAATGATGAACATGATGTTGTATATATGGCTATAAAAAGAAAACTAACTATCCGATACTTATAAACGAGGGCTCATTTTGAAGATAAATGAATAAGGGTTCTAAAAAATTGGGAAATTATAAAATTGGTACCATGTTTCAACTCTTCCTATTCAAAATGGCCGCCAAAATAGTATTTTAGAATTTTCTCTAAAACATTTTTTTTTTTTTTTTTTTTTTAATTTTTCTTCATTTAATTCTATTGAACACACCAAAAAATTGTACTTGTGTTATTTTTTGTTTTCTTGTAAAAGACGTTTGAGTATGAAGATCTACCCATTTTTGTATATAAAATCAAAGTCAATGTGGTATTTTTTATTTTCAACTATTTTTGCGATCAACTTGATAAAGTAACTGTTTAGAATTATTCAGTTCACAAATCGTTCATAAATTACATCACCCTAGGTTTGATCATTTTTAACTTCCTTTCAGCGTTTTGCGTCTACGCGTGTTTATTTAGCAAAAATATTCCATTTGATTAAAATTTTTTGCGATTTTCAACGCTATCTTGTTCAAAAGATGGAACAATAGCTTCTGATTGCAAATTGTTATATTGAATGTTTATCCTATCAAAGTGACTGCTGTAATTATAATTAGACACGTTGTCACGTGACGTCACGCCACAATCTGTCATTTTATAAAACTCTTCCTCCTCCAGCGACACACGTCAACACAATCGATACTCCTACCCCCATAAAAATGTGAGATAGTTTATGGATAGCCCCTAAAGCAATTAGTAGAACAATAAAATTTTGCCATGACTCATTTATTTTGTTAGGTTTAATCCCTAGTTTCTGTACCTGAATATAACCTTTTGGATCGAATTTTTAAAAATTTATTTGTATTCCTGAAATAATTTTTTGAGATTCTATAGAAGGAGGAGTAGGCCTCTAAAATAACATAACCAGTGGCTTTTGTTAACATTTTTGTATAAATTAGAGTCTAAAATAATATTTCAGTTAGTTTAACTTGTGAAGTTCTATTTGAAGCATTTGCTTGTTTAAATAACAAAAAATTAATTTAAAGTAGTTCAATTAATAAGTGTAATAATGTCTGGGCTCAAAAAGTGTTGTAAGCCGTTTCCTTAGACGAAATGTTCGAAAAATTTAAGAAACGTTTCTGATTATATTAAAATTAATTTGCCGCGCTCGACTGAAGTAAATGAAGATTCATCGATTTGTACAACGTGTTACCTGGTATCTTCTAAACGTCAGAAAATTGTAAGCGAAGTGTCACCCGTTACTGATTCATCAAATTCACCTGTTACCCCGGAGACATTATCAACACGCAGTGACGAGATTATTTCGAGTAGGAGTGAAAGTGAGGAGTGCCAAATAAAAAGTGCTATCGCTCGAGAAAAACTTAATAAAATATTACCAGACATTGGCATGTCTCCTATATATCCGAGTAAGTTGGAATCCAGGCAATATCATGAGCAGCAAAAATTAATAAATTTAACTACCTCACTGACGCCATCATCAACATCTTCGGTATCTGGTATCGAGCCTCTTTTGAGTCACTCAGCGGAAAAACATCATAAGGCACGCCTTTATGATGAATTCATGGATCAACTAAAAGCCAAATTTCAACAGTTGGAGAAAAATTGTGATAAAATACAGTTGCTGTCTACATTACCGAAATCACTAACAATACAAGAAATCCAGGAAGAATTTAACACAACGCAGTATATGGTACGAACAGCGAAAAATATTCAAAACAAGAATGGGTCACTGAGCCTTCCAGCACCCAAACCTGGCAAACGGATAAGTGATGAACTTAGAGACTCAGTGATACAATATACGTCTATGAACATGATGATGTTAGTCGTATAATGCCTGGGAAAAACGATTGTATAACTATTGAAAAAGTTAAACTTCAGAAACGTCTAATGATGTGCACATTAAAGGAGTGCTATGAGGGGTACAAAATCAAATATAAGGATGATGAGTAAAAAAAAACTTGGTTTTTTTTAATTTTCTTTGCTTCGTCCTAAATACTGTGTGCAACCAGGAAGCAGCGGAACACATACAGTTTGTGTTTGTATAATACACCAAAATGTCAAATTAATTATTTATGGAACCAGGATGGAAACTGTCACCAATGGAAAAATTTTACGGTACTAGGACTGCATTTCATTCATATTATGTAAAGATCCAACATCAACATGTTATCTTCTGCAATGCGAGAACTGCCCAGGATTGGATAATTTTCGCGAATATTTGAGAAACACATTTTTGGACAATGATTGTCTGGATGCTGAATTATCGTTCAGTGAGTGGGTTTCAACTGACCGATGCAATTTGGAAAAGTTTTCAATACCATTAGATAATTTTCTGGATCACTTCATAATAAAGCTGAAAAATCTGATTCCCCATTGCTTTATAACACTGCAACAATCTGGTTTCATCAAAAATAAAAAGTTAACTCTGGAGCCCACAGAGGTACTGGTTTCGTGTGACTGCAGAAAATTATGCATTTTTATAATGCAAAATGCAGCACAGGGTTTTCATTGGAATAACAAACAAGCAACTATTCATCCGTTTGTAATTTACAAAAATCAAGGAGATAAATTTCAGCATTACAGCTACATTATAATATCAGATTGTCTCCATCATGACGCCGTAGCAGTTTACGTGTTCATAGAAAAGTTATTGCAGTTTTGATAACAAAAATTCCGGATTTATCTAAAGTTTATTATGTTAACAGTAACAAATTATAGAAACAATAAAAATTGTATGAATTCACCATTAACTAAACAAAAAGAGGGTTATATATATATATATATATATATATATATATATATATATATATATATATATATATATATATATATATATATATATATATATATATGTATATATATATATATATATATATATATATATATATATATATATACATATATATATATATATATATATATATATATATATAAGTTAACAAGCTTCTATACCTGGCGAAACGAGTAGCAGCGATGACTAAAAATTGTGTTCAATGCATTCTTGTCAACAGAAAGGAAGGGAAACAGAACGGGCGCCTAAACCCAATCCCAAAAGGTGACGCGCATTTCACAACATATCATGTCGATCATCCTGACCGACATATCATGTCGGTCACCTAACAACAACCCAGAAATCATACCAGTACATTTTTTGCGTAGACGACATTTTTACGAAATTCGTTTGGCTGTATCCAACAAAGGGAACAACGGCGAAGGAAACCGTCGGGAAGCTGGAAGTTCAGAAAAACTTGTTTGGCAATCCAAGATGCATTATTTCAAATCAGGCACCAACGTTTACATCCTCAGAGTTCCAAAGTTACTGTCGGAGTGAAAATACTGTACACCACGCTATTACGACGGGAATGCCATCCGGAAATGGACAAATGGAACGAGTTAATGCCGGAAGTTGTTTATTTGTTTTCGTCAAGTATTTAGCATCCATTGTGAGCGCAGGCATATAACAACGAGTTGTCACCAACGAAACACGTATATCTCGCAAAACAAGATAATAATATGTGAAAAATTATTTTGTTATAAAAAGTTTAATTAAAAATTAAATTATTTATTTTATTTAATTATCCCATTCCCGCACAATTATAGTAACAAAACTACAACTTATATATATATATATATATATATATATATATATATATATATATATATATATATATATATATATATATATATATATATATATATATATATATATATATATATATATATATATATATATATATAATATATATATATATATATATATGTATATATATATATATATATATATATATATACATATATATATATATATATATATATATATATATATATATATATATATATATATATATATATATATATATATATATATATATATATATATATATATATATATATATATATATATATATATATATATATATATATATATATATATATATATATATATATATATATATATATATATATATATATATATATATATATATATATATATATATATATATATATATATATATATGGAGAAAATTGCGTGAAATCAAAAATTCAACATATACGACCGGAAGTTATGTTTTAATTTTGTTATTTTTATGTTGTAAATGTGTAGTACTGGGTAAACAAAATATTGTACCACTCGATTTTTTGTGGTTGTTGTTGTTGCATAAGATACAGTCGGTCAAATATTTAAGAATTTGTTGAAAATAGTGATGCATTTATACAAATATAAAAAGAAGTATTTATCCGAAAAATATAAAATAGGGCTCATTTTAAAAGTAAAAGAATCAGGATTAAGAAAATATTACAAAAATAGTATCATCTTTAAGTTTGGCCCCTCAGCCTAGGGTACTCAGAGGGCTTCGGTTGTCTCTGTGTACACCTAGGTAACACCAAGGTAGCCGCGTCCACGTCGCGGGGGGTGGGTACTGCTTCGGCAGTGGCAAAGTGCTACCGGGGACCAAATACCAGTGGTATAAATTGGCTAAAACAAACAATGAATACAACAAATACGGAATGTAATACCCCAGGTGGTACAGCAGCAGATATGCTGACAAATCCACACTCTTCGGAGGCAGGCCCAATAGATTCTGGGGTGGGCCAATCATTGTTTAACCCATTTGGACGGAGTTCCAAATTACCAAGATCACCAAAATCTTCAACTGAAAATATATTTCAGTACGAGAAGGAAAATGCTGATCTCCGTGAACAACTACGAGAAATAAAGGAATTTACAACTAAATTGAAAGAAGAATTTACAATTTTAAAGAAAGAGAACGAAGAACTCAATAAAGCAGTTGAAACACGTGCAGAACTTGGGACGAAACCTAATCCTGCAATCGATGATGAAATCAATCCATTCCATACGGATGAAGAAGAATTGGAAAGAGAAACAAATTGGGTGTTGAAACGAAGTAAAAGACCAAGTAAGAAAAGGAAAGCTCAACACTCACCAGAAATGGCAGAAACTTTACCATCAACTTCAAAAGAGGTTTCTAGAAAACAGTTAATCATCAAGAAAGAAATAGCTCTAGACCAACAACCAGCTAAACCAAAAGAGAAATCACTTTCACCAATAAATCTCGATGAGGTAGAAAAATCATCCGAACGGCAACCAGCTCAACAAAATGAAGCACAGACAAAGGTAAAAGCCCCACCACCGATTTTCATAGTAGGAGTAACGAACTACTCAGAAATCCAAAGTGTAATGAGTACTGTTACGGAACAAGAGTATAAAATTACTGCTCTGAACAATAATGTATGGAAGATTAACACTTCAAATCCAAACGCATACAGAAACTTGTCAATGAAGCTGAATACGCAAAAATATCAGTGGTACACGTACGAAAATAAAAACGAGCGTCCCATCAAGGTCATGGCAAGAGGGCTACATCCAACCTGTGAAACTAATTCAATAATGGAGGATCTAGAAAATAAAGGATTTAAAATCCTTGATGCCGTAAACATTATTAAAAAAGAGAGACGTAGCGGAGAGAACCGACTAGAAGCCGTTTCAAAAAGAGGGCTTCCCCTGTTCATTCTAACGTTTGATAAATCCGAGCAAATAGAAAACATTTACAATATAACTGGCATACTCAACATGCGAGTAAAGATCGAAGCTGTTAAAAGAAGCAGTACAAGAATAGTACAATATAAAAAATGCGGAGGCTTTAACCATACGCAACGATATTGCGCGCGCGATCCAAGATGTGTGAAATGTGCTGAAAAGCACCCAACACAAACTTGCAAATTATCAAAAGAAGAACCAGCAAAATGTATAAATTGTAATGGGCAGCATCCAGCCAGCTACCGAGGATGTGAGGTTGCCAAGCAGCTATAAAAAATGAGGGATCAGGCACGCAAACCCCCTCTAAGTCATCCAAACAAGAATCGAGCAAGAAACGAATCATCTATGCGTAGGGAGAATTATACATATGCACAGGCCGCTTCAAATTCGAAAGAAAATGAGGCAAACGGTACCGAAAATTTTAAAAACACTGTCCAAGCAGTTCTAAATAGCCTTGAGGAACAGAACAAACTAAATAAGTTAATTCTGAATCGACTTAACCTGCTGGAAATACCAAGTTCCAAAATAGTTAAAAATAAATAATGTCTGCAATACCTAGTTCAACTCATAATTGCGGAACAGAAACCAGACATCAAAACTACTCATTAAGAATAGCCATATGGAATGCAAACGGATTAACACAACACCTAGAAGAATTAGAACTATTTCTAAATACAGAGAAAATTGATATATGCTTAATATTAGAAACACATTTTACCAGCAGCTCCTATGTATCAATCCGGAGATATACTTGTTACCATACCACACACCCTGCAGAACGAGCAAGAGGAGGGTCAGCTATATTTATTAGGGATAATATCAAACATCATGAAGAATTAAAAATAGAAAAAGAATCCATGCAAGTAACCACCGTGACGGTTAAATTTGGTCATCACAACACCTGTAATATATCTGCAATATATTGCCCCCCACGGTATACCCTAAAAAAAGAAGACTATATTAATCTGTTCCAGAAATTGGGAAGTAATTTCATTGTCGGAGGTGATTTTAATGCAAAAAATACCTTCTGGGGTTCAAGATTAACCTCTCCAAAAGGCAAGGAATTACTTGCAGCTGGCCAATACTCAAACTGTGAATTTTACTCAGGAGGGAAACCGACCTACTGGCCAACAGATCCTAACAAAATCCCAGATCTAATAGATTTCTACATCACTAAAGGCATATCGGAACGCTACATCTTCTTAGAAAATGATGAAACTCTAATATATGATCATTCTCCTGTTATTATGACGGTTAGTGAAAATGTAATAGAAAAAACAAATTCACCACAACTAACAAACAACAAAACAAATTGGGAATTGTTTAAGCAGTTAGTGGAGGAAAAAATAGAACTTCAAGTGCCAATGTGAATATGAAATAGAAGAGGAACTAGACCGGCTCCTTGATGTCATACAATGGTCGGCTTGGGAATGCACCCCCAAATTATCATCCAGGAAAGAAAACGCCGTTATTTACCCAATAGAAGTAAGAGAATTAGTGCAGGAAAAACGAAAAGCCCGAAAGAAATGGCAGAATACGCGTGCGCCGCAAGATAAAACCACCTTAAACAACTTGTGCATCAAACTTAAGATACTCATAAAAGCAGTGAAAAATGAAACAATTGGAAAATATCTCTGTTCTCTAGCCCCAACTAAAGATACCGACTATTCCCTCTGGAAAGCAACAAAAGGGTTAAAACGACCAAAAACGCAGATCCCTCAAATCAAAACAAACGATGGGAACTGGGCTAGAAGTGCGAAAGATAAAGCTGACCTGTTTGCTGAACATCTTGAAGAAACATTTCAACCTCTAAGTCGGCAGACCAGTTACGAAAACACTGCTGATACGCCCAGAATATCTGATTTCGAAGATATCAGGCCTGTAACATTGAAAGAACTAAAAGCAGAAATTAAGAACATAAAAACAAAGAAAGCTCCTGGTTACGATCTGATAACAGGGCAAATAATAAAGGAGCTGCCTGAAAAAGGGACCCGTAAATTACTGCACATAATCAATGCGATCATCAAGAAAAAACATGTGTCAATGCAGTGGAAAGTAGCAGAAGTAATAATGATTCCGAAACCGGGCAAGCCACCGAATGATAGAAAATCTTATCGGCCAATTTCACTTCTACCAACACTAGCGAAATTGTTTGAGAGGCTGCTGCTCAAAAGATTGAAAATAACCATAGAACAACGAAACCTTATCCCAGAATATCAGTTTGGTTTCAGGGAGAAACACTCAACTATTGATCAGGTTCACAGGCTTACAGATGTCATTGAGAATACATTAGAAAGGAAAAAGGTTTGCTCTGGTATCTTCTTAGATGTGGCACAGGCCTTCGATTAGGTATGGCACAGAGGTTTACTTTTTAAACTACATAGAGATTTACCAAAACAATATTACATGATTTTAAAATCATACATAGAGAATCGCCACTTTCGGGTGAAATATGAAGATGAATACTCCGAGCTAAAAAAGATCTCGGCAGGAGTCCCACAGGGTAGTGTTTTGGGACCAATTCTTTACTTACTCTACACCAGAGATTTACCTCATTTAAACAATGTTACCGTTGCAACATTTGCTGATGACACTGCAGTTCTCTCAGTAGGAGACACTATCGAGGAATCGACAACGAAACTTCAAGAAGCATGTGACAAAATCATAAAATGGACAAAAAAGTGGCGAATCGGGCTCAATGAATCGAAAAAAGTTAGTTACAAACCAGTAATCATTAACGGTCAGCAAATTCCGTATGCAAATAAGGCTAAATATCTAGGGATGACCTTAGATACCAGGCTCATATGGAAAGAGCACGTTAAAAAGAAAAAAGAAGAACTTAATATCAAATATCGAAAAATGTATTGGCTGCTCAGGAAAAACTCGGAATTGTCAACCGAAAATAAATTGCTATTATATCAACAGGTGCTAAAGCCTGTATGGACTTACGGAATACAGCTCTGGGGCTGTACAAAGAAAACCAACACTAAAATAATACAAACTTTTCAAAACAAAGTGCTACGTGGTATAGTTAACGCTCCGTGGTACATTTGGAATGATGACCTTCATCGGGATCTAAATATCCCGACGGTCCAAGAAGAAATAAAAAAACTCGCAGTAATACATGGACAACGTATTTATCAACACGTAAATGAAGAGCTTCGTGGTATGTTGGACACCTCCCATGCAGTAAGACGATTGCAGAGAACGAAACCAATTGATTTAATGGATTAAGGACACCAAAGCAAAGACTACTTCAGTAACCTATATTCTCATTCACAAGTGATTAAATTAAGAAAGAAAAATTACTAGATGAATTGTATTCAGTTGTAATAATTTAAATAAAAAAAAATAAAAAAAAAAAAAAAAAAAATCTTTAAGTTTTTCATTTTTAAAATGGCCACCGAACTGGTTTTTCTAGATTTTCTGAAAAACTTATATTTTTTTTTTGTTCACCATTTAATTCTATAAAACATACCAAAAAAAACTGAAAATGAAAACGTTAAAGATGATAGGTACTATTTTTGTAATATTTTCTTAATCCTCATTCTTTTACTTTTAAAATGAGCCCTATTTTATATTTTTCGGATAAATACTTTTTTTTATATTTGTACAAATGCATCACCATTTTCAACAAATTCTTAAATTTTTGACCGGCTGTATCTTATACAACAACAACAACAACAACAACAGCAACAAAACTAGTTCTATAATATTTTTTTTTTACTCAGTACTACACATTCAAAACATAAAAACCACAAAATTAAAACATTTCTTCCAAAAATTTTTGATTTCACGAATTTTTCACCAAATTTAAATTACGCCATGATTAAAATTTCACTGTTTACCTTACCTCATAATTTAAAACAAAAATAAAGTATCTTTATAAGGAGTTACACTTGTGTTTCTCGTTTCTGACAGTATTTTTGAAATGCCAGTATTTTTGAATCCGACAGGGTATATATCACATAAAATTGTGTCTAAACGCTAGAGCGTTTAGATTCATTCAATACTTATACGTCGCCCTTACACATATATGTAGTTATAAGTTATAAAAATTATGATAAGAATAATCAAATAAAAGTTAACTCACTAAATAGCTGTGAATAAAAAAAGTAAATGCAATAAAATTTAATATCAACTAAAACACTTTGAGTACTTACGAATTTAATCGAAAATCATTTATTTTTAACAGATTATGTGAATAAAGACGACCTTCTACTTTTACATGACATTTCAACACTTGAAAAATACAAGTAAAGTAGATAGCAAACTTTTAACGGTAAAAATTAGTAATTTATCAAGAGTTAGAATTAATTTAAGGAAACAAAAATTATAGTCCGCCTTAACATAATTGTTTAGACAACTCTAAAAATATTTATCGGTTTACCAAATGAAACGATGTCGTGCAAGCTCGAACTTTATAAAGCACTCATAAGACCTGTGCTGACTTTCGGAAGCGACAGCTGGACCATGAACTCTAATGATTGTAGAATTTTATCTACTTTCGAAAGGAAGGTCATCCGTTCAATTTTTGGTCCAATTAAAGTTGCGAACAATGAATATCGGATTCGTATGAATCACGAAATAAAGCAACTCCTCGGAGGCAGCGATATCATCGGATTCATTAAATCCAATCGAGTGAGATGGCTCGGCCACGTTACAAGGTCCCCACAACAACGGAGGATTAATAAAGTGTTTCACCAACAACCAGCCGGAGTGCGTCGTAGAGAAAGACCCATGTGAAAACCAGAGAGAGAGAGAGAGAAAAATGAAACGAGAGATGGTAAAATTGAGTAATCCGGGTTTTCAAGAAGGAGTAGGAGAAGAGGACGGGTGCATATAAAACTTCAGACTAAATATTTTCTCAAGTACTAGATAACGCGATTGCAAAATCACATGAATTTGTAGTACTCGCCAAAACTGATCGAGAAATGATTCCCGCAAAAGATCCATGGTTGAAAATGTTTAAGATTCCGAACATTATTGGGGCACTCGTTTACACGGACGTTGAGATTTTGAATCATCGATCATTTTCACCATTGCCTCTTTCTTTTCCTATTTTATGTTCGGAAATTGTGGTTTACTAAGCAGAATTTGATAGTTTTTAGCACTCATCTCTCTTTTACAATTTCCACTTCGAAAGTATCCATTTTTATACAAAAACAATTATTATTATATAAATTATCTCTGTAGTTTTAATAATAAAAAAATATGTTGTACTGATATAACACTTAAATCACAGTATTTTTCAGATTAAATTTCTTCAAAGTAAATACTAGAACTATTTTAAGTATACAAATGTCTAAAATGTAAATACAATATTGAATATTTCCCAGTTGATAGTTTAAAGTAAAAGCAAAAGATTATTCACACTAATCTGACCATTTACTTTTACTTAAAAGTAAAAACTTTGAAATAAATACTTTTTTATTCACTTTGCCCATTAGGTAATTGTGTGATTTTTCTAGCGGCCAAATAAGGTTACATTTTGATTCTAAACCACATACATTTTTCGTTAGTATTGAAATGGGTTAGTATCTACCTAAAGCTAGGGCTAACCCACTTTCATAGAAAATTTGCCTTTCCCTGTATTACACACCCCAACCCCCCCCCCCCCCCCCCCTGCGAAATTAGCCTGTAGCTCAGCCGGAAGAGGTAAGTGCTTGGTCGTCCGACCCTTGGCCTTGATAACAGCATTGTAAAAAGAGTAAAAGTGGGAATAGAAAAGTGGGGGTATCGGACCCCGTAGTAGTAACTTTGGCTTTACCAACCCACCGAGGGTTGAACCAACTCTGGTTGTACCTTAAAATGTTTAGGCAAACATCTTACCCTAAACTACCTAACATAAATTATTTGGCCCATATGCCTTAATTAGGGTCTCATGTTAGGAAGAAGAGTGATAGTGGCAAGCTACTAAACTCAGTAGGAAGGAAAAGAGACGCTTAGATAGCGTCAACGGTTTCCTTCCCCTGACGGTCAGTATCAACCCACTATCTTTATATTATTTGTTAGTTAAAATTCCTTACTCTTCCCTGCTTACCAAAACAAAAAACAACAAAATCGGTACGCAGAAAAACAACATAATTAATTTCTTCCCCTTTTCACTGTGCACTTTATTGCCACAAAAAAAAACCCATAAAATCAAAATCCCAATTACATCCAAACTCTAAAAAAACAACTTCAACACTTATCACTTATCCAAAAAAACAAAATCAAAACTTAATAACTAAAAAGAACCTCGACCAAACGCTGGTCTATCTGAACCCTGACTACCCGATTTTCCACACGCTTTTACTTTTTTAAATTTCATGTACAAAGTTGGTTCATTTAGCCGCGGCACATAAACTACATATTCTAATGTGAAATTGTGAATGAATTATGTTACCTTTAATTTAATGAACCCTAAAAGAAAATGTAAAAATCAAAACATGGCGGTCACGTTACACTAGAAATAGTTGAAGATATTAGTCGTGTTTTATTATTCGAGCACTATCCGGAGCCGAATGGCAAATTTCTACAGAAACTGCAGCTATTATTCACTGGTGTCGCTGTACCATAGAAATTAAAATTAAACGCACACATAAAACTAACATTTATCATTTGAAATATACTAATTAACATTTATTTTGACATGAAGTTATAAACAAGAATTCATCTTACTGCGTTTTAAACTTTTATTGTAAGATTAAGTTTCTAATGGTTTCAGGGGTTTACAAAATAAATTATAAAAAAATAATTATAGAGAATTGGCTGCTCCAGATACATCTATCGGGCGCTAATAAAAAAACACTGCAATTATCTTCGAGGTCATGCTATGAGGAAATTTTTGTGATTGGGATAGGTCAGTAACATAATTAGATAGGATTCTGTTACCGTATATGGACCAACTTATACGCGAGCTAATCTAGTCCTCATTCGGAATAAAAAAACACGGTTTTACAACAGTCGCAGTTAACTTATTTTAGTGAGTGCATGGCCAACCTGGACTACATCCTTACCGTGGATGGTTAGTATGACGAACGATCAACTTTATAAAAAAATTCTATAATGTTTTGGCATTTACCACCGTAACACTGAACAACTCGTTTATAGTTTTTATTATTTGTATAGAGGATTTCCTACTCAGGAACCATTACGATTTTTATAGAGATGGCACTGTGAACTCTTAATTATGGTGTTCATATTTACTAAAATGATGGTCAGTTCATACCATCCGTGTATAGATGGCAGAAAACAGACAACAAACAACAATCCTCATTTTTATTTTAAATTTGGTATTGTTTTATAAATTTATTCCTAGTTACAGATTGAGAAGGAAGTTAATATGTTAGTTTGATTGATAAACATTAGAGACATCTATTAATGACTAGTGTGCACTAATCACTAATTAAATCAGTTTTAATTTACACAAAAAATCGATCTCAGGCACATATAAATTGAAAACTGTATTACTTATAGCCTAATACCAATTGTTTCGACTAGGTTAGGTTAGGTTAGTTTAGAGTGGCTGCTATCGCACACTTAGGCCAATAATGGCCCATTGTGATACCACAGGATCCAATCTCCCCTTACTCCCGCTGAAACCAACCAGAGCTACTGATGTAGCGTAAAATATCTCGCACCCCAAAGTCCGCGAGTTCAGAAAGGCTGTCCATGTTGTACACACCCAAGTACCTATGTCTTTTGTATGACTGGACACGAGCATAGGAAGTGAACTAACGTCTCTTCCTCCTCTTCGTCCATACAACTTCTACAAAAGTCATACGTCTCTAGACCCAGCCTTCTCGCATGTTCCCCAAAAAGCCAGTGTTCTGTCAGTATCCCTACGACCAATCCTAAATCTCGTTTTCCCAGGGATATAAGTGCTTTGGAGCGCCGCAGGTCCAGTTTTGGCCAAACCTGTTTTGCTACTCTGCACGTAAGAGTGTTGGTCCACCTCTCATCTGTCAAGGCGATTGCCTTTTTACTGAGCGTCAATTTGAGCGCTGCTATAGGCCTCCCCAGACCTGCTCTTTCCGGTTGCATCTGGAGAGTCGTACCGTACCTAGCTAGTTCGTCTGCCCTACAGTTTCCCGTGACGTCCGAGTGACCAGGGACCCAGATTATCTGGATACTGAAATACTCGCTCATCTCATTAAGAGATGATCGGCAATCCAGCGCCATCCATGACTTCAGAGAAACCGCCTCTAGTGACCTGAGTGCCGCTTGACTGTCCACATAAATCGCGATATCCCTAACAGATACCACGTTATGCTTCAACCATGTCACGACTTCCCCTATCGCCTCCACTTCAGCCTGGTACACGCTGCAGTAGACAGGGAGACGAACAGAAATATTAACATTGAGCTTCTCACAGGAGACTCCGGCTCCTACTTTGCCGTCTAGCTTAGAGCCGTCCGTGAAAAATTGCAGTGCCTCGTTTTCCAGTATTGATCCGTTCCTCCAGGATTCCCTAGAAGGACAGATGATCCGGAAACCTATATCGAAGCACAACGTTATTTTAATATAATCTAGATTCACCAGTTCTTCCCCTAGTGATCTAACTATCGTCGAGTGTTCCGCCTGAAGACCCTTCCACTGAGGGACAGCCGAGAGCCTTGTAGCCACATTGGCTGCCATCTGCTTACCAAAAAATTCGATTGGAATAAGATGGAACATAACCTCTAAAGCGCGTGTAGGTGTTGTCCTAAGCGCCACGCTTATAAGCATACAGACCGTTCTTTGCACCTTCTCCAACATCCTTATATAGGTTACCTTTTCCAGAGCTGGCCACCACACGCCCACCCCGTACATCAGCACAGGCCTTACCACTGCGGTATAGAGCCAGTATACCAGCTCTGGTTTCAAACCCCATTTCTTCCCTATGGCGTTTCTACACAAGTAAATGGCTACATTAGCCTTTTTCACCCTTTCTACAATGTTAGGCTTCCAGCTGAGCTTACTGTTCAAGATTATGCCCAAAAATCTCGCTCTGTCAGCAAAAGCCAGTCTAATGCCGTTCACGGTAGGAGGGTTAACTACCGGAATTTTATATTTCTTAGTAAATAGTACCAGCTCTGTCTTGGAGGGGTTGATCCCTAATCCACTTTTGTTGGCCCATTTCGTAACAATAAGGAGTGCATTCTGCATAACATCCCTAATCGTATCCAGATATTTGCCTGAGACAGCTATTGCTACATCATCTACATACACTACAACCCCTATCCCCTCTTTCTCCAGTTCTAACAGCAATCCATTCACCACTGCACTCCAAAGAAAGGGGGACATTACTCCTCCCTGCGGAGTTCCTCTAACCACCCGCCTTCTAATGGTGGACTCCCCCAGTTCAGAGATAATAATCCTGCTACCAGCATCTGATTTATCAACCTACTTATAGGACAATACACCTTCAGAAATGACAATCCTTCCATGATCGCCTCCGTTTTTACATTATTAAAGGCACCCTCAATGTCGAAAAATGCTACCATACAGAACTCTTGCGAGTAAATTGACTTCTCAATCATGCGTACTAGATCGTGCAGAGCTGTGTCCACCGACTTTCCCTTACAGTACGCATGCTGCGACATTGCCCAATTCCTTGGCTCAACTTTTGTTCGAATAAGTACATCTATCAATCTTTCCAAGGTTTTCAACATAAAGGATGATAGAGTTATAGGCCTCAGGTCCTTTGGATAAGCCTGTGAGCTTTTTCCCGATTTCGGGATAAAAACCACTCTGACCTTCGTCCATTTCCTGGGAATATAGACGAATTGCAGACATCCTCTGAAGATAACCTCCAGCCAGGGGAGGATAACTGCAGAGTTCCTTTGGATCTCTGCTGGTATAATCCGATCCGGGCCCGCCGATTTATAAGGCTTAAAACCGTTCAGCGCCCACAGGATTCGTTTCCTGTCCACGATGCCATCCACATCTGTTAAAGGTGTTCCTCGATGAGCTTCAGGCTCCATCGAGTCATCAATGCTTCCCGGAAAATGGGTCTCAATGAGAAGCTCCAATGATTCCGCACTTGAAGCTGTCCATAACCCGTCCGGCCTAATTAAGTAACTAGGACTGGTTGGGTTAGTAGATAGAATTTTCCTAAGGCGAGAAGTCTCAGAGACTTCCTCCATTCTACAACAGAAGAGTCTCCAAGACCCCCTTTGTGCCTTCCTCAACTCTTTTTTGTATTTTCTCAGGTCTGCCTTATAGGAATCCCAATCCCGATTTTCCCTGGTGTTCTTAGCCTTATTAAAGGCTGTCCTACACACTCTCCGATTGGTTCCCAACTCCGTGGTCCACCATGTCGGTTTCTGCCAGCCCCTAGGTTTTATCAGGGGACACGCAGCATTAAATGACAGATTGCATGCTTTTGTGACAATATCAACCATGCCATCTAATTCCTCTACTGTCGCCGGAAGTCCAGGAACCTCCAGCGGCAATAGTTCCTTCAACACCTCCCCATATTTATTCCAGTTTGTCCTTCTGGGATTCCTAAAGGCTTTCCGGACAACAGGTTTGATGTTGAGGTTATATGTAATATATCGGTGATCAGAGAATGAGTGCCCCTTCGCCACTCTCCACCCACTGATCATATCAAAAATTGTTTCTGACGCACAGGTTACATCTAGAAACTCCTGTCGATTTCTAACAATGATTGTTGGTTCACACCCAATATTGCAAACTACAAGGTTAGTATTTAATAAGTAATCAAAAAATAACTCACCTCTTTCGTTAATGTCTGTGCTTCCCCAGATTGTGTGATGCGCGTTTGCATCACATCCAAGTATCACACCTACCTTTTTCTGACCTGCTTCCCGGATCAGTTCCCCCAGATTATCCGGTGGAACCTCCTTCTCACGATCCATATAAGCTGAGGCTAGCCATAGTTTTCGTCCCCGCTACTAATTTGTGGAAGAAGAAAAATATTCAAATTATTTACTTAATTACATAACTAATCTAATAAATCTAATAAATCAAGCAATAAATATATAAGAGAAATCAAGTAGTGCAAATTTTATAAACCAATTTCTCCGAGGTTAATCTATTTTATAGTTTTGATATATTTATATACACAAAGGACCCCGCACAAAACATATGGAAATTGAATTTCGGTCAAATGATTTGAAATTTTCAGAATAGTTTCTTCAAGTCATGGTGATTAAAAGTCTCCATGGGCCGTGCACGCAGATATATATATATATATATATATATATATATATATATATATATATATATATATATATATATATATATATATATATATATATATATATAATATATATATATATATATATATATATATATATATATATATATATATATATATATATATATATATATATATATATATATATATATATATATATATATATATATATATATATATATATATATATATATATATATATATATATATATATATATATATATATATATATATATATATATATATATATATATATATATATATATATATGTATATATATATATATATATATATATATATATATATATATATATATATATATATATATATATATATATATATATATATTATATATATATATATATATATTATATATATATATATATATATTATATATATATTATATATATTATATATATATATATATATATATATATATATATATATATATATATATATATATATATATATATATATATATATATATATATATATATATATATATATATATATATATATATATATATATATATATATATATATATATATATATATATATATATATATTAACGTGCGCATAATGAAATATTTATTTAAAATCCTTTTTGTTTCAGCTAAAATCACACAAACAAACAAATTACAACCAGATGGTGCATAATAAATAAAAACAAAAAACACAAATATACAAAAAAAAATAATGAAAATTTCCAATTATTTTAAGATTTCTAAGAAAGATTTCTAAGATTTTTAGACATGGCTGGAAGAATCCCATGTTTTGTGTGTAATACTGCTCTAATACCACGAGCTATGTCAAGATTAATAGGGGCTCATAATGTGCAAAAAAGAGAAATTGCAATAAATAGGCGAGACGCAGCCGGTAGGCCTGCTTTAGTGATATTAGATGACACTCGTATATGTAATAATTGCAATATCTCGATAACCACTGAAATTCGTATGATCGAAAATGACCCCGCTTGCATGAGACTCAATGTTTTAGCCCAAACATCTTCAAGTACTTGTTTAATATGCGGCTCTCCTTATGATATTCACCGGCTGTCAGTAAAATGTAAAATTGATATTTTTGTTAAGCTGGATATTTATGTTCCAAGTAATTGCTTATCCTGCCGCCATCATATGGATGGTAACGGATTGTTATTAAATTATTTATTACGTGGATTAAGATTTGTCAATAGACCTTATATTTTAAAAGGACCAGATTTGTATCCATTTTTACAGGGTTTTCGTGAACAGGTCAATTATGGAGCAAATCATAAGTATGATGATGAAACCTGTTTTACAGATGAAGAATTTCAATCTATTTCACCAATAAACAAAGAACAGTATACTGAATTGTTTACTTATTGCGATCCCATAATAATCGATAATGGTCATAGATATGTTCACAAGAAGGATCTTTTATGTTTTCTGTGTAAGATGCGCCAAGGTGTTAGCGATGAATTCTTAAAAGTAATTTTTAATTATACTTCAAGGCAGTCTACCAGTTTGGCAATCGCCACAGTAAGACAGTCACTGACTTTGCGATTTACTCCAGAAAATATAGTGTTTGGAGCTATTACAAGGCCAGAATATATTGCCAATCATGTCACTGAATTTTCCACGCATTTATATAATGAAAGACCTGAAGAGCCAAAAGCAATAATCTACAATGATTGCACCTACCTTGATATTGAAAAAAACTCTTGTTTTGAAGTTTTAAGACGTTCGTTTTGTGTCCACAAAGGTAAACATCTTTTAAAACCAGCAATATTTATTGCTCCAAATGGGTATATATTGGATATACAGGGTCCATACTTTTCTAACGCAGCCCATAATGACGCGAATATTTTAGCGAGCCGTTTGAGTCAAGATGAAGATATAATGCGTGACTGGTTACAAGAAGGGGATATTTTTATATTAGGTAGAGGGTATAGAGATGTCATCCCATTACTTGATAGATTAAGAATCAATTACAGAATGCCATCATTGCTAGATCGAGGAAGGAGACAATTTACAACTGAAGAGGCAAATCTATCGCGAATCGTAACAAAAACAAGATTTGTCATTGAAGCTCGTAATGGCCATCTGAAGAATATATTTAAGATATTCGCAAATGTCATAAATGTACAACAGCGAGTACAACATCAGACACGAAGTGTATAAGTTTGTCCAACTTTTATTACTTAGACACGACCTTCTAAAAGCGAACTCGCGATACGCCACCAGGCGGTCGCGAGGAAAACTATATAATATTCTGATTATGTTAGATACACGACCGCGAGTAAAACTCTATAATAAGTATATTATAAAAAACGCGTTTTTCCAGGGGGACTGTCCAGGCCGGGGGGAGGGGGGGGGTGGTCCGGAGGTTTAGAGAATTTTTGGTCCGGAAATTCGGATTCAGCGTCGAAAACCATATGAGAATGTAATTTTTTGGCGCCTGGAATCGAAAACTTGCTTTTTGCCCCCCTCTCGGGGGGAGTTTTTGGGGTTGGGGGGGATTTGAATACGTCTAGCTGTTTTTCTGACCGCGGATTCGGATTCGGCGTCGAAAAATATATAGGATTAGCATCTTCCGTCCCACGGATCTCGACATTTTTTTATTTCTTGTGGGGCTGTGTAATAGGTCCGTCCGCGTGCACGAGCGAGTTTTTCAACTTTCCATCGCTTAAAACTCGGCTTCAACAGCATCTAGGCACTTTGTGCCCATGGAGACTTTTAATCAGCATGACTCGAAGAAACTATTTTGAAAATTTCAAATCATTTGACCGAAATTCAATTTCCATACGTTTTGTGCGGGGTCCTTTAATTTTTTCTATATTTAATCCATATATTATATTATTATTATTATTATTCACGAACTGCATCTTATATTTGAATAAACGTCATCAATATATTCACGAAAATAGTTGTTTTATTTAAGAATTACTTGACATTAGTTTCGTAAATATCAGCAATGATACGTATATAAAATAAATTTATTTAGTAACATGTATGAATTAGACGTTATTAAAAAATTTAATTTTCATAATGTTATGAAACATTTCGTGCGCTATCTATGAATTTAGTTTAGAAGGAAACACAACACGATGAGCATTTCAAACGAAAGCAAAAACAACACGACGAAGACGAAAGCAAAGAGGAACGAACAAAATTTATTTGATAAAAATAAATTTCTTGATCAATCAGTTCGTGTTCATCTTACAATAACGCCGCAGCAACAAGTGCATAACACTTACGCTTGTCCACACCATGGCGCACATCAAACCATCCGCCATTATACAAGGCGGACACAAATAAAAAATTTCAGCATAATATTAATAAAATAATATTAATATATAATATGTTTTATATTTTATAATAATAAATAATTTAATTAAATATACTTCATATCAAATAAAAGTAAATTATAATAAACAATATTACTTTATATAGACTAGAGCCAATTATAGAGAGCAGAAATCTTAAGTCAGCACGCACATCAATGGCACTGGAATAAACTTTCTTTTAGGTTCAGCCATATTCTTAGACGTAGCCGAAGTATTTGATAAGGTTTGGCATCGTGGTCTGCATTTTAGGCTCCAACGAGGTTTGTCAAAACAATATTTTGAATTGCTAAAATCTCACATCAACGACCATTACCAGCGGTTCCACAAGGTAGTGTTCTGGGCCCTATATTATACCTACTGTATACAAATGATCTACCAAACATAGTATTGTTGAGTCAGGTATCGGTTGAGTGTAGTAAAACTGTAATATACCGAATACTGTAGGTCAAAACATTTTCGTAATCGTGTTATTTACGACGACTGCAAAAACAGCTTTAGATAAGCTTTATTTATCAATAGCACTTCCCATTGGCCTTAATTTGTACTTATATCTTATTGTTTATTAATTTTTGAGTAAAAGTTTATCAATATAGGTAAATGTGTATGTCAACAATAAGTAAGTTACGATACGACAAAGAACGGTGTCTCGAATTACGCTGAAGCGTTTCGATGCAGTAATTTTAAAAAGTATATGATATTTTGAACAGATAAGTCAATGAAAGTGGTCAATAAGATATGGGGCAATATCCTTATCTTTTTGACAAAATTAATTTGTTTTTGTTTATTGTTGTTTATTTTAAATCTTACCTTGTTATTTTACCTTTCTTTATCAAAAATATTACTAAAATCTGATAAAACGGAACGTTTATTCGCAATAGCTTGTGGAAAATAGCGTAGATAGTTCATTTTGGTGTGGACAATCTCGACAATAGTAGAGTATGTAGAATCTTCGAAGACAATGAAGGTTATTGCTTTTTGAAGATCACTCCTTAAGAATTGATTATTCAGTGGGGGGTGCAACAAGAGCGAGTACGGCAAAAAACTAAGTAAAAATAAAATTACGATTTTGTTTTGTTTTTATTACATATTATGAAAGTTTATTGTAATTTTCTTTGACGCTACCAACTAATACATAGTAAAGTCATCATTACTGTTAATCATCAAATTCTTTGCATCTGTGGTGACAAGAAAATTATTTCCATATCTTCCGGACGACTCGCGCTAGATAACCCAAATATTCTATTGGTATATTTTCAGCTTCACCTCATCAGGTGACTGAGATGGCCAATCCAATCGCTTTTCAATGCGTTTTTGTGTTAGCAGTGGTTTGACCAAAATATTTCGATATGCGTAGCCATGTCCCATAATTCTATTTCGTATGGTTGTTTTTGGTAGAATAATATTCTTTTTCGCAAATTTTTCTACAGCTGCTTTCAGCATAAGCGAATAATTATCATCAAATAACTTTATGATGGTGCCATCCCCCTTTTTTTGGTGGTTCGGATTTTCCTCTAACTGACAAATCTTAAACACTTTTATACATTGAATAATCATCTTCTGTACAATTGTTTTCGATTTTTTTAAATATATTTTGCACACTTGCAACCGACATTTTTGGTTCTATCGGTTGTGCTCTTGAAAACACTGCACTCATTTCTTTCATTTATATTATCCGCTAAACAGTTGTAGTTAAACTAATTTTTGTTTTAGTGCGTCAAAGAGGAATCAATAGAAAACCGATTTAAACCCCGCCCATAAGTATTCCTATATGCGAGAATTCCGCCGTGAAACAATTTTTTTCAGTAAAATTAGCAAGACATAAAAATTTAAATCCATTACTTGGTAGAAAGAAACAAGGTCGGTGATCGATCGTCGTAAGAGAAATACGCGTTTTTGTCTTTCTCTGTATAGAAAAACTAAAATTTATTGTGTGTGAAATAAATAAATAAATATTATATACATCAAGTTATAAATTATAAATTAAATTAAATATAAAGTGTGTTTTAATAAAAATTTTGTTAATAAATAAATATTAGTGAAGTAAAATTAAAATTAACGTGAATATTTGTATGTATATAAATAAAAATAATTTGTGTGGCGCACTGACGCAGCAATGATGAACGCATCACAAGCTAAGTTGTTTTTGTGTTCACTGTTGGCACTATTTTCTCTAAAAGAATTTATCTGGCTCAATAATTTTACTCGAAATAGGTTCGTAATTGTATGGGAATGAATATACGAATATCGATTGAATTGAGTTCTAAAACCTAATCAATGACTTGTTCGTTGTTTGATTGAGATGTGCGGAATAGTCGCGTCATCTGTTTCTAGACAGTATACTGTGGAAGATGCATAAAATAATTTTTGGGCTGAATTGGAATTCTAGCAATTAGCATTAGTTTTGGTGAGGCTGAGTTTTGGCTAGGTCATCTCTCAACGGGTTGTCTTGACGGGTAAGTGGAGAAGTAGGATAATTCCTTGGCCGATTATTTTCGGCCGATTATTTATTTTGTAGAAAAATCTAGAACTTCATGTGGGGTTTATGTTGGAATCCCGCTTCAGGCCAACATACCAGATCCGGACATGATTAATTAAGAAATTGCTTAGCTCGGCCGAATTACAGAACTTCTCTAAAACCCATTTTTAAATTCACATGTAATTATGATCTGGTTTGACAATAATTGGTCGGGATATGGCCAAGTTCAATTAAGAATGGTCGAATTTTAGAACTTTACCAAAAATACATGTTAAATCCCAATACAAGTTGATCCTAGTTTATTAGAATCCGAGCCCAGCTCTATAAGCTGAGCTGGAAGAATTTCGGTTGGGAAACTGCCTGGTTCCATTCATTATAGCTGAATCCGACAATTTCGTCAAATTTGGCTTTCCACCCCAAATTTGATCATCATTTGTTTAGACTTAATTCCATTGAACATTATGCTAGTGTGCCAATCTAATTCTGCATACCATATTTGACGGTTATTGGTTGAAGAATGGTAAAGCTCCATTGAGAAAGCTCCTGTGTTTATACTTGAAAATTAATCGAATATTCTTTGGTGAACAAAATTAAAAAAATGTATGAAATTTTTGCGAAATAAACTAAATTTATTTGAAATATCCAATCCGGTAGTTAATGTGGCATTGAATAACATTAACATTGCAGGATTAAATTAATAAATGTTTATATTATTTAGGGACCCGGGAAATATTTTATATAATAGGAATTAAATTTCAGGAAATCTACGAATTGACGTGAAATTTCTTTAAAATATTAATTGTCGACTGTGTAGATTAGAATTGTGTTGTCATTGCATTAATAACTATTGACTTTAAAAGTCTGTGACTGGGCCGATTAAATCAATCAATTTTGTTTAGGAAGCCGGAAATCATTAATTTACAATTCCATTTCAGGAAATTTCCAGATGTACTTGAAATAATAAATAATTTTCTTCAGGATGCTGATTTAGAGAAGCAATTGTTGAAGACCAATACCATCGGTATCCATTAAACCTATTAGGCCTATATCCTTCCTATAGTAGATAAGTATTGTGTTGTCTTTGTGTTACTAACTATCGGCTATACCTAGGTGTCTGTAACCGGGCCGATTCTGTCCCACTTAACTAACTTATCCAATCCTTCGGTTTTGCTATATGTAAAAAATAATGTACGGTGGGCCCGGCGTCACCCGGGAGCTCCTGTGTAAGAACTTGGTCGTACATTCAGAATCAATCATTCAATCAATCAATTACTTGGTAGAAAGAAACAAAAACAATGCAGTATAATTTTCTGGCAAAATAATAGAGTAAGCTTGGAAAATGTTACCATAAAAAGTATGAAACATAATACTTTTTATGGCAACATTTTTAACACACCTTCAAAAAATAGTATACGATAACATGTTTCGCACACTACGACAATTTTATAGTTAAAAAATATTATAGCGAAGTGTCAAAAAACAAACGCGGGACTAATTTTTTGTGCCGTTACTTACACGTACAGTGTAGTGCAAATTAAATTTTAGAAAATTGCGCTTCGTTAATCAAAATATGGAAAACTACGGTATCTCTTTCGGTAAATCCGTCACTATTTTGACTACAAATTTTGCTATACAAAAACAAACAAAAGCTGCCTTTGTCACTCTAACGTAATTTTAATATACTCTACTCTTTTCGGGTTTCCAGTATTTTTTACTGAAAAAATTGAATCACATGTGGAATAGTTTTAAGTCCACTAAAGTCGTACACGCTCTTGTTGCACCTACTGTATATAGCTCGCGGTACACAATTTAGATGGGGAGCGAAATCGAATGCTAACACAAAGTGAAGTTGTTATGTTGGCCCAATGTGCAATAAATTTGTGCATCTTATTTTTTTTATATATAGTATCCTTGTTTCGCGTTTTTTTCAGCGAGAACGAATCGGAAAACTTTGAAAGAACTTGCGCAACTTGATGATGATGAGGAGAACTATGGCCCTATTCCTGAAAACGAAAAAAGTAATTCATATTCAATTTTAAATAAGAATCGTACGAATTTGATTCAATTCAAATAATTAGGTACTTTCTTTTCGTATCTTACTCAGGAATGCGGCCCCTGGTTCGACAAGTAAGAAAAGACCCATTGAACTTGATGGCATCACTCTAGCCAGGTTTGTTTCTCGATATAATGTCATTGCTATAAATGGGTGGTGAAAGAACGGGAAATTCCAAAAACGATTACAACGTTACAAAAATTATGTTCTGGGAAAAGAGTTAACAGAATATAAGAGGGAAATTGCTACTTTAGTAGCAATGCGTATTTTCGATGAACATAAAGGCCTTCGATGAAAATAAAGGAATTCAAATCCAAATTTGCGCGATTATGTGGGGAAGAGATCAGTCGAAGCTTATAACTGGAAAATCTTGAGTTCTCGAGATCATACCCAGAGTGTAAGGTAGTTTAAAATAAGTTGACAAAGAGTGAACACTCGAAACTGGTCCTTTATAAAACGAAAAAAAAATAATTCTTAAAAATTTTTAATTTTTAGACTTTATATATATCACAAAAATGAAAGTTTATTTACTGTGTTTTTATTAATTTAAAAAGTGTATTAAATAAAAATAGACATTTGATTGTTAATTTTGTACATTAATTAAAGTTGTTGTTTTAACTATTTGTTGATTCTTATGTTGAGTTCGCCTGATGAAACATCAAATTCAGTTGCTGAAGACGAAATACTCGGGTATAGAGCTGATCTCGAAAAAGAAAGAGTCGCTAGACAGAAGCTTCACAAACTTCTAGATAAATCATATATGATAACCACAAACATGGACGTTGCTGATGTTTTAGCCAATGGGGCAGTATGCAAATTGGCACTCGTTGAATTTGGTGATTAAAAGTGAGTTCTACGGGTTTGGCTTCAATGTCCTAACGTCGTTGGTGCCAAAACACGCAGAAAATAGCTGGCTATGAAAATGGAAAGAGAATTGAACAGCGGTTTCGAGGTAGTTTCGGGGATATTTTCGAGAATTTTATTAATAAACGGTATAAAGATGGGACCCTCGGGGATTTTTTATCGAATTTACAAAAAAATAAAATTAGGGGGATACTTTCGAAATTTTAATTGATATGTTGTTTGATTCATACGCGCGCACAGAGACCTGTTCTCACTGTTCACAGCATGGTCACAATTTTAAGGTTTGTCAAAATAAAGACGAACATGTTAGTTGCTTGAGCTGTAAAAAAATGCAAAAACCACTTGATAACTAAGTAAGCCGTGCTACCTGTAACGCATACAAAAGTTTTATGCAACGTCTGAAATGTAATACTAAACATAATGTTTAGTCAAAATCTAAGATAATGTAACAGCAACCATTGTATCGCTCACCTCAACGCGCGGGGTGCTAAAAATTTCGGATCAGAAGTATGTGATCGCATGCTTATTCTATGTATGCAAGAACCACACTCAATCAATAGTCAAATCAGCGGCATGCCTGCTACAGCCAGAGTAGCCCCTTGGATATGATGAAGCTTACTCAGTTTTGTGATAGCTGCTACACATGTGTTGAAATTCTATCGGAAGTTGGTTCCTTCTACCTATGTTCCGTATACGCCCAATACAGTGAACCGATCGGGAACCATTTGTGCACAATCGAAACGATCCCAGGCTCTTTATTGGGTCAACACCAAAAGGTAATAACCACTGGAGACTTCATTGCTAGAGGTAAAATGTATAACATGACCGTCTAACTGCATCATAATGAGCAATCTCGACAAACGGATGGTTTGTTTAGAGAAAGTTTGACATCTAGTGACCACAGAGTCTTCAAGTTTGAGTTATCAAGCTCGCCACAGAATAATCGGTTCGCAAGTAGCAAAACTCCAAGATTTGCCATTACAAGACAGCTGACTGGAGTCTATTTGCTAGACACTTTGTTGGCTCCGGGGATGGTGTACATAGCACTTCCAGATATTGATTCGATCGATGAAATTGATGCTTGTCTGGTGCTGATCTCAACATAGTTGGCTGCAGTGTCTATAATAGCGCAATTCCTATATTCGCCGATTTTTTTTCATGTGGAGTACTGCTTGTCAGGCATAAACGAAAGGGTTTTTTGCATCGCATACTCGCTGATGATGAAGAATGGATCCACTACGATAACCCAAAAAAGATAAAATCATGGTCCCCACATGGCCACCATGCTTCCACATTGACAACTAAGCCGAAAATTCAATTCTAGATCCGAACGAAATCATAACAGACACGACAAAATTATTTTCCTGTACGATAATGCTCGTTCACATGTTGCGGCGCCAATCAAAACCTACTTGGAAATACTCAATTGGAAGGTTTTACCCTAACCGCTGTATTCACCAGACATTGTACTGTCTTGTTGCCAATTACCACTTGTTTCGATTGTGTCAGCATGGCCTGTCTCAGCAGCACTTCATATCATATGAAGATACCAAAAATTAGATTGATTCATGGATAGCATCAAAAGATGAATGAAGCGTTCTTCCGATTTGGTATTCGTATGCTGCCGGAAAGATGGGAAAAAATAGTATGGCTAGCGATTGACAATGCTTTGAATAAAATATAACTGTTCTTTCACAATAAATGCCCAATTTATGATAAAACCGACGGAGGTTTTTATGCCCAATAGTTTCCAATGGTATGTCACAGGTAGAACGCTTAAATAATTCAACTCGCATGGCCTATCATAGGCCCAATATATTAAAATGACTAAACAGCTGTTTGAAATTTGGCTATTTTCATAAGGTATGGAAATCAGATGAAATTATTATAATCTGGAAACCGGGCGATAGATATCCGCTTTCTTTCAAAGCTTACAGTTCTATTGTGGTGCTAACTGTTATAGGGAAACTCCTAGAAAAGCGCGGCTATTCGCATTACACCGTGATTTCAACAGAGCGGACTGTTCTCGGACAAACAAATCGGTTTCCAAGATAATCAAGATAATCAGCTGAGAGACAGAATTGTAATGGGAACACGTACATTTGAAGTAAATCAGAGACAAAGGAGGGAGATGCAGAAGAGGAATAACGAGGGATATGTTGATGAAGTACAAAAGCAACTAGCACGGGCACAGGTGAGTCAAACAATAAAATATGTGCCAAATAATTTTAAGAAAAATAACGATAGGGATTATGTGCAGTTAAATGATAGGCAACGAAATATGAATGTAAATGAAAAAAATAGCCAACAGAGTAATAATAATAATAATAAGTTTAGGAATCAATATGGTAGAGATAATGAGTGTGCAAAATGTAATAGGAACCATATTAAGAATAATTGCCCAACTTATAAAGTGAAATGTTGCAATAGAATAGGCCATTTCGCTCAATGTTGTTTTAAGAAGAAATGTGATAACGAAAATTTAAATGATAGAAGTCTATAGGAAACAAAGAATTCGAGGGAATGGATCGAAGATGTTGAAATAGAAAACTTTATGGTTAGATGTAAAATTGATACGGGAGCCGATATTAATATTTTACCAAGCAAAATATTTAATAAAATCAATGAAAAAGCAAAATTGCAAGTAGAAGAAACAGATGTTATTCTGGAATATTTCGGTGGTTTCAAAGCCAAGCCGATAGGTAAAGTGGAATTGATGATTAATTTTAAGGATCAAATTATTATGTATGCAAACATTTATTATTGTTCCAAACGAGGGAACTCGTTCAATATTGGGGTTATCTACAGTGAAGTTGTTAGGTTTAGTAAATATTGAATCAGTGAATGTTATCAGTTATGATAGTTGTTTTCACTATCACCTTTTTTAACTTAATAACACCAAAAGAAAAATGGATGAACAAAAACTTTTTGTTGAACTAAATTTTATTTATAATAATGCGTGTCCTTCTTGTCCAAACGCAAAAGGTAAAGTGAATTTCTTAACGTAAAATATACTATATGAACAAAAAAAGACATCTATATCTCTAAGCTATATCTGTTTCAGCAAATCTAGTGTGACCAACATTTAAAATTAAAAATACATACAAAAAAGTCACTGAACTAGAATGAAGAAAATGACAACAAAAGGTTATGTCAAAAACTCAAATGGAGTAACAAATCACAATTGAGCCTCGCCACACTTTGATTCTTTGGTCGTGATTCAATGATTTCAAAAAATCAATCGCCGTTCACATTTGATTTCTTTGCGCGTTTCTTTTTTTATGTATGTGCGTGCGTAGAATTATGTTTTTTGATTTATTCGTGTAGTATAAAAAATGTTTATTTTGTTACGAAAACTGCTTCCTTGGTTGAAAAAATATATTTTTTGCACTCGAAGTGCAAATTAAACTAAAATTAACCCAAAAACAACAAATAAACAAGGTGTCCTTGAAAAAAATATTTTTGTTGTTGTGCGAGAATCAGTTGAATCAAAAAAAATTTTTGCTGAAAAAAGAATCAAGAATTTCCCCGCCAAAAAATTAGTTTGTTGGTGAAGGGGAAAGAAACGAGGAAAGAATCACGACCAAAGAGTCAAAGTGTGGAACCACGGATTGAAGATAAGTAGAAACATATGATATTTACTTTATACAATACAAATATTTGTTTCTTTTCAGGTATAAAATCAATTCGAGGACAATATAATTAGACGCTAACACTATAAATTAAATAAAGATAAATTGATGTGTATGAAATTTGGTGTGTTTAAATTGTGTTGATTGAAGAATCCGCAGCCGCATTGACATTCCGGCCCCCATTAGGGACATGGTCCCTAATTGGAATCCTTACCAATTTAGACACAGGACGCTTATATCGGGATTTAGTTGAGTTTTGGATTGTGACGACACGTACGATACCATCCTTGCCCGGATGCAGTTCGACGACCTTGGCTATAGGCCATTGAAGTGGTGGTGTGTCCTCGGATTTAACATAAACCACATCTCCTATTAGGACATTTGCAAATCTTTTCTGCCACTTGAACCTCTCCTGTAGATGGCTTAAATATTCATTAGAGAATCGCTTCCAAAATATGTCCAGTCTTCTTTGAATAAGTTGATAATGATTCAGATGATTTTCTTTCACATCCATCAAACTTTCTGCTGGTGGGAAAATTAGATTGGTTATATTTAAAAAATCAGCGGGGGACAGAAGTAATTCCTCTGGATTCTCAGTAACTGGAGTGATTGGTCGCGAGTTAACTACAGCTTCTATCTGGCAAAGTATTGTGTTTAAATCTTCGTAGCAAAATTTCGTACTACCGATGCTTTTGTAAAGATGACGTTTCATCATCTTGACCGCGGACTCCCAGAGCCCACCAAAATTCGGGGCAGCCGGTGGTATAAATTTCCAAATAATACCTCGTTGTGCGACAAAATCTTGTACGTCTTGTTGATCAGTGACGGAAATAAAAGCGGATAAAGCTTGATCAAGTTTTCGCTTAGCACCCAAAAAATTAGTGCCGTTGTCGCTATGTATTTCCTTTGGCAAGCCCCTCCTGCTGACAAATCGCTTTAACGCATTTATGAAGGAGTCGGTAGTTGCATCTGTAACCAACTCAAGATGTATGGCTTTTATGGACATACAGATGAACACCACAACATATGCCTTTATCGGCTTAGCACCTCGTGCTTTCTTGGAATTGATTATAATTGGACCAGCATAATCTAGTCCTGTGAAATGGAACGGACTAGCAGGCGTAACCCGTGACGCTGGCAATATTCCCATCTGCTGCTGCTGCGGCTTGGAATTGAATCTACAACAAATAGAACAGTGAGTTATAGTATCACGAGCAACTTTTCGAACCTTTGTAATCCAATACAGTTGACGGCTCAAATGGATTAGTAATGCCGATCCAGCATGGAAGTGCGTAAAATGAAGATGTCTCAGGATCAACCCACTAATTGTATGACGACCAGGAATGATAATTGGATGTTTTTGGCTAAATGGAAGATTAGCATTTTCCAATCTGCCACCAACTCTCAATAAACCATTTTCACAGACAAATGGATTCAGCCGAAGAATATCACTATTAACTATATGTTTTTTGAACCGTAACTGCTTAAACTCTTCACGATAGACAATGTTTTGTAGATTGGTTAGCAGCATGAGCTCAGCCTTCTTCAAATCAGTAGCAATTAGTGGGCAACATATTTTTCGTTTAATGTCAATCTTTGCATGGAGCAGTCGTGGCACAAGTTTAATTAGCCTTTTCATAATTTCAGCGAATTTTAGCATATATGCTGTAATGCGAATAATCTTGGTATAAGAAGAATGTGATTCTACTAATCCAGGCACAAAATTTGATTCATCCTTTATTGTCAAAATTTCTAAAGGCTTCGATTCTTCTTGGCTAGCATCAATACCAGTAGTTTTTAGATATGTCGGCCATTCTCCTTTGTTGTTCTGTAGCCACTTCGGACCGCTCCACCATAATTCATCAGTCAATAGCTGCTTTGGCGTTAAACCTCTGGACGCACAGTCTGCAGGGTTATCCTCGGACCGGACATGTTGCCAATAAACATTTGGTATTAATTCGCTAATATTTGTACAGCGATTAGCTACGAACACTTTCCAGCTTGATGGATGCCGGGCCAGCCAGTGGAGTACGATCTCTGAGTCCGTCCAAAGAAAAACATATTTATTATCTACATTAAAAATTTGTTTGGTTTTCTTCATTAATTTTGCGAGTAATACCGCACCACACAATTCTAAACGAGGAATTGTGATTGGTTTTAAAGGTGCCACTTTTGTCTTGGCAGCAACCAATTGAACTCTCACTCTGGAACCATTAACATTACGCATGTAAACGCACGCTGAGTAGGCCAATTTGCTAGCATCGGCAAATCCATACAGTTGAGTTTCGCTATTAAATTGGCAATATCGATCGATTTTAATTTCTTCCAGTTGCTTCAAGTCGGTATACAGCTGCACCCATGTGTGAGACAAATCGAACGGTAATGGGTCATCCCAACCCAACTTCAGTTTCCATAACTGCTGAAACATGATTTTTATAGCGATGGTGACGGGTGATAGCCAACCGACTGGGTCAAACAGCCTGGAGGAGTCCGACAGAAACTGTCTCTTTGTTGCTGCTGAATGAAATCCTACAGTAGACACCTTGAAGCCAAAACAATCATCTCGACGATCCCAGTACAGCCCAAGTACCTTGTGTTCATCAGACTTATCCACGATGACTGGATCAAATGATTCATCATTATCTTCTATCTCCGTCAGCAGTAAAGATGAATTTGACGCGAACTTTCTCAGCTCAAATCCAGCTGATTTTAAAACTATGTAGTTTAATTTCGTTGGACAGAACTTTTGCGTTTGACACTGAATCAGCTCCACTTAGCAGATCATCTACGTAAAAATCTGACTTGATGGATTGGCTTGCTAATGGAAATATTTCACTGTTATCATCTGCAACTTGATTTAAGCTACGTGTAGCTAAGTACGACGCTGATTTAGTACCATATGTTACTCGAAGAAGTTTGAAATGTTTTAGTGGTTCATGAGGCCCTTCTCGCCATACGATACGCTGATAATTGCAATCATCACTGTTAACCATCACTTGGCGATACATTTGTTTTATATCCGCTGCTATTGCAATTCGATGTCTCCTAAATCGAATAAGAGTTTCTATCAATTCCGGTTGAATAGTGGGTCCTGTCATTAACACATCATTTAGCGAGTATGACGTGCTAGTTTTTGCTGAACCATCAAAAACTACGCGAACCTTTGTTGTGATGCTATCTGGTTTGATCACTGGATGATGGGGAAGATAAAAGCATTCACCATTCGACGATTCACTTGGTTCACATTCGATCATGTGATTTTCATTCAAATACTCCTTCATGAATCTGATATATTCATTTTTTAACGCTTGGTCACCTTGTAAACGACGTTCGACCGATTTGAAACGACTTATTGCTCGATTCACTGAATTTCCGAGAGGCAATTTTGGATCTTTTGAGAAGGGAAGATGAACTTCGTATCTCCCATTTTCGTTTCTGATGGTTGTAGTTTGAAAAAGAGCCTGGCATTGCTGCTGTTCCGGAGTTATTTGCCTTTCATAATGAAGTTCCTCTATGGTCCTAAATTTCTCTAATGCTTCATCAATATTGAAGCCAGTCTGATATATGTTAAACGAAGCACTGTTAACTGCGGAACCACCAGTGATTATCCATCCCAAAGTTGTATTATTTGCAATTAATCCATACGGTCCTGTTATCCTTTCAGATTTTAATATCTGAAAGAAGTAGTTTGCACCCACAAGGAGATCAATTCTCATTAAATCATCTGATGGTGGATCTGCTAGACTTTTAGTTTGCATCTCTGGCCATTGATCAAGTATTTGTTGATTCAGTTTAGGCAATTTTGAGTTTAGCTTGTCGATAATTAAAGCATCAAGCTCAATACATGCATCACTATTGTTTGTTGGTGCAACTCGAATTTTTACAGCCGCACGCGTTGTTGTAGACGCTATTAAACCAGCTATTGATGTTCTGCAATTTTTACGTGCTAGCTGTAATTTATCTACACATGATGATGAAACTAAAGTTGCTTGAGAGCCGGAATCTAGCAACAATCTACATTTAATGGATCGGCCATGTTTGTCCAACAGGTTCACTACAGCTGTAGGTAAAATTGATTGATTTAGTTGTAAACCATTTTCTAAAACGTGACTCGTTACTACATCGCTCGTTGGTGACTGATTTACTTGATCAATATTTTTGACTTCATTTGTTGGTTTCGAATCTGATTGATATTGTTGAGTCGATGCGAATGTGTCGTTGTGAGTGAAATTTGGATCATGAAGTGATGTATGATGATGTCGACGGCAAACGAAGCACGAACGTCTGGAGGGGCATGCTTTACTACCATGACCAGCATACAAGCAGTTGAAGCATAATCGGGATTGAATCACAAACTCTTTCTTTTTGTCTAATGAGAGTGCACCAAAACGATCGCATTCATGAAGTTTATGCCTCCCTGTACACATTTTGCATTTCGGACTATTTGCAGATTGATTGACGCCGGGTGTAGATTGATTCCGCTTCTCGTTAGGCGTATTAACTAAAAATGATTTCGTTGGTTTTTGGGGAATTCGTTTAGGATTGCTTATATCACAATTCTCTAGAGCCATGCACCGGTCTTGCAAAAATTTTAGAAACATCTCAAAGGATGGAAGAGGCGTATTGATTGTCGTTATGGACCACTGCCTTCGAGTTTCATCATCCACTTTTTGTAAAATTAAATGGATTAACCATGGATCTTTAGTTTCTGCAGATGCTCCAAACACTTTTAGCCCACGAATGACTTCATCAGACGTATCACATATGCATCTCAGATGCTTGATCGATTCATAATTAATTGAGGGTTGATCCAAAAATCTTTTGATTAATGACGTAATTACCGGCCCTTCACGATTGTAACGCTCTAAGATTTTGGTCCATGTTGCTTCATAATTCGCGTCTGTTACTGGAATGTGTCGTATCAAATTAAGGGCATCTCCTCCGAGGACCGATATTAGATGCTGAAATTTTTGCACGTTCGTTAGCGATAAATTTTTATGAATTGATCCTTCAAACATGTCACGAAAGGTAGCGAACTCTTGGTAGGTTCCACTAAAATATGGTATGGCCAATTTTGGAAGTTTAATTTCATCCTTTGCAGTAGCATGAAAACTTTGATCACGTAAAGTTTCTAGCATTTCTCTTTGGTGAGTTGTAAATGCTGTCATGGTTTCATTCATCTGGGTTTGCATAGCCTTTAGCATTGGATTATTACCCTGCGCCACTTTCTTCAATCGCACCTTTTGTGTAGTATACCTTGACATGAAATCGTCCATTTCTGAATAGGTCGCATCGACCTCCTCTAACTGTTGATCATGCCTGTCAAATTCCAGGAGTGCCTTTTCTAAAATTTCCAGATGCACGTAAATAACTTCGGCAGGCTCGTCACCTTTTAGAATTAATGTCTCGATTCGTGTGAGCGACTTTTTCGCATAGCCGCGCTTCTTTCTTAACTCGGTAACGAGTTTTTCAGACATTATTGCTTAGAAAAAATCCAAATTGGTTGACAAGGTTGTTATTACACACGCGGTCGAGCTTCAACCTGTTTCCTTTATATATATTTATTTGTGAACTACGCAAGTTATATAAATAACTTTATGAACTTTTAAGCGAGGGTACTGTTGTATTAAATTTTTTCAACAGCCCTCCCGGGTTTCGGCACCAAATTTGTTTTTACTATCACCTTTTTTAACTTAATAACACCAAAAGAAAAATGGATGAACACAAACTTTTTGTTGAACTAAATTTTATTTATAATAATGCGTGTCCTTCTTGTCCAAACGCAAAAGGTAAAGTGAATTTCTTAACGTAAAATATACTATATGAACAAAAAAAGACATCTATATCTCTAAGCTATATCTGTTTCAGCAAATCTAGTGTGACCAACATTTAAAATTAAAAATACATACAAAAAAGTCACTGAACTAGAATGAAGAAAATGACAACAAAAGGTTATGTCAAAAACTCAAATGGAGTAACAAATCACAATTGAAGATAAGTAGAAACATATGATATTTACTTTATACAATACAAATATTTGTTTCTTTTCAGGTATAAAATCAATTCGAGGACAATATAATTAGACGCTAACACTATAAATTAAATAAAGATACATTGATGTGTATGAAATTTGGTGTGTTTAAATTATGTTGATTGAAGAATCCGCAGCCGCATTGACAATAGTAAATGTAATTTCATAAAGAGGAATCAAGATATATTTATGGGAATAGGGTGTACGCCAAGTGAATGTAATGTAATGTTTCTATTTTGCTTCTATTTAGTTTCTATTCACAATTAATAAAACGACACGGGAATTTAGACTTTATTTATAATTCACTTTATTGGTTACATTTTTATTCTTTACACTTTCCCTGCTTTAATCACAATGAATCTTTTTTATTATAATTTTGACCAACGTTCGATTTGTATAAAGAAACCCATCAGCGTTCTTCCGTACATTGTCCCTCGTACGTTTACCTTTTTTGTCATCAATTTTGTTAATTTAAATATTGAGCAGTTTAAGCTATTTTAATTTATTGGGAAATGTTATTTTATGCAAAGTGTTGTATATGGCATACAGGGTGATATGCATGTAGCACGGTAATAAAGGGTTTTCCAATAAGGACTTGACAAGTTTTTTTTTTTTAAATTAATCGCAAACCAATCAAAACATTTATGAATGGAACTCGACTTCGTTCATATGGCCACCGCGAGCACGTTTGCAACGGTCGATTCGTTGGACCCAATTTTCGATGACTCGGCCACACATTTCGGTATGAAACGGCCGATATTTCGCGTTCAATGCTGGCTCTGAGCTGTTCCAACGTCGTCGGCTTGTTGGCATAGACCAATGACTTGACGTAGCCCCAAAGAAAATAGTCAAGAGGCGTTAAATTGCACGAACGAGGCGGCCAATTGACTGGCCCGTTTCTTGAGTGAGATAAGACGCTCATCAAACTTGCTCTTCAGTAAATCGATTGTAACATCTGCTGTGTGGCTTGTGACACCGTCCTGTTGAAACCACATGTCGTCCAACTCCACAGTAACGTGACGATCGTTATCGTCGACGAAAAAATATGGCCCAATGACGCCGCCAGCATGCAAACCGCACCAAACAGTTATTTTTAGTGGTTAATGTGTGTTGATTCATAAAGCACATGTGGATTTTCACCCGACCAATAACGCATATTTTGCTTATTGACGAACCCATTGAGCCAAAAATGAGCTTCCTCACTGAAGATGATTTTGCGATGAAATTCATCATCTTGGCGCATCTTATCCAGAGCCCAATCGGAGAACGTACGTCGCTTCAAATGGTCCATCGGCTTCAATTCTTCAGTCAGCTTGATCTTGTATGGGTGTAAACCAAGATCCTTATGCAAAATTCGTCATAAAGTGGTCTGGGCGATGCCCGATTCTTGAGAACGCCGTAAAATTGACTGTTTTGGATCGTTTGCTATGGACGCCTGAACGGCAGCGATATTTTCGACACTTCGACCAACCCGTTGCCTGACTAAATTTGTTATTGCCTGTCTACTAGGGCGAGAATTACGACCAAAAATTGGAGTTAACGCTCTTAAAGTTGCGGTCACCGACTCCGAATTTCGGTAGTAAATTTTTATAATTTGCAGACGTTGTACGTTCGTGTACTTTACCATGAAGAAAATGTTGAGTTTACTGAATAAATTGACAGTGATAGTTCGATGATTACTCAAAGCGTGTGTTCACAAATTAAATTCAAAGTTGTCAAGTCCCTATTGGAAAACCCTTTATAAGGATTAGATCGAATGTAATGCCAGTAAAGAAAGCCGCACGTAGAATACCGATTAAATTAATTGAGGCAAAATTTTGGTACAATCTCAGGAGTTTTTGTATACATAGACGATATTTTTATAATAGCTGAGACAGAAGAAGAGCATGATAGTATATTAGAAAAGGTAATGGAAAAAGCTCGTAAATTAAATATTCGATTTAACAAAGAACATATACAGTATAAATCCGAAAGAATTATACAGGATGTATATGAATTATACATTCCCACACTCATATTGGTAGGGGTCTTTATTTATTTATTTACTAATTAAATACCGCTGACCCTAATAGGGGTGACCCTATTGCTGGGCAAGCACGGTCCTCAGACCTCACACTCTTGGATTTCTACATCTGAGGACCTGCTAAGAAAATACAGTACGGAACAAAAGCACCCACAATAGAAATTTTAATTGAAATGATAAGCGGCGCATTTAAATAAATGAAAAATTAAATACAACCTCGCACAACAATCTTACGCAGTGGAGGAGGTCATTTTAAACATAAACTAATAAATGAAGTTGATTAAAAATTTATCAATAACTTGAAAGGTATATTCTTGAACCTGGCCCCGGCGAAATAGTATCTCTTATTTTGACTTCAAAGTGAATGATTTCTATGACCTGTAGCATATCGTTGGAAAGGGTATAAACTAGAGAAGTTTTTAAAATAAAATTTATTTCAAAACAATCGCTAGTTTTTTTTTAATGCATATAGAACGTAGACATTTTTTATACTTTTATACAATTTTTAGGATTTGGAAGCCCATAACTAATTTTTCTTAAATCGATTGTACTAAATAATGATTTATTTAGAATAAAATCACATTGCAGAATACAATAAAAGTTATTTCGTGTCTTTACGTCTACAAACAAAAAAGTTATGACCATTTAAAGGTGGGATTTTGGGTAATTTAAAAGAAAAACTTAAAAATATCATATATCAGTTGCCGTGAGACTTCGGACATCGATTCCATGGGATAAAAGCTTCCGAATGTCCCCCTCAATCTGCCATAAAACATTATCGGTCCACCTGCAAAACACCCTGTATATTTAGAACATATATTTTCAAAAGAAGGAGTAGCACTAGATCCAGAACGTGAAGTAGCAATAGAAAGAATTGAAGTTCCTAAAATCGTAAAGAATTACAATCAATATTAGGAATGATTAATTATATGAGGATGTTTATTCCAAACTTATCAGAACATTCGACAAGTTTACGGGAATTACTGAAGAAGGATAGGGAATTTGTATGGAATGAATCGTTATCGCAGGATTTAGAAAGTATAAAAAAATTAAAAAAATGCACTTCAGTATTAGGAATATTTGACAAAGCGAAACCAGCATTAATACAAACAGATGCGTCTAAAATTGGTTTAGGTGCAGTATTGTTGCAGAAGGGCAGATCAAAAACGTTTGCGCCTCAGTGTCTTTCGATAGGTGTCTTTCATCAGCCATTAATTAGCTTATTTAAGAAGCCTATTACGTCATCACATGGCTCAAGAATACAAGGAATGCATTTAAAGTTAATTATTTACAAAATTAATTTATCATATGTGCCGGGTAAACATATGATAAATGAAAACTTGTTTTCTAGGTCGAATCATACAGTAAGAAATAGTGAAATATGTAGTAAAAGAACATCTTACGGAAATTGTACATACAATTAATGTGAGCAACAAAGACCAAGTGTTAGGAAAAGTCAAGCAATATATTAGGAATGGTTGGCCAAAAAATCAAAATAGCATTGAGGAACAAGTTAGAGTATATTATTATAAAGACAAAAATGAGTTATACATCGAAAACGATATAATATTTTATAATGGTCGTATAGTAGTACCAAGGTCGTTAAGAGGGGAGATGTCATGTAGGAATTACAAAAACAAGAGAACTAAGTCATTACTGTTTTGGCCACAAATAAATAATGAAATCAACAATATGGTTTTATCGTGTGAGCTCTGTGAAAAGTATAGAAGAGCAAATGTCAGAGAACCATTAAAGTCACATGAAATTCCTTTACGACCATTTGAACGTGTAGGGTGTGATATACATAGGTGAATTGGGTAATTTAATATTTTTAGTGATAGTTGATTATTTTAGTAAGTGGATAGATATCGTAATGATAGAGGATAAAACTTCGAATGAGGTAATTGAAGCATTAAAAACCACTTTTAGTACTCATGGAATTCCAAATGCGTTAGGTATGCGATAATATGCAATTTGCACGCTATGAATTCAAACGGCTTTCCAAGTGTTGGAACTTTGAAGTAGTTACATCTTCACTAAGGTACCTACAATCGAATGGTATGTCAGAAAGAGCTATACAAACAGCTAAAAATATGATAAGGAAAAATACTGATTGGAAAGAATCGTTACTAGAATTTAGAAATACCACATTGACGGACATAGGATTATCAACTGCGGAAATATTGATGGGTAGGACTAGAATTCCAGTGAAAGACAAATTATTAAATACAAAAACACAACAATTCGTACGAAAAGCGCTAGGAGAAAGAAATGATAAATCACAGTTCTATTATAAGAGGAATGTAAGACAAAGAACGGAATTTCAGGTAGGAGGACACCACGATCATATTTGATAAAGAATGGGTTTGGTAAGGTAATAAGAAGAACTTCGTGTCATTTAAGAAAATCTTATAGGAACTTTAATGAACAATCAAATTATAAATATAGATCGGCAAATAATGACGAGGATCAGCATCTTCCGTATATTCCAAATCAAAATGAGGATAATAATAATAATAGTAGTTTACGAGGGGATGGGGAAAATTTAGATATAAATAATGAGAATGAACAAATAAATGATAACATTGTTAATGAAACTTAATAAACACATTTTATTAAACACTTGTTTTTTTAATTTCGCAGAATTATATTTTGAATATTTTAATTAAAAAATTTGTTCAAAAAGTTTAAAAAATCACTCGATCGATTTCGACTTGTTAGGTCATCATCAGGAGTATCTACTGATTTGTAAAAGTAAAAATTAGTTATATATAGCAGAAAATTAGTTATATATAGCAGTGTGCGCTACAAATAAAGAAAGGTATTGATAACTCTTCTATACTCCATCAAACTCTTCTTCTGCTGCTTCTAATAATACTAACCTCAAAGTGATTGGTGCGATAAAGAAAAAACTACGTGATCATGACCTGATAGCGTGTAAAGCGGATAAAGGCAATACAATTACCGTGCTCACAAAAGCCGATTACGGTAATAAAATTTCTGATTTTATTACAGAAAGCAAAGCAATAGTGCTTGGCAGGGATCCAACTAAGTCTTTTAAGACTGTAACAATTGCATTGATACAAGGATTTGTTACGCATTGGTTTCCCTCCGCCCCTGAAATTTTATTTTCATTATTCCGTTTTCCTCTCGATATATTTTTGTGTGTATGACCAATGCCTTCTATACTACTGGCCTTTTACTACTCTCATTTTTCGCACATGACGTCAATTTAAGTCTATACCGAGACTGCGCAATAATGATTTTAGGATATTTACACTAACAAAGCAACTAGAGAAAGCAACAACAACGTCGACTTAGCGTGTCGTCATCATTTGATGTAAGCGGCCAGTAGTTTAGAAGGCATTGGTATGACTCAAAGAATTTTGCAGTATAACATCGATAACGTCATTATCTTGTTTATAATTTGTTTCATGTTATCATATGGTTTTGCTTCTCCTCGAATAACGATTAACGAGGCGTTCGATTATATTTTTTTGTGTTGAAAAACCGCATTGCAAATTGGTAACCTGAACGTATAACATCCATTAATAGAAGTCAGTGCAGTGACATAAAATCAAACTTGTACGTGCGTTTTGTGCATGTTAATTGTTGATTTAATAGTGAACAAATTGTTGTATAGAGCCCTACTGTAACCCATCGAGGGTTTGGATATATGTATATTGGAAAATACCCGGTATATTGTTTCGATACTCATAAACTGTCTAATCAACATGTTACCCATTAACAAGGCCTTGGTAACGGATAAGCATGTAAGTACCTAAAATTCTTATTATATTACAATAAACCATTTATATTCCTACATACATATTTGATATATTTCATAATTTAATTCATAATATTTGCTAAATTTATATATATATATATATATATATATATATATATATATATATATATATATATATATATATATATATATATATATATATATATATATATATATATATATATATATATATATATATACAACTATTTCGTCCGCTTAAAGAAAAAAAAATTGTTGACTACATTTTTACTAACTTTAATTGAGTATATTATAGTGTTATGTGTTGTCATGAATATTGCAAAATTCATTAAGTACTACTCCATCTTATATAAAATATCTGGGTAAATTATTCAAACACCTCTAGTTCAGTTTATTTGTTTATAACTAAAATAAAACCTAGTCAAAATTGTAAATCCAAGCATTCTATTCATAATTGAGAATCGTTTGTAAGAATGATATCGGTCTAAGTTAGTAAGTTATATGTCCTTGATGTTCGCCTAGAGTGTGCCATATGGGCGTGCCAAAATACCACGACCTAGGCACGGGGTGGGATTATTCAAAACGCACGAAACGGTTCTTGAATTCCACTGATTTAAGCCGGGGTTCATCTTCGTTCATTATATTACCTTGGTATTCTATGATCGGGATAATTTTTAAAGATTAACTGAAAGTTCTACATCTTCCCTATTTGTACTTTTACTAAAGCAAGCAGCACTTCTAGCTCCAGTGATTGTTGATATAAGAACTACGACCCTTCCGCCTGATTTCTAGCTGGCAAACGTGCTGCAATATCAACCCAAATCATCTGGAGAATCTGTTAACTAATTGGAGAATTTTATATCCCTACTATAGTGGAAACCCAATGCTAAGATCATAACGTGTTAGCTCCAAAACGTTACAGTGGCACCCAAGTAACAACGGTAAACTTAAAAGAACTAAATTTAAGGGTACAAATATGAAAAGTGAAGGATTATTGTTGATTTTGGTGAATTAAAGCTTTATAACATTATAGCCACGTTAGGTGTTTAGATTTTAATGTTAATATTATTCGCTTTTCACAATTCGCAATTTTAAGGGGTCAAAGTTAGTATCCGCTTACCATAAACGGTTAGTGTTGGTTGTATAAATTGCAATCGTTGACTATAACTGTCATCCCATTACCATTTCTTCAACATTATTATTTCAGTTAAACCTTCCATTCTAATTTCAGTTTATCCCTCTAAGGTTTTGACTTCCTGTATATTAGATAAGATTAACATAGGTTTGGATTTATTTAAGATTCGTTACGTTTTCTGTCATCTGACATTGATGAATAATTCATTATGGAGTACGGTAACTTCTTGTGTAAATTTATTCAAACTAAACCACCCGGATCATCATTAATCAAAATTTTACGAATCGTGTGTGCTAACATATATGTAGGCGTACTTCAGGCTTCATCAAGGATTAATTATCGTTTATAATTAAAAGTTATAATTAAAAGTTTTTTTGAATCGTGAATTAATTGCCCTTCGAGGTAATTTTGTCTGTTTTGTATTCTTGGTTTAACTTTATTTCAAATTCGTAAATATATTTAGTGTTACATATTTTTTTCAAATTGCTTATTTTATCTTTGATAATTACTATTAATATTGCTTTACTTGGTTGTAGATAAGTTTCCTAAATTCAAATTGTTGGCTATATTTTCCTCCGAGTGTAATAATTGAATTCTTGATAGAACATGAATGTTAATTATTTAGATTGTGAAGATCTGTCGGTCGAATGCCAAGTCAGAGACATTACTGGCAATATTTCTCAAAAAATGGTATCCCTGACGAACAGATTATTATTAGAGAAAGATGGTACGGCTGAACCTCCTAATCGGCCGCATAAATCAGCCCACAATTTCCCCAAGCGCGAAGTGACATTATTAGTCTCAAGATTAACTTCCATTCAGAACGATGTTGAAATTTGGTTAAAGCAAGCTGCCCCCATTGAACCGGAGAAAGCGAATGAACTCTCGACCATGCTATATCACGTACAAGGTCGGTTATCTCGTCTTAGGACTAGTAAATCTGTAGCACCAGCTGTCAATGACCTATTAATATCAAGCGAAAAGTTAATAAAGTGCATCACAGATTTTCAAAACAATGATGGAGTGCTGACCGATTTAGAAGAATCTTGTAGAGAGGCCTGTAAAGGTTTTAAAACGGGGATTTTAGTGGAAAACGTTTCGGATGAGGATGACTATGATGTAGAGGGTGTTACCATGAATACCAAATCAGAAACCGGGTTTCGTAACTTAAATATTTTCGACGGAGTATCGATTCCTGGATCTTCTAATCTGGCTCTTACACCATGTGGTAGTCAAAGGCCTGAAACCGGCGAAGTTCCTTTGATAGAGAGACCAATTGAAAATCTTAATAAAACAATGTCACATGTGTCGTACTCACTTCCTGCGGGCGAAACCGAAGAAATCCTCGTTGACCGCTTAGCTAATAAAATCGCGGCGACATTGGGTTTATCTCTAAATAGTAAACTTACTGAACCTTCTCAGTTACGTCAAGACACCAATAATTATTCTCAGATACAAACGGCATTGCCCCCTTTTAATCCGTATGTTCCACCCCCAAAAGTAAACGCCAGTGGTGACAACGTGGCCAAATCAATGCATACCCCTCCAGGCGAAACTACTACTCGGCCTGCAGTAACAAAAACGCGTGGTCTTGATATTACCAAATGGAACATATCCTTTTCCGGTGATCCGGACAGGACCAGTGTCGAGCGAATTTTCTACAGGGTGGAGTGCATGGCCAAATCTAATGGTGTTAGCAACGACAAATTGGCAGTAGACATTAGTGTACTTCTCCAAGGTAAGGCTTTAGACTGGTACTGGGTATTACGGGAGGATTATGGCCTTGTTCATTGGGAGTCGATCAAGAATGGTATGACCAATCGGTTTCAGGATAGGTGCTCCGATAGTGAGATCCGGCAAGTCCTAGAGATACGTAGACAAAAATTTAAGGAGCCTTTCATGGATTATTATCATGCAATCAGAGAAGCGAGTATTCCCCTAAAGAATCCATTGACAGAAGTCGAGCTATTAAATCTGTTAACTAGGAATATGAGATCAGGTCTGCAAGCGGCGTTGGCCGGTCAGAATTTTTATGCTGTATCGGAGTTAGTAAAAAAATGCGTTTCGGTGGAAGACACTTGGAACCGAATTGGATGGGCACCAGAGGTTTTCATGATGAATAAACGACAAGTCTCGGAGGTAACCGGTGAAGAGTATAGCCGTGGAATGAGTGATGAACTAGACTTGGATAGTCAAGATTCATATTTTGACCGTTCGATGTGTGAGCTCGGGTATAAACTACAACCGAAAGTTCTTCTAAATACATCAAACAATAACCCTGTGAAAGCTTCAAGTTCTTCGGTACAATGCTGGAATTGTTTTGGAAATGGGCATTTATTCAAATCATGTCCGTCCAGGAATAGGCGCATACTTTGTTACGGTTGCGGAGCGAGTAACATTCTCAGTATTGATTGTCCAAGATGTGGAGGAAAGTTTCGTTCGGGAAACGGATACGCGGAAGCCAGAATTCCAGGGGTTCTGAGCTTCAAGAATCGCCCTTTCAAAGCCCCTACGAAGTTGACAACGATCGAAGAAGCAGCATCAAATACCGACCCCGAACTGTATATGCTCGCCAACACAAGACCACTTGATTTCCGATTCTTACTCTTGCCTTTCCTACCCTTTCTCGGTATCTGTCTCTAAGTCTACTCAAACCTTTCCTATGCAATTATCAAGATTAGATCGTTCACTTAAATACTTCAAATCCCGTCAGGTTTTGAAAAACTCAATTTCAGAAACCGTCATACCTACTGACCTCGACCATCGACCGTACGCTGACATTTTACTTAATGGTATGCCGTATAAAGGTCTGTTAGATAGTGGAGCCAGCATAAGTGTTTTAGGTGCGGGTTCCGAGATTTACTTAGAAGATAATAACACATCCTTCCGCCATCTACCATCCTCTTTGTCCACGGCAAGTGGTCAGAAATTACGAATACTGGGTCACATTCAGGCCAAGGTTTCATACGCAGGAAAGACAAAAACCATGATTCTGCATATTGCACCAGCCTTAACCCAAGCCCTGTACCTTGGAAATGACTTTTGGAATCAATTCGGATTGGCTCCCGTCATAATCAATGAGCTAGTTGACTTCCCCGAAGCTTCTACACCATCTATAACGTCAGATGATAACCATGAGCTCTCTTTAGAACAGCAAAAACAAGTCGATGCAATAGTTAAGGAATTTCCGTCCAGCGAGGTAATGGGGCTGGGTAAGACTCATTTACTTGAGCATAAAATTGATGTAGGGCAAGCATGCCCAACCAAACAAAGACATTATCCTGTGTCACCTGCCACACAGGAAATCATATACACTGAGCTGGATCGATTATTAGCATTAGGGGTTGTTAATGATTATAACCTAAAAACTACAACAAGGAAACATTAAAACATTAATTATGAATTTAAACCAAACTTTGAATTATATAAAATCGAACTTAGCTTATTTGCCTTTGGATTGAATTATTGTCACTTTAATTATAATATATTTTTCCATAAAATGTCTATATTTTTATTATAGTAAATGACCTAATTTTGCATTATTTTTTTTGTTAAAACTTCACAATGATTTACTTTTATAACACTAAATTTATTTTTTTTGTATTTTTATATAAACAAAAACATATGATCGAAATTAATCCCGTTTCACTAATTGCCAAAAATAAAATCAAAACAATCGTGCTATTTTCGTAATAATAAAATGTACTAGAGTAAAGTTATTCAGCAATGAGTTGATTTTGATCTTGATACGATTGCGCGGGATATTTTAGTACAAGTGAGAGTTCGAAAATGTCGAATCGCGGAGAGGGAATTTTTGAAGGAGAATATAGAAGTGACTTGGTATCTCCAAATCAAAAATTCTTTCTATTCTTTTGGCGACTACAAAACCTTCAACATCAAAACTAAAATCAACAAGCGACAACAACGAAGCGGATATTTGATGTTAATTTTGGCGATTAGCAGTTACAAAACCCCAAAGGTAAATTTATTTTTTGTAAGAATTGGCTAGAAAAGAAGCGTGAATAAAATACAAGATACATAAATTGATTTTGTGATTTTATTAATTAAATTGTGTATCCAATACATTAACGGCCATTTATTAGCGGGTCATTATAAATGAGCAATTTTTCTAGGGGTTATCGAAGAAAGTGAAAGTTCCTGGTCCTCCTCAGTTAGTATAGTTAAAAAACCAAATGGGAAAATTCAGCTATGTCTTGACGCGCGGAAGGTCAACTCAGTCACTGTGAAAGACGCTTATCCATTGCCGTTGATAGATGGTCTTTTAAGCCGATTGGACAACACCAGATACATTAGCACAATCGACTTGAAGGATGCCTTTTGGCAAATTCCTCTGGAATCCGGATCAAGGGATAAGACGGCTTTCACAGTGGCTGGGCGACCTTTATACCACTTCACCGTGATGCCATTCGGGTTGTGCAACGCACCCCAAACATTGTGTAAGCTGATGCATAAGGTCATCCCTCATCAATTACATGATCGGGTCTTTGTCTATCTCGATGATCTTCTCGTTGTCTCGGCAACATTTGAAGAGCATCTACCCTTATTGACTGAAGTAGCCCGATTGCTGTCCGCAGCTAATCTGACTATTAATGTAGAGAAAAGCAAATTTTTGCTAAGACAGACAAAGTACCTGGGTTATGTGATTGGTGAGGGGTGCCTTAGGGTGGATCCCGACAAAGTCCGAGCTATAGCAGAATATCCCGTTCCACGAACCCCAAAACAAATTCGTAGTTTTCTAGGGATGGCTGGGTGGTTCCGGCGATTCATATTAAACTTTTCCTCCTTAACAGCCCCCTTAACCGATCTACTCAAAAAAAGATGTAAATTTACGTGGAATGAGTCAGCCCAAATTTCTTTTGAAAAGATTAAAAACGCTTTAATCACTGCTCCTTGTTTAGCCAATCCCGATTTTTCAAAGAAATTTTATATCCAGTGTGGTGCTAGCACCACGGGAATAGGCAGCATATTATTTCAAAAGGCGGAGGATGGTGAAGAGCACCCGATCACTTTCATGTCTCACAAGCTCAACAAAGCCCAAAAAAAACTATAGCATTACTGAGCTTGAATGCCTGGCGGCGGTTATGAGCGTGAAAAAATTCCGGCCCTATATAGAGGGTTATGCATTTACAATTATCACGGATCATTCCAGCCTTCAATGGCTTATGAATCAAAAAGATCTCTCGGGAAGATTGGCTCGATGGAGCCTTAAACTCCAATCTTTTGATTTTACAATTGAATACCGAAAGGGATCTCAAAATGTAGTTCCAGACAGCCTCTCTCGATGTCTGGAGACTTTAGATTATGATAACTCATCCTTACACTTGAATTTAGACGCGCCGGAATTTAAAGCGGATGATTATTTGGCTATGATACAGGCTTTGGAAAATAACCCACAGATGCAAACCAATTTTACAATCCTGGATGGTAAGATCTACATCAATACCGGCGGATCAGCGGACGACGAGGACCTTAACCCACCCACATGGAAACTCGTTGTACCTTTGTCATTAACCAATCAACTAGTTGAAAGAGCACATAAACCACCTACATCGGCGCATCAAGGGTTTGCAAAAACCCTAGAACTCCTGCAACGGAACTTTTATTGGTCACATATGGCGGTTCAGGTTAAAAATTATATTGGCGATTGCGAAGTTTGCAAAACAACTAAACCCGTGAACTTTTTAACTAGACCCGAAATGGGAACTTTTACAGAGGTTGCGCAACCCTGGCAATTCCTTTATATTGATTTCCTTGGGCCATACCCGCGAACCAAAAAGGGGAATACCCACATTTTGATAATCTTAGACAAATATTCTAAATTCCCCATCATCGAACCGCTTAAAAGTGCGACAGCTGAGAAGGTAGTGCAGTGTCTAAATAAGATCTTCTCTATTTTTGGCGTTCCGGAAACTATACTGTCAGATAATGGCAGACAATTTGAATCCACCTTGTTGTCCAACCTTTTGTCGCACTACGGGGTTACCCACCGCTTTACCCCTAAATACAGTCCACAAGCTAACGCATCCGAACGGGTGAACCGATCGATATTATCCGCTATCCGGGCGTACATCCAGGATGACCATCAAACCGGGGATGAGCATTTAGATGAGATTTCAAGCGCTTTGCGAAATGTTGTACATTCATCCACAGGGTTTTCGCCACATTACCTAGTCTTTGGGAGACATAAAGTTGCACACGCGTCAACTTATGAATTGCTGCGAAAACTGAATTCTTTAGGAGACAACCAAGTCACTGCCTCGAACTCGCAGGCGACACTAACCCAAGAATTAGTCTTAAGACATTTGAAGGCCGCCAATGATCGAAATGCGTCGAAATATAATTTGAGAGCACGTAACCGTATCTTTGTACCCGGACAACAAGTATTCGTACGAAATTTCCCTCAGAGTGACGCCGGTAAGAAATATTCGGCCAAATTGGCTCCAAGATTTATTAAAGGCCGCATTTCTAAAAGAATAGGAAATGTTGCATACGAAGTTATGTCTGAAAATGGGAAAATTATTGGGATTTATCATGCCAAGGATATTCGCTGAGATTACACTCGTTGTTTGTTATAAGAAGCTGTAGCGGCTCAAAATCATTAAAAATCCTTTTCACTTCATGGCACTCTTCGTAGCAAAACTATTTATACACCGCGCCGCTTAATTACGAGGCATTGCTCGTTTTGCTGAATAGAGCTATTTCGCCAACTACAAAAGTAATTCCGCGAATCTCGATATTTATCGATCGTCGATAAATATCGAGATACTTATCGACGACCCGGAAATCAGAAACGAAAAAGGATAGTCGCGTTTAGAATTTCAAAGAGACACGGTCTCAAAAATAATAATAATAAAAGAAAAGTGAAAAGTGCCGAACAATCGTTCACACACCATTTTGTGAACTACTATAAAAATAATCTTGCATGATAAATAATAAATAACAAATAATAATAAATAATTAATTTTACGAAATAATAGTGAGTGTTATTAATTTAAATAATATTAAAAACCCCGATAACACCCGCTATAAAGCCCGGCTCTTTGAGACTTTCTCAGGGTGTGAGACAGCCCCACGATTGTAACAATTGCATTGATACAAGGATTTGGTACGCATTGGTTTCCCTCCGCCCCTGAAATTTTATTTTCATTATTCCGTTTTCCTCTCGATATATTTTTGTGTGTATGACTCAAAGAATTTTGCAGTATAACATCGATAACGTCATTATCTTGTTTATAATTTGTTTCATGTTATCATATGGTTTTGCTTCTCCTCGAATAACGATTAACGAGGCGTTCGATTATATTTTTTTGTGTTGAAAAACCGCATTGCAAATTGGTAACCTGAACGTATAACATCCATTAATAGAAGTCAGTGCAGTGACATAAAATCAAACTTGTACGTGCGTTTTGTGCATGTTAATTGTTGATTTAATTAAAATATCCAAGCAAAGCGGAAAAGGTAAATTTTGTCCTTATTAATTAATAGCTAAAGATATATTCGGGTTAAAATATTCTAAGCAATTTGTTTCTATGATAGTCGCGTCGCAACGAAGTGGTTACCGTTTCAAAAGGTCACTCACCATTAAATCGCGTGATTTTTTTCGCGAACTAAAGAATTTCTGGACTAACTCAATCGGGTACCGGGGAAAACAAAAACCAAGAACAAGAAGCAAAGGAAAACAATAAGAAAAAACAAAAAAATTGTAACCGGGCAGCGAGAATTGAAAGTGTTCGAATCGCGCGGTCGAGAATATCGAAGCAGCCGCATACGGTCATAGTAACGGGACGGTACATTCAAGGACGCTGTTACGTAATTCACGCGGGGTTTCTGAACTTGAATGTTTTAATTTTGGAACGAGTCATCATATATAGTGCAACGGGTGTTTTGGTGTTAAATTACTCAAATTTTAGAATCGTATTTATATAGTGTGTCGTAACATAGAAATAAGGTGATAGTCACAAGTCGTAAATTATAGTGAACAAATTGTTGTATAGAGCCCTACTGTAACCCATCGAGGGTTTGGATATATGTATATTGGAAAATACCCGGTATATTGTTTCGATACTCATAAACTGTCTAATCAACATGTTACCCATTAACAAGGCCTTGGTAACGGATAAGCATGTAAGTACCTAAAATTCTTATTATATTACAATAAACCATTTATATTCCTACATACATATTTGATATATTTCATAATTTAATTCATAATATTTGCTAAATTTATATATATATATATATATATATATATATATATATATATATATATATATATATATATATATATATACAACTATTTCGTCCGCTTAAAGAAAAAAAAATTGTTGACTACATTTTTACTAACTTTAATTGAGTATATTATAGTGTTATGTGTTGTCATGAATATTGCAAAATTCATTAAGTACTACTCCATCTTATATAAAATATCTGTGTAAATTATTCAAACACCTCTAGTTCAGTTTATTTGTTTATAACTAAAATAAAACCTAGTCAAAATTGTAAATCCAAGCATTCTATTCATAATTGAGAATCGTTTGTAAGAATGATATCGGTCTAAGTTAGTAAGTTATATGTCCTTGATGTTCGCCTAGAGTGTGCCATATGGGCGTGCCAAAATACCACGACCTAGGCACGGGGTGGGATTATTCAAAACGCACGAAACGGTTCTTGAATTCCACTGATTTAAGCCGGGGTTCATCTTCGTTCATTATATTACCTTGGTATTCTATGATCGGGATAATTTTTAAAGATTAACTGAAAGTTCTACATCTTCCCTATTTGTACTTTTACTAAAGCAAGCAGCACTTCTAGCTCCAGTGATTGTTGATATAAGAACTACGACCCTTCCGCCTGATTTCTAGCTGGCAAACGTGCTGCAATATCAACCCAAATCATCTGGAGAATCTGTTAACTAATTGGAGAATTTTATATCCCTACTATAGTGGAAACCCAATGCTAAGATCATAACGTGTTAGCTCCAAAACGTTACAAGACTTTGGTTAGTAAGTGTATCAACCAATGCCCGAAGTTGTTTGATGAAACTGGTTGGAAATACTCTGTCATGAATCCATCCGCTCCGATCCTTTTTGGTTTACCAAAAATCCATAATGAGGGCATTCCGATTAGACCAATAGTCGCGTATTGCAATGCTCATGCCTACAAGCTATAGGCGTAACCAGCGAGTCTGTAAGAGTCAGTAACGAAACCTTACAGAATTTAACGAGAACGTTTTATTACAGAATATTTGACATTTTGACCAGCGAATCTGTAACACGATTATTATTGTCAATTGAATTTTTAAATATCAATCTGCAAAATAACAAATTAACCACACCACGATTTTAGTCAAAAATTGATCTATTTGAGAAAATTGAACAGCTTTTTACCCTATTTGAGAATTATCCCTAATTAAGAATTATCCACACTTGAATGACATGAGGTTTTCAACATGCTGATTGACCTTGTGCGGCCACAAATGTTGGTGAACAATCGGAATCTATTGAGCTGAAAAGAGCTGATGAAAATGTACATAAAATATTATTTAAATTATTAAAATATAAATAAATATTTGTACACATAAATTATAAAAATGTAACACATATCAACATACCGCCATTTCAAATATACAATTTTGAAGTTTCCTTCAGTTTGAGCGATAATTTTCGCTCTTGTTACGGATTGCTAAATGACAATTCAAATTTAACGAAACTGAACGAAAAGTACTTTGAGTTTCGCTGGTCAGTAATGTCAATAAACATACATTTTTCAGATGTCGCTTTGTTACTTAAATTTCTTACAGACTCGCTGGTTACGCCTTATGTAAGGGTTTCATAAATTTTTTCAATTGTCATACTAATTTCTTTTCGGCTTACTCGGTTAAAAACTCGGTAGAATTGATTAACAAAATTCAAGACGTCGCCATTCCATTAAATTCAAAACTTGTTTCGTTTGACGTTGCCAGTCTTTTCACTTCTATTCCAATTAACACTTTGTCCCAAATAGTTTGTAATTACTTAGATAGGGATGTTGTAGATGAGGGCTTACGTCTTGAACTAAAGTTTGAGACTTGTATTAAACAAAATTATTTCTGTTTTGATAATACATATTTCAAATTCGCTGATGGTCTACCCATGGGCTCCCCTCTGTCACCTTTGTTGGCTGAAATTTTCATGAATTTCTTCGAACAAACGATCATATCAAATAACAATCCTTATTTTCGTCATATAATCTTTTGGTATAGATATGTTGATGACATACTGTGTCTATGGAATGGAACTGATAGACTCATTCCTAAGAAGAAAATAAATGTAACATCCACGTAATTGCAAGGAAAAATTTTGAATGTGGGGAATAGGGTAACGGTCAGGAATAGTGACAGCGTTAAGCCTTCTGTAGTCCCCACATGGTCTCCAGTCATTGTCCTTCTTCTTCACCATGTGCAATGGACATGATATTGCTAAAGAAGAAGGTCTGCAGATTCCTAGTTCCACCATGTGTTGGAATTCTAAGAATGCTGCTTTGTGCCGAATTGGATCAAGTCTACGTGGTCTCGCAAATGGTAAAAGTCCTGTAGTCACAATGTGGTGTACTACATTATGCCTTACCGGAGAGTTGTAGTTTGGTGGAGCTGTTAAAGAAGAAAATTTCTTCAACAATGCTCCATAGCCATTGTTGATTATGTAGAACAATGATGATGGTGTATCACGAGTGCTGTTGTAGCGTTGATAGTAAGCTTAGTGGATGGATCAATCAATTTGCGATTTTTCAGATCCACTAATAAACCGAATCTCGTTAGGAAATCCGCGCCGATGATGGGGCGGTTGACATTGGCAAGAATAAATGCGTGTTTAAAAGAACGTCTTAATCCAATGTCAACGTTAAGTAATTTGGTACCAAAAGTATTTATTATGGTACCATTTGCTGCTGACAGAACTAAATCGGGATGCGATTTGTTCCGCAGCGATAGTATCTATAATACGGGATTACGCTGAGATCAGCGCCGGTATCAATCAGAAACGTGATATTGTTTTCTAAATCCCGGATAAATAAGCGGCTGTGCTGCGCTTGTCTTAAGTCTGCCGCTGCGACCTTAAGACTTAATAGTTTGGGGAACCGGTAATTGCTGGTTCTTTGTGCTGGGTAACAAAATTGCATGGTTTGATGCATTTAGATGCTTTGCTACCAAATCGACCGTGATACCAACACCTTAAACTTTCCTAAATGGTAATTAACAAGCTGTTAGTGACGTCATTTCCAGTAAAATCTGGCTTATTTGAAGCTACGTGGCCGCTCCCCTCCTCTATATTTTCAAAACCTAAAGTGTGTTTTTGTTTGCCTAGACCCTTGTGGTTCGTTTGTTTATGGTGGCTGTTTGAGTAAACTTTCCTAAATGTAATTATTAGTTCGTTGTATAATGATATAATCAATCATCATATTTTTATCTTAACGTTTGAATTTTTTACACTACATTGATTTTAAATTAAATTTTGGTAGTTTCGATTAATTAGATTATTTTTATTTGCAATTCAACTCCGAATATGGTCTACAGAACTTCTGTAAATTAAATTTAAATATTAGATTGCATCATGAGTCAATTTGCATTTGTCAGGATTTATTTACATTTATAACGTTTGTTAGAAGTGTAATAGGATTTATAAGGTTTGCCAGAAAGTTGCCAGAAACTTCATGCTCGTTACTTAAAATAGTTCTAGTATTTACTTCGAAGAAATTTAATCTGAAAAATATTGTGATTGAAGTGACATACCAGTACAACATATTTTTTTATTATTAAAACTACAGAGATAATTTATATAATAATAATTGTTTTTGTATAAAAATGGATACTTTCGAAGTGGAAATTGTAAAAGAGAGATGCGTGCTAAAAACTATCAAATTCTGCTAAGTAAATCACAATTTCCGAACATAAAATAGGAAAAAAAAGAGGCAATGGTGAAAATGATCGAAGATTCAAAATCTCAACGACTGTGCACATAAAAAAATGGAATAGAAGAATTATCTAATCTCAATTAAATGATAATGAATTATATAATTACATTTAATATTTTATTTCTATTAACTAATCATTTAACAAAATACGAAATGAAAATTCAATGATTTGGCTAAACAAAATTAGTTGATTTTTTACATTACAAATTATATAATTAATTAAATGAATTTATTATATTTTTGAGAAAATCAAGTAATATCTAACGCTGAAACAATAAAAATATTTGATAAAGTTTATTTTACGCTAAATTTATTAGAACAGCTAAACATTGGTTGATTTCTACTAAAATTATTAAAAGTGGCTCTTTGAGTTTACTAAACAAATTCATAAATCATCTAAATCAATAGCAGAATCATAGAATTAGCATTTGTTCTTTCATATAATTCAAATGAGTGAATGCAGCTTTATTTTGAGAGATGTTTCGCAAAATTATAATAATTCGCTAACTCATTGAGTTTTTATTTTATATATACGGATAAAGTATTTAGCATTTCCTTACAGTTCAGTCGAACTGTCGATGTCTTGGCATTCTAGATGATCGAATTTTTTAAATAAAGTATTCAAAAATCTTATTAGTTGGAAAACCAAAGTGCCAAAGCCAAACTCTTGGCATTTTTGATTGATTTAATAAAATCACTATTAATAATTTAATTAGAACAACAGTGAAGTTTTAAACAAACTATTTTGTTTGGTTTCCTTGGAAATTTCTAAGCAGACTCGATTTTCGTTTTCCTGCCGTCTGCGACGGGTATCGTCTTGCTTAACTATTCATTTAGCTATCTATTTATAATCACATTTGATTTTTTTTTCTTTGCCGCTTTAAAATCCAATTTTTTAATTTCACTGGTTATGCATCTCGATATCGCTGTTTATAATTCACTTGAATTATACTCAAAAAAAATAATAATAATACAGATGGAGACTCCCCGCGAGCGGTTGGGATGGGTAATAGGTCGTCGGAATAATTTATTATTATTTAATTTATTATTATTTATGAAAATCATTAAAATATTTAATCAAATCATAAAAAATGATTGATCATTAATGTTAATTTATAAATAAATATTTTATCTAATAATTTATTTAATTTTACTATTCATTTATTTAATCACTAATTATTTGTTAATAAATCAAATAAATATTTTATATGTTTTATTAAATATTTTAGTTGAAACATTTATTTTAAAGTTTGTTAAAATCATCTAATTAAAATTAAATAAATCAAGCAATCACATTCAATGGCTAAAAATCAATCCTCAACTTTAAATGAAATTGATTAATCTTTATATGAAAATACTAAACTTTTCTTTCTGTGTGTAATCGAGTGCCCCAATAATGTTCGGAATCTTAAACATTTTCAATCATGGATCTTTTGCGGGAATCATTTCTCGATCAGTTTTGGCGAATACTACAAATTCATGTGGTTTTGCAATCGCGTTATCTAGTACTTGAGTAAATATTTAGTCTGAAGTGGGACTATAATTTTTTTCCCATTGATTCTAACTCTTGATAAATTTCTAATTTTTACCGTTAAAAGTTTGCTATCTACTTTACTTGTATTTTTCAAGTGTTGGAATGTCATGTAAAAGTAGAAGGTCGTCTTTATTCACATTATTGTAAGTTAAAAATAAATGATTGAAAGTTTTATTCGATTATTCTTATCATACTTTTTATAACTTATAACTACATATACATATGTGTAAGGGCTACGTATAAGTATTGAATGAATCTAAACGCTCTAGCGTTTAGACACAATTTTATGTGATATATAAAACGTAACCGTTTTAAAAATACTGCCATTTACAGAAACGAAAAACGCAAGTGTAATTTCATTATAAAGAATTTGTATTTTTGTTTTAAATTATGAGGTAGTGTAAAAGTTGATTTTTTTCTTTATTTTTACACCATATTAGATTAACATTAAAAGTTATAAAAAAGTATATGAAATAATTATGCCTTATGCCTAAATAATTGTTTTTTACATGTTGTACAAATAGAGCTAAGTTTTTTCCCATATAAAATTTGCTTTTTCTTCTATCACACGTCAGAGCAGAATGGTTATATAAAAGAAGCATATGGCGATCCCATATGTCAAAGAAAAAGCCAACCAAGCCACTTTTTGTGTTTTTAAAAAATCGTGATATTATTAATTAAAATAAATAAATTATTATAAAACAGTTAGTGAATCGTGTATTAGTGCATCGTTTGTTAAGAAACATTCAAAACTTTGAATATTGAGACATTGGAATTAAATGTCGTGTGAAATGTTGCCAAATATTCATCGAAAAATTTGAAAAAAAATTTCTTATCATCTATAAGAGTTTATATAAAATAAAATGAAAATTATGTCAAAAGGAAAGTGATTTGTGATAAAATTATCCATATTTTAATTTAGAAATCAGAAAAAATTAATTAAAAAATTTTGGTTGTTGTTGTTGGACTTTTTCTTTTTGTAAACAGATGTTATATTACAGTGTCGCATTTTTCTTATTGCTACGTACATATTCTACGTGACTTTATTTTCATAATTACTTTTTATTTTAAAATACTATAAGTACAATTTTTTACCGAAAATTAAAAAAAAAAAATCCTATATGGGAATAAAAATAATAGTGAATTTGTGTAGTTTTTAATTTCGATCGAACAAATTCTAAATACGACCCATTGATTTATATGCTTTCTCTTTTACCCTACGAATTTGACTAACTTGAAAGCTGCTGTCATTCGCTATTCCGTAATTACGTTTATGGTTGTACATAGCCAAGTCTTAATTTTTGTTTGGTTTAAAAATTAATTTGTCATTGAGTAAGTGTTGGCTATGTCGGTGTTTATATATTAAAATATATGTGTACACCGTATGTTCGCACTAGTTTAATAAGTAGTGGTGCGAAAAAAAAAATTAACATGGGATTGTTAGTGTAACCAACACAATCTTATGTAGTTTATTGTACATTTGTATCTGCGTTTCAGACTTTGTTCAAGGCTTTTAATTGTTATATTTTACGTTGTTGTTGTTTTATTGTAATGGTTTTATTGTGATTGTTCCGTACATTTTTTCAAATCAATAATCTCATTAAGTTCGAAACTGATTGTTGCGATTCTTGCAGATCTTCCATCTATAAATTCAAATTCGTTCATGTCAGTGTGCAGGTTGACATGGAGCTTGCAACGTGCAGGTGGTATACTGTAATTATGTGAGTAGGTGAATGGGTGGGTGTGTGCGTGAATGAAAAGGAGCGTATTAATTGACCTTAAAAGGACCTTAAATCCACTGGATGATTAATACTTTCTTTATTAAATAAAAAAAAAAAAAAAAAAAAAAAAATTAAATTCTAATTTATCCGCGATCCAGCGTTAAAGGAAAGAAAAAGTATGGAGTGGTTGGGAAGTTGATTGTGTATAAGTAAGTATGAATTATCATAGTCGTTGTCATACAGATTTGACGCCAAATGGAAGAATTTCCTACGAATGTGTATTTAATTCGAGATGTACGGAACAATCACAATAAAACCATTACAATAAAACAACAACAACGTAAAATATAAAAGTAATTCGTACACAACGAAAAGTTAATTGGTAAAAATGAAGTATAGATGGAGAATATGAAAGAATCGAATTTCGTACGCTTTGCAGTAATTCGCTAGTAGTACAACTACATGGTATTGTTCTATATATAGACAATATTCCTATGTAAAAATATCAACGTCAGTCACCGCGGCCTGATGAGATGACTGATTTTTTCAAATCAATAATCTCATTAAGTTCGAAACCGATTGTTGCGATTCTTGCAGATCTTCCATTATAATTCAATTTAAATTCTAATTTTAATTGTTGTTGATTTTGTTTTTCATATCCGTGTACGTTATTTATTTTGTTTGTGTATTCTTCGAATTGACACAGACTTCGAAAACTAACACAGTCTTTAAATTTAATTACGGTCACCCTTAGATTACTATAGATAGAATACCGACAATATTGTTTTGAAGTATTAGTTTTGTAATGTTTTGTTATTGTTTTGATATTTTTTTGGAAAAGAGAAAGAAGATTGCGGGATAACAACATTATAAATTTCATAACATCATGTAGTGGCGGTGTGAAGTGTTTTGCGGAAATGAAATAATAATTGTATAATATTAAATAAAACTTTAAAAAGTAATACAATAAATCTAAAAACTAAATTAAATTACATTCCTTGAAAATTAATAATTCGTGTATAAAATGATCGCAATGATACTTTTTATTTTCTAATTTTGCTATGTAGTGAAATCTGATATTTATTTATTTTTCTGCGATACATCTTATTAATACATTTCTGTGGCATTCTGCTTCCACAAATATAGAGGAATTTGAAAATCTTTCTTGAGTTTCTAATATTATTTTATTATAAACGTTTTTGGATATTGCATTATTACTTTTAATATTCATTCTAATTTGTTGTTCAATGTATTTTGAAATTTTTATTACATCAAAAAATGATTTATTCAATTTCTTATTTCTGTCTTTTATATCTATTAACAAATGTTTGTCCAGATCTGAGTGTAATAAATCCAAGCACGAATTGCATTTAATTTTGGCATACAAGTGCTTAACCACAAAACCTGATAGATACTCAACTATGTCGGTCTGATATTCCGTAAGTTCTATATTTGGCTGAAAAATCAAATCTGCATCATTTGAAATATCATCACTTTCATTATTTTTGTCACAAAGGGTAGAAGGCAATTCCGTTTGTTCAACTAAATTTACATTTTCTTCAGTTTGATCAATGTCTTCATCAGAGAAAATTGCCTGTAGCTGAGTTAAGGTTTGATTTATTAACTTAACTGACGATTTTACAATATTTATTTGCAGTATTGAAATGTCTAACTGTGGAAAGCAGTTTCCAGTGGTATTTTGAATTTTAGCCGCAAATTGTCTAACAATAGGATTGTTATTATAGCCTAAACGACACCTAACTGAAGAAAAAACAATTCCAAATGGTCCTGACTGATTTTGTACATAGGAATATATTCTAATGGCCCGTTTTGAATAAACTTTTGATAAATTGTTTCAGTATTCTTTAAACATAAAATATTTCCTAAGAATCCTGTATTTCGCCTAGAATCTAGTACGGGCTGCATGGATTCTTTAAATTTTAAAGATTCTATGTATGTGACTGCCTCTTTTACTTTTGCTTTGATAGCATCAATAGTTGAAGCACAAATAGGTTTTTTTAGATTAACGCTGGTAATAGTACGACTATTTAAAATATCAAAAATATCATTAAATAATTTGATAAATTTTATCTTTGTTGTTTGTCTGTTCCATAGGTTTTAATTAATATTTCTCGTTTCGTGCGTGTACCACAAAAATATTTTGATAAACAAGAAAACCACTTTTATTATTTTTTATTATTTTATTTCAATTCGTTTTTGAGCCCTGCACGAGCACGACTGACTGACAAAATTCAACCAAAAAAATCTATACATACACTACTAATACTCTTTACGTTATACAAGAAAAAGTAAAAAAGAGAAAATGAGATTAATGTGGACTGAACTAAAAGTTTTAAAATTTTTGAAAATCTAACGTAACATGCCGCGCTCTTTTGAAACATTCGACGTTAATTGTTTCAACAGAATCCTAGTTGCTTGGAGTTTCTTTAAAAAGCGGGCATACCTTTTGAATGCTTCGCTTAAAGGTGTCAGATTTCGTTCTTACGGTAACGACTCTGACAAATCCATCGGTTCCGCAAGCGACATTAATGATCATCCCAAGAATCCATTTGGCTGGAAACCCTTACTCAGGATGAATGAGAACAATTTGACCAACTTGAAGATTGGGTGATTCCGCTTTCCATTTAGTTCGCTTCTGGAGCGATTACAAATACTCAATTGACCATTTTTTCCAGAATGATTGAGTCATGTGTTGGATCTGATCCCACCGTTTGAGTCGATTTATATTGGTCGATGTTATGTCTGGCTCATCAATTGTCGTCAGTGGACCACCAATCAAAAAGGTCGCTGGCGTTAACGGCTGCGGATCGTTAGGATAATCGGATAGAACGCTAAGAGGTCTACTGTTCAGACAACATTCTATACGAGCCGCTAGTGCTGAGAGCTCTTCAAACGACAGAGAGTGTTCGTTTGTCACTCGCCTCAAATGGTGTTTTACGGCCTTGACTCCGGCCTCCCATAAGCCTCCATGATGTGGAGATCGCGGTGGTCTGAAATGCCACGATATATTGTGATCATCACACCAATTTTTTATTGCGGTTTCGATGTTGCTAGATTTGAAGAATACCTCAAGCGATTTTAAATGATTGCTGGAACCAACAAAATTGGTACCATTATCACTGTGTATTGACGTTGGTTTTCCCCTTCTGGAAATGAATCGATGCAAGGTAGCTATAAATGCAGCCGTCGTCAGATCGCTGATGACCTCGAGATGGATAGCTCTGGTGCTGAAGCAGACGAATACTCCAATGTAGGACTTTAACGTGGTTTTGCTACGAGAACTGGGAATCCTAGTTAAAAACGGACCACAGTAATCCACTCCGACTACCGTGAACGCTTTATGAGGGCTCACTCTGTCTGCTGGTAGCTCACCCATGAGCTGTTGAGCTGGCCTTGGTGTTTGTCTAATGCATACAACACATCTTTAAATGGTTCGTTTCGCTGCTAATTTGCCTTTGATGGTCCAAAATAATTGTCGCGTTTGATACAGCAATGATTGTGCTCCAGAGTGTAAGCCAATAACATGGTAATGTCGAAACATAACATCAGTGAAGTGATGCGTATTCGGTAACAATATTTGATGACACTGCTCGTACGGCAGATCACTTTTACTGATGCGACCGCCGACTCGTATGATTCCAAATTTGTCGTTGAATGGTGTGAGAGCCCTTAAGCTACTTGATCGTGGACATTGCTTGTTAGATTGTAAAGCTTTTGCCTCTTCGGCAAATGCATCGCTTTGAACCGAGTGAACGAGAATGTATAGTGCTGTGGTGTTTTCATCGAATATTGAAATTGGTTCTTTGTTGGTAAGTTTCTTGTTGCGAATTTTGATTATTTTATTAATAAAACGGACACAATATCTGACTATCCGCAATAATTTCAAGTACGAGCTGTGACGATGTATGAGGTCACCGATCGCGTTGCGCGTGAGTTGAGTTGACAATACAAACTGCTGCTCCTTACGTTCAATTACCTCAATCTTGGATAAGTTCCAGTCGTACTGCTCATAATCGAGTGATGCCATTAAAAATTTTGGCCCATGCCACCAGCTGTCGTCGAATACCAAGCACTCAAGTGAACAAACCCGCGAAACGACATCTGCAATATTTTCTCGACTATTTACGTGATACCATGGTATTCCATTCGTGAGTTCTTGTATCTCGGATACCCTTGATGCAACAAACTCCTTTAACTGATATGCGGGTGTTTTAATCCATGCCAACACTATAGTCGAATCTGACCATAAACATGCTTTATCAAACTTTATATCCAACACGTTTGTCACCTTGTTATAGAGTCGTGAAAGCAAAAGAGCTCCACACAATTCCAACCGCGGTATTGTTTGATGTTTTAGAGGTGCGACGCGACTTTTGGCGCATAATAAATTGACTGTAACAATCCCTTTGTTATTGATGGCTCGAATGTAAATGCATGTCCCATATGCTACTTGACTCGCCTCTGCGAAACCATGTAACTCGAGAATTTGAGGTTGGCTGGAAGTGATACATCGATCGGTGCTAATTGATTGTATTGATGAAAAGTCATCCAAAAATTCTTGAAATTGATCGAGTAAATCCGACGACAGTGTTTGATCCCACGGAACGTGTTGAAGCCAAATTTTTTGTAAAAAAATCTTAGCTCTAATGACGACTGGTGCTGCGGGCCCCAATGGATCAAATATACCAGCAACGATGGAAAGTATCTCGCGTTTGGTTGTAGGCTTCTTGTCATAAAAGTTATGGAACGATAACATAAGTTTGTCATTTGAGGGATCCCACTTGAGACCCAAAGCCTTGATGAATGTATTAGGACTCAATTGATCCAGATCAGCTTTAATTTCTCTGTCGTCTGCCGGAATAGTGCTCATGAATCGTGACGAGTTCGATACAAATTTTCTAAGTCTCATTCCTCCCATCGCCAGCAGTTGGCACAACTGGGTTTTCATGTTGATAATGCAATCGATATCGTCATCTCCCGTCATCACGTCATCGACATAAAAATCGCGTAATGCTCTTCGCCCTAAAGAAAATTTATCTCCTTCATCGATGCCGATTTGCTTGAGAACGGCTGTTGCAAGATATGCAGCCGGTTTAACGCCGTATGGTACCGTAGCGAGTTCATATGTAGCGAAGGGATCGTCTGGCGACTCTCTGTACAAGATTCTTTGAAATCTTCTATGTTCGGGGGCAACTTCCACTTGCCTATACATCTTCTCGATATCGCCCGAGAAAACGTATTTTGGAATCCGAAATCGTAAAACGATGTCGAGCAAATCATCTTGAGTCCTTGGGCCGTCGAGCAAAGTATCATTCAATGATAATCCCGACGTAGTCTTTGTGGATGCATCAAAGACAACCCGCAATTTCGTGGTCGTACTACTCGGTTTGACAATGCAGTGGTGTGGCAAATAATATCCAACTGAATTATCGTTTGAAACCTTCTGCATATGACCTAAAGCCACATATTCTTGTATGAATTTTGCATACTCAAGTTTCATCTCTTCGTTGCGTTGTAGTCTTCTCTCTACTGACAAAAATCGATTAAACGCGATGTTTTTTGATTCACCAAGTTCATGTATGTTATTCCGAAAATGTAGTTTTACGACGTACCTTCCAGTGCAATTGCGTGAAAGTGTGTTGATGAAATGATTTTGACACTCAGCTTGTTCCTCGGATAAATGTGTGTTCGTGATGACTGTATCAAGACTCCATAGTTTGGACACCAAATTATGGAGATCATCGTCTACCTTTTGCGTTGACATAAGTGCGAAATTCATACCTCTAAAATTCTGATCCACTTCGCCGGCCATGATGAAACCAAACTCAGTTGCGTGCAATGGCGGTAACCCTTCAGCTATTTTAATGCGTTGTTGTTTGAGAAGATCAAAAAAATATTGAGCTCCAATCAAAATGTCAACTAATGATGGCACGTTAAACAATGGATCTGCGAGCTGTATATCGTGAGGTATTTCCATGCTCCCCAACTGTAGACGATGCTTTGGCAATCGATCAGTAATTTTTGATATAACTAACCTAAATGATTTTTGGAAGAAACTCTGGAAAATGGCAACCTGGGACGGAACTCGGTAATTTATAAACTGATTGTGATGGGATTGGGTGGTATGCTGGATAGAAATGGGATTCGTAAATGATTTTTGGAAGAAATTCTGGAATATGACCACCTGGGACGGAACTCAATAATTTCTTAACCAATTATGATACATATGATTATGTTGAGAACACTGATGGTCACCTGGATTTAATGAAATTTCTAATTATAATATTAAATAATTGTATGTATTAATTTAAGGTTACTTATCTCTGTAGTAGTAGCAATCCATATAAATTAATTTGCATTTGTCATCAAGTCGCTCCCTAAATGTAAAAACAAATCAAATAATTACTAAACGTTCACAATTCTCATTATATTAAAATACTTACCTTTTCAATGATAATGCATTTACAATTATGATCTGAAAATACATAAATTAATTAATAATTTTGTAAATGTTATTTAATATTTCAAATTACTTACTTGTTTATTGTTGATATAATGAATCGTCAAAACAAAACTTTAACAAATGATTGCTGCGTTTTTTTGAAATCTGGTGTTCGAGACCGCGATAAAATACAGGGAAATTTTGGAAGGAATATTTTAGTACAACAACTTTTACTAACTTCAAGTGAATCATTTTGACGTTTAAAACAAATTACGAAATAAATAATAAATTAGTTAAATTTAACAAAAATATTTTATAAATTTATAAATCTAATTAATAAGTTTTTAAGTTTAAAATTTGAGTGCTGTGTTGTAAAAATGTAAAGCAACGATTAATGGTAAACTAAATACCTTTCTTGGATTCCGTATTTGCCGATATAAAATCCAATTTAAGCGATATGAATAGTTCGAATCGAGCTTTTCTAAATACGCTGGTATCGAATAAATCAATTTTATTTGATTACGATAATCCGTACTGGGATAATACACAAAATGAATTTATACTCAATGAGGACGGTTGTAAATGAGTAATTTTATGTGATATACAAAAGGCTGGACGGAATTCTTATAATCATTAGGGGATACAATATTAGTGATACGCCGTGCGACATGAATAAGTACGTATTTGGCTGGAAACATCTAGTAAGGGAGCGATTCTTAACGATCTTTTAAATTTCAGAATGCTGCAATCAACCGTAGGTGATAGTAACATAAATTTAGATGACAGCGATAGTGATAATGGATTTATGGGTGATGATTTTCATAACCAAGCTGAAATGGATGAGCCATAAGAGGTGGGACTACCGCGTATGGCATTCGCATATGATACAAATGCCGAAATTGAACAAGTGCAAGAGTTGCGAATAAGTGGCGGGTGCTAAACGCTCCCAAACCGTAATTGATTCATTGCAACCGTCTGTCTGATGCGTCGACGAAAATTGGAATAGTCGTATCGACCCCGTCTGGACCATCTTTTTTGAAAATTAGACCATCGGCAACGGTTCAGACGGAGAGACAACAGATGAGGCGAACCTGTGAAGCGGTAAAAGCAATTTGGAATGCTGCAGCTAAGCGAAAACAGAAAAAAATATACGTGATATGCGATCAATATTTAATAATAATACAATACAGGATTCCGATTCATTGGCATTCAGTGCGGATACTGATTCGCTCAATTTAAACAATGCGTATACTGAAGAATATCGTCGAATGGATTATATGTAGTAAGTGGTGATACATCTCAATCAGTTCGAATCAACTTGTATGCTTCATTTTATATGCATATTATAAAGGGAAGTGACAAAATTACGACAAATGATGATGTTCCAGTACAAAAGTGACTTAATAATTGATTACAAAAGAATTAAATACTCTAATATTTTTTTATTTCTAGTTATATCCCGTTTGAACGGAAGTATGTGGCAAATCAGTAATTCGTATGATGGAAAAATCTGACTTAACGGCAAAAACCTGCCAATATCTGGATCGGCATTTAACTTTTCCGTTGTTGGAATTTTTGTGCGACAAGAAAGTATGAATGATGACAACATAACCTACAAATTATGCATTGAAATATTTTTTTTTTTTCGATATTATAACAAAAAAGAATTACACGGAAAAATTTCGGAAACCGTGAATCCATCAATGCATTACCTTAAGTATGTTGGTTGATAAAATAAACATAAAATCAAAGAAAGTAGATTGCTGGATTGTGAATTTAATTCGTAATGTTCGACTCGATGCTAAAATTATCTCGAAATTGGGGCCAGTTGTAATGGGAACGCAACCTTTGTCATCGTATCAACAGCTATTTGAAATATCGATTCCTTCTCGGTTCGTTCGGATGCTCCAACTGGTACTGTAGAAAGAACATAAAGCTAAAGCATAAATGAGAAAATTAGAAGTACTACTAAACAATCTGTGGAACGCATATACATTTTTCTTTTTATAGTCACCCCATAAAGTTGAGAATCCAGAAAAGTCAAATTTATGAAAAATAAATTTTAATAAAAAGCCGGAAACTTCCATTAATCAACAGTAGTATTTTATTTTTTAAAATTTCAGATAAACTACATGTGTTGTTGTTACACAATAATTAATGATATTTCCGCCAGTTTTACTCGATGTGCAGTATATTGGGCTTTTCATTTCTTCGTAAGTTATAAATTGAAGTGCCCTATGAGAAACGCCAAACATATCAGGAATGAAATCAACGATATAAACCGGACATATCTTCAATTCGATAAATTTTCACGAAAGCATCAAAAACATGCCGTATTATTGCCCATTTCTTATTTTTATTTTATTCGTAAGGTATAAATTGAATTGCCCCATGAGAAACGCCAAACAATTCAGGAATGAATCACGATATAAACGGGACATATCCATATTGTCCATTAAATTTGTCCATTTCTTATTTATATTTCATCCGACTCGGCATATCGCCAAAAACAACAGAAAATTTGAAAATAAAATGACAGTTCTGTCTCTAAAATGAAGTAAGAAACAATCAAAAAATTGTGTACTAAAAAATTTCCCTAGTTTCGTCAGTTCAGGAATTATTAAGTTTTTTGATGAACTCGGTTGTACTCTATATAAAATCTAGAGTAGATCAGAGTTGTTGAGTACAAGCAAATATAAACTTTATTCAACAATATAATGCATGATATGGACTTAATATAAGTTCTTTAGGGTTCGATACAGTGAATATGAAGCACAAATATTTTAAAATTATAGAAATTGTTTAAAAAATCAAAATATAATTTATCGCGGTCTAGTGCAGCATTTTTAAAAAAAAAAACGCAGCTGATGAAATTGTACAAACATTGTGATTGCGTTCAGTATTTTTGAACCTTGGTTGCGTTCAATATTATTATTATATTCAATGAAAGAGCCATCATACGTAAATTATAGGTACTAAATGTTTTTTATAGAAAGTACGATGGTCGTTTAAGAAATTAGAAATGAGAAAACCAGTAATTTAGAAAAATACAATGGTTTTTGTAAAAGGTAGTGTCGAGAAAACAAGTAATTTTAGTTAGTCGAATTTCACACCTCAAATTGTACACATTTATTATAAAATTTAATTATTATAAAATAAAATACAACAAAATTTAATTCAAGTGTAGTTGTTTTTAAAAGTAACAATTTTATTTTTTTTTGTAATTCAAACAATCTACCGATTGTTTCCACTGATTGTGTATGTTGGATGGAAATGGGATTCTTAAATGATTTATGGAAGAAGTTCTGGAATAAGGCCACCTGGGACGGAACTCGTTCAATTCTTAACCGATTATGATGGGATTGGGTATGCTGGATGAAAATGGGATTCTTAACTGATTTTTGGAAGAAGTTCTGGCAAATGGCCATCTGGGACGGAACTCGGTAATTTATAAACCGATTATGATGGGATTGGATATGCTGGATGGAAATGGGATTCTTAAATGATTTTTGGAAGAAGTTCTGGAATATAGCCATCTGGGGCGGAACTCGGTAATTTCTCAACCGATTGTGATGGGATTGGATATGTTGAATGGAAATGGGATTCTTAAATGATTTTTGGAAGAAGTTCTGGAATATCGTCATCTGGGGCGGAACTCGGTAATTTCTCAACCGATTTTGATCGGATTGTATGTTTTGGTCGGAAATGGGATTCTTAAATGTTATTGGGAAAATGTTCTGGAAACATTGCACGAATTCACTTCATATGTCCGTACTCGTGGTACAGACACCAACTTTTTTTAAATAGGTATGGCTGTCAATAGCCCGTTCCATATACGGCTTCAGATTCTGGCTTCAAACTAAGTCGTAATAGATGTTTATTTGTAATTAAAAGCCTTATTGGGACATTCCACACACGGCTACAGCTTCTGGCTTCAAACTAAGTCGTAATAGATAATGTCTTTTCTAAAAAAGACAAAAAAAATCTTTTTTGAAATGTTTTCGCATACTTAATTTATATTTAATTTTATTTTATTTTTCGAGTGTGTTGTGTAGTGATAAAACAATAAAATTCATTTGGGGTGATATCGGTTTCAAAGTAGTAAAAAAAAATGTTGTTCACTTTTCGCATGTGTTTTAATTTGAATTTATTATCGAGTGTACGATTGGTATAAAATGAAACAAAGTTTTGTGTGATATGTGTAAAATAAATGTTGAAACGAAATGAAAGAAGAAAAAATTATTGTCTACATTTTTGGCTTGTCTATATTATAATTAAATAATTAATTATTTTTATTTATAATATGTGTAGAAATCAACATATTTGTGTTAATTATTTCCAACAAATTATATTGCATACAATGCGTCATTCTTGTTACACATACATTGACATTATCTATTACGACTTAGTTTGAAGCCAGCAGCTGAAGCCGTGTGTTGAATGGCCAATGCGAAAAAGAATTGGAGTTTTGTTTATTATCTCGAACATAAAATTTAAACTAAAATCTACATCCAAAAAGGGCCTTGAAATATATTTTATTCATTTTTGTTTGTGTTAGTTCGGCTGCACCGAAAAATTTTATGTCGCAGTTCGGATTTTGTAGGTAAAAGGGGAAAGAAAGGTGAAACCGGTCTTATGAAGCCGTGTGTTGAATGGCCTAACAAAATTTATGACTTGGCTATGTACAACATGGAAAAAACAATTAACCGACAAGTGCATAGCATAAGGCATAATTTTTTCATATGAAAATGTGAATCTCGATCATCCGGGATGAGTGGGACTTCCGGGATAATCAAAAATCCCGGTTAATCAGGTGAAATTCAGATTAACCAAGAGACAAAAAATCCCGGATAATCGAGAATCACGGATAATTGGAGATTCAAGTGTACAAAACATTGACTGAAGATGGAGGAACTCCGAAACCGGTCTCCAATAAAATAAAAATAATTGTAATTGTCCCAAAAAGAAAAGTTTTTTGCTACACATAACTTTTTTATAACTTTTAATTTTAATATAATATGGTGTTAAAAAACTTTATTTTTTACGTTTGTTTTAAATTAAAAAAAATTAAAAAATATAAATACTGTTAATAAATATAAATTTGTTTGTAACAAAAGCCACGGAAAACAAAAAATGGATTATTTGCAATTCTATTCGTAATTTAAAGTTATTGTTTATTTTAATTGCAGTGTGCTGCTTTTGATTCTGATGTGCTTTTGTATCACACGTGTCACAGGTGATCCGGTATACTGCAATGAAAGAGTTTACGAACACAACAATGTCTGTACCATTAATCAGTACCCGCTGGAATCTGCTGAGTTCCAATTGTATTCAAACTATAATAAGACCGCTATAACGCATGTAAAGTTTACTAATACAAATATAACATCCACGCCAAGTGAAATATTTCTCGACTTAGAAAATGTGCGGACACTGGATTTGAGTAACAATAAGATAACCGAAATGTCCCAGTCAACATTTATATTCGCCTACAACCTCCAGATATTAAATTTGTCGCGAAATGTAATAGCGAAAGTAGCGCAGTCAACTTTCGGAGGTGCAGACAATTTGGTAGAAATAGATTTATCTTACAATCGAATCACAAATTTTGGTGTTGATGTATTTAGAGACTTAAAATTATTAATTAAAATTGATTTATCGCATAATTTAATCAACATTTTATCATCAAACATCTTTCCCAGGTATTTACCTGCATTAATTTTAGATTTTAATACAATTAATAGTTTTTCGGTTAGCAATTTAACAAATATCGTGCAACTGTCAATAAGCAATAACAACCTAATATTTTTAAATTTAAGTTCGGACACTAAATTATTAAAGGCCGATAATAATTATTTAAGTAATGAATATTTAATTTTAAATAGTACTAATTTAGAGTCATTATCATTAAAAAACAATAGTTTTAGTAATTTTAACGTTATCAAAAATTTATCGAACCTAATGTATTTTGATATGTCATACAATCCGATAAAAAGTACTCAAACTGATAAAGACCCGTTTGTGAATTTAAAACGGCTAAAAACATTAAATTTAAAATCAACCAATTTAAACCTATTTGACGTTGGAATATTTGCAGAACTTCTCCTTTTAGAAACCTTGGACATTTCGTTAAATAATTTAAATGTTCTTGATTTTAACGTAATATCACGTTTAGAAAATATACAATTTTTAAATATATCTGGCAACCGCTTAAACACGCAGACGTTTAATGAATTCGATTATTTATTTCCAAAATTGAACTCAATCGATATATCGAACAACGAATGGTTGTGTACAGATTTAATTGCGGTGCTCACTAAGTTAAAATTGTTAAAAATTAAAATCGATGTAGATTACGCCACTTTTGTTAAATTTGAACCAAATATTCGTGGTATTCGTTGTACGAACAGTACGCGAATTGAAAGCGTTCCGAAATTTGAGCCCGTCCCAAGCATTACAACAATCGCGCCCATCTCAAGCCAGAGTATTAATACGGAAGTTTTAATTAATTTATTAAACCAAATTCAAATCGGTAACGAGCAATTTAAAACGACATTGAACGAAATTTTAAAAAGGCAAAATTCTGATGATAGGGTACAGAGTACGGAACCAAATTTTAATATAACTGGTGTTGTAACGCGCTTAGTTGAGCGAATAAAACAAGAAAATGATTTAATCCTTTCGCGGGAAAATAATGAATTGGCTGCTTTGAAAACGGATATATTTAAAAAGCTTGAAAATAGTTTTGTTAAATTGTATGATATAAAAGTATACCTTTTGGCCTCGTTTCTAATATTGGCAAATATTTTTATTGTTTTTGTAATAGTCCAGATATTTCGGAGATTTAACGGGAAGAACATGGAAAGATATAATAATTATCATTTTCCTACCATACAATGTTCAAAACCAGGAGCACCAAAGTATGAACAAGTGTAGTGATGCGTGACCAAGCGTCACCAGGAAATAGTTGTAACATTTGAAAATGTACTGAATTTTGTAATTGTAGGGTTCTAATGTAAAGATGGATTCAGTGGATTCAGTGTTGCGTTCTTTCGTTCCTTCTGGATTGAACTTGGATTGATTTACCAACCAAATGGCACAGTAGTTAAAGCTTTGGCATTTGGATCAGGAGGTACCGGGTTCGAATTCCGATAGGAGCAGGATGCACAAGTGAAATTTCATCAACAAATTACCATCTGTGGTGAAATGTAACAGATCTATGACCCCCTGTCGGAGTATAAAACAAATGCGCCGACCCATCTTCCATGTCAGTATAGGCTAGCTTAAAATCGGTGCTATAGCCGTACGATCTCGAATTAGCTAGCACTGGCATACAAGTAAGGTCGGAGAGACAGGGAGAGCCTTGAATAGGCCCCAGAACAGATTGCAAAAAAATTAAAAAAAAACTTGGATTGATATAAAATAAAATTACAGAAGGAAAGAAGGCACGAAAGAACGCAAAACTAAATCCACCTTAATTAAATATTTCAAATCTTAGTTATGTTTGGGAGATAAATTATGTTAGTTTTAATTGAGTTAGTTTTAAATGGGGGGGTGGGGGCGGTTAATTTTATATAATAAAAACGTTATAATATAAACGTATATAAAAAAATAAACGTATAATAAAAAATGTTTTTATATAATAAAATTTTTTATCAAAATCGTCATTTCCACAGAAAATCAACATGATCAACTTTTTATCCAAATTTAATTTACAGTCAGTCACAAAAGTTTACATACACCACTAAACTTTGCAAAACCGAAATAAATGAAATGAACTAAATATTGTAAAACTAATTAAATAATATATTTAAAGAAAGAAAAGAAAGAAAATTATTATTGGACAAAAAAAAAATAATTTCCAAAAAATTCATAAAATTAAAAAGGATAATGTTTAGACACACTTAAGAACTATAATTAATATATAGTTGGACCACCATCACATCAGACTCAATAACAGCGCTTAGTGGGCATTGATAATACCAACTTCTCAACCACTGACGAAATTTACCAGTTAGACTGCCGATTTACCAGTTTTTAACAAAAATAATTTTTTTTTTAATTAAAAATCGTTATTTCTGTTATTTGTTACAAATTTAATTTAAAATGGTCTTGTTTGTTAATCGAGTTTTCACAGATTCAGCACATTTTTGTTAAAAACATCAATAACAATAAAGCGTCTTCTTTAACGGCTTAGTTCTATTCAATTTAAAGAACCCGCATTTTTGCTTTAATCAAATTTTATATTTACTTATTACAACCGAGTTCTATACTATTAGTTTGAGAACGGTTTTCGTTCAATCCAATCCCCATCATTAATCTGAGTTTAGTCCCCTTCGATTGAGAAATGACATAGTTCTATTTTAGAACAAACTGCATTATAACGGCTAAACCAGAGCACTCCTTAACAAATTTTCCAAAATCATAATCCATTCTAGTCGTTTCCTGACACTCAAAAATATCTTCTCTCGATTTTTTTTTTTGTTTTCCAAATGGTTCGAGCCGTATTTTTTTAAATATTGAAGCGAATCCCATTGTTCAATTTACCCTTAAACAAATTTTCATGAATTTAAAACTCATCGCAATCGAATATTAGCACTCGAAAATCATTTTTATAAAAATCCTTCGACCCAAAACGCTCTAAAGGAATTTCCCAAAATTAGACCTTTAGAAGATTGAGTATTCAATTTAGAAGTTATATAATTATTACTTCTATTTAACCGTTCAGCATCAGCTCTTCTAGGCTGATGTATAATGCGGGACATCACTTTTTATTAATGTTCACTAATGTATTTTTTAATTAATAAATTTGCTCATTGAATTTAATTAATTATGAATGTTTTTTATTTTTATCAATTAATAAATTATACATTTTAACATAACAAACATTTTAAGATTTAACTGAAATCTAATACCGGGTTTCCATCGTCATAGTATACAAGTATAATAGTATTATAATATTAAAGTATTACGATGGAAATCCAAAGTTGATAGTATAATAGTTTATTAAAATATTTCAGTATACTAGCTATCAAAATATAATACGTAGCAAATATTATTTTTTACGTTATAAATTTGACAGTGTAAAACTAAATTTGATTTTCTTAGCTTATCCATTACCATTTTTAATATTTTCTAGCCGCAATAAGAAACAATTTGTTGCCTGATTATCGTTATATATTATTATTACATAATATGTGTGAAATAAATTAATAATATCGTTTTTATCAAACGCTTATTTCGAAAAGGCTTATTTCAAACCGGACGATGGAAAACCAGCAGGGCTTGATAGTAAAATAGTATTATACTATTATTCTATTATGCTATCGACGATGGAAACCTGGTATAATTCAACATAATTGTGTCTTAACTATTTCTCCTGGTTTTGGTATATATGGAATCTAATACCATACGCTACGAAATTTTATAATAGACTCTGGTATTGAAAATTTAAAACAAAACTTATATACTAATTTTTCTGGTATACAACCTGGCTAAGGACTCTATGTTTCAGCAGTTCAACTAAGGCCAGATTGTATACCAGTTATAACAATTATACCATTTAAATTTCTCCACAAAACGCATCCATTACACCATTTCGAAATTACACGAATTAGACATTTCTTACCCGATAATATGTCAAAACAAACAACAACAACAACTCAAACAACAAGGTAAATAATTTAATTATAAAAAATAAAACTTAATAGAAATAATTACAAAGTTTAATAAATTTATTTTTATATTAATATTTACATAGATATGCGACAACGAGAAAATGATACACCCACATACACTCCCCTTCCAGTGGAATTTAAGAAAATTGGTAAATATTAAATTACACGATACGAAGTCTGTGGTTTCTTAATTTTTAAATCGAACTGGTAGTTTAATTACACGACCATGCCTTGATAACACCTCTCTTGGTTCATTACTAACTTGCACATGCTGATCGAAAACTACTTTCTTTTTAGCTTTTGGAGTTTCTGAATTAATCACTTCATCAGCTTTCCCATCAACATCCCATGACAGATTAGTCGCTAATGGCTGATTGCTGAACAACTCATTATTACTTTCGGAATAACAAGGTTTGAGTCTATCTATCGAAATATTAACTTTTTTACCTTTAATTTCTAGCTCAAAAAATTTTGTATCCCTGTTTGAAATTTTAAAAGGACCGGTATATGGAGGCTGAAGCGCTCTTTTGACTGCATCGGTACGTATAAACACATGAGAGCAATCCTCCAATTTTTTGTTAATGAAAAACTTCTCCTTTGAATGTCGAGATGCGTTTACCGGTTTTAATTCTTCAAAATGTTTTTTTAGATTACTCACGAATTCGGACTGTGGAATCGAAGTATTTGGAGGTTCCATAAACTGCCCAGGAACTCTAACCGCACTTCCATACACCAACTCTACAGGGGTAGATTGTAACTCTTCATTAAACGAGGTACGTAAACCTAATAAAACGAGTGGTAAAATGTCCGTCCAATCCGTTCTGTTATGACACATAATCGCTGCTTTTAATGTCCTATGCCAACGCTCAATCATACCGTTGCACTTAGGATTATACGCTGTAGTACGTCTTCTTTCAAATCCTAATAAATGTGACAATTCTGTAAACAGATTCGCTTCGAACTGCGAACCTTGATCTGTTACAACGAAATTTGGAACACCAAACCTAGCTATCCAATTTGAATAAAAAGCACTTGCCACCGTATTTGCCATGATATCTGGTATCGGAATTGCCTCCGCCCAGCGAGTATACCTATCAATCATGGTTAAGCAATATTTATGATTATTGGATATGGGTAATGGTCCAACTAGATCAATATGCACTTCTGAAAACCTTTCCTTTGTCACTTCAAAATTACCTATTGGTGCTTGTGTGTGTCTTGATACTTTGGATATTTGACACGCCAAACATGCTTGTGCCAATTCCTTAATATCCTTTTTAATTGACGGCCACACTACATGTTTAGACACTAATTTGACCGAAGCTTTTATTCCCGGATGCGACAGATTGTGTAGCGACTCAAATACCTTCCTCCTCCATTCTGTTGGTATGAAAGGTCTTGCTTGTCCCGTCGATATGTCACAGTAAATGAAATGTTCTGTATTGAAAGCTAACGGTCGTCTTACTAAATTTAGTCCAGAGTTCTCGTCTTGTAGTATGTCATTCAGTTCCGAGTCTTGTAATTGATCTGTAGCCAGTTTGTTATAGTCAATAGTCTCGTGAATGTCAATTAGCTCAACTCTAGATAATGCATCAGCTACAACGTTGTCTGTACCCGTTATATGTCTCAGGTCCGTTGTAAATTGTCCAATAAAGTCTAGTTGACGTCTTTGTCTTGGTGATGCTTTGTCTAAATTTTGTCTAAATGCGTAAATGAGGGGTTTGTGGTCCGTAATAAGGATGAAATTTCGTCCCTCGAGAAAGAATCGGAAGTATTTTACATCTAAATAGGCCGCTAACAACTCCCGATCGTAGGTACTGTATTTTTTTTGTGTTTCGGTTAACTTGACAGAATAAAAACCCAGTGGTTGCCAAACTTCATCAACTAATTGTTGCATAACTGCCCCTACTGCTGTGTCGGAAGCATCTACCATAATTGATAACTTTGCTGACATGTCTGGATGAGCTAGAAGGGTGGCATCACTTAACTTGAATTGACACTTTTCAAACGCTAATTTCGACTCTTCTGTCCAAACGATTGGTATTTTACTATTCTTTTTGTAACCTTTTAAATAGTCATTTAAAATGGCCTGGTCATGCGCTGCAGAAGGAATAAATCTTCTGTAGAAATTAATCATTCCTAGAAAACGTTTTAATTGCTGGACAATGACTGGTTGCGGAAAATTACGAATTATTTCTACTCTATCTGGAGATGGTAAAATTCCTTTCCTATTTACAATCTGTCCCAAAAAAGCGATTTCTTCTTGTGCGAATACACATTTATCCATTTTAATAACTAGCCCATTTTCGGCTAAACGTTGGAAAACTTGTTCAACATGACATAAATGTTCATCCAATGAAGCGGATGCAATTAAAATGTCGTCTAGATACACGAAACAGAATGACAATCCCCTTAAAACCGAATGCATTAATTGTTGGAACGATTGTGCTGCATTCCGAAGACCGAATGTCATTCTATTGAATTCGTAAAGACCGAATGGTGTTGCTATAGCTGTTTTGTGTACATCTCGTGGTTCAATTGGAATTTGGTGGTAAGCACGTACCAAATCAACAGTCGAAAATACCGTGCAACCAGCAAGTTGAAACGAGAAGTCCTGAAGATGCGGTACTGGATAATTATCGAGGATGGTCACATTATTCAACGCCTTGTAATCCCCACAGGGTCTCCACTCACCATTTTTCTTAGGTACCAAATGCAGAGGACTGGCCCACTCACTTTTGCTAGGTCGACAAATTCCTTGCTCCATCATACTTTCGAAGTGTTCCCTTGCTATTTGTAACTTATCGGGAGCCAAACGCCTTGTTTTGCACATAACTGGTTGCCCGTTTGTTTCCAAACAGTGTGTAACATTATGTTTAGGGGTATTCATATTGCCTGTTTCCCGAGTAATTATTTCATATTTTTTTAACAATACGTTGATTTCTGGATTAATCAATCGGAATCTGCTTTTATCCAACAGGGCTAACGAAGGACTTGAATTTCTTGTAATGGATCCAACTGAATATAAATTTGTAATCGGATCAATTAATTTACCCTTTCTAATATCAACTACTAACCCGGTTGCTTTTAAAAAATCTGCCCCGATTATTGGCATAGACACATCAGCAACTATGAAGGACCATTTGAACACCCTACGTAAACCGATATTTAGTGAAATTGTCTGCGTTCCGTAGGCCTTAATTTTAGTACCATTGGCTGCATATAAGTGAAAATCCGGTTCATTAACCTTTTTGTTACTGAAATTTGCTGGCAAAACGGAAACGTCTGCGCCAGTGTCTACCAAAAATTTTCTTTTAGAATTTTGATCCAAAATAAGTAGACGATTTGCACAAATTTCATCAACACACGTCTCAAAATGCTGACTAGAATTTAGTTTTTTGAATTTTGAGATTTTACAACAATAAACTTATCGTGAAAACGACAACCCGAAACACACTTCGTTGCCTTATCTTTAAAACGTCGATGATAGAAACATTCGGTTTCATCATACGTTCGTTCTCTAGATTTTGACGAATTTCTAGATGTGTTATGCGGACTATGAGTTCTTCGTGTTGTGCTACGTAAAGCGGGTACTTCCATTAAAATATCCTTACGGAACTTACACAACATCTCATGCAACTCATCTTTTGTCGACGATGATTCTTTTTGCTGGCTTGTGTACGATTTGTCACTTATTTCTATTGCGTGCTGCTGTGACATGGTTTCAATTAATGCGTCTGCTCGTTCTGCCAACTTTCCTAATGAAACGTCATTTTCGAACGGTACTAATACCAACTGCACCTGTTGCGGTAACCTTTGCAACCATAATCGCCTAACCGTGCCTTCTTCAAAATGCTCTCCTGCATTCATATGCATTTGCTCCAGCAATTGTGATGGTTTCTGGTCTTCTAAACGTAGTCCGTGCAACAAATTATTTAATTTTGAGCGTTCAGATTCTACTAAAACTTTAATTACTTCCTGCTTAAAAAAACGTATAAGGTTGTTTTCCCTTATTTTTTATAATAAGATTGGCAAATTTATTGTGCAACCTAGCATCTAATGCACCAACCGCATGTGAATACCTCGTAGTTTCTGTAACAATGTTTGCTACCTGGAACTGCTGTTCCAAAATAGCAAACCAGACCTCGGGATTCTGTGCATATAAAGGTTGGGGTGGCTTAAAAGCTACATGTGCAATCTCTTTATGCGAAATATTTTTTGTCGTTTTATTTTCGTTATCTACAATATTTTCACTACAAGAGTTGCCACTAGAAGATGCTTCCGAAGCATGGGAATCTTTCAATTGTGCATTTAAAACAATTCGAACCTGATCTTGCACTAGTGAACACAATTGTTCACGAGTCAACGTGATCATTTCGTTACTAGAAAATAAAAGATTTTGCCTATCAGAGGAGTGTACATAGGTGGAATTCGTTTCCTCGTCGTCGGTATCGATACCGCGCACAACGAAACGAAAAAAAAAACTTAAAATTAGAAAAAAAGATGAACAAACAAAAAAACGCAAGAAATACTGAACATTGTGATTATTTGAATAATTTTAATTTTTTATTTATTTTTTTTAAATATTTTTTAAATAGTTTTTAATTTAATTTTTTTTAAAATAACTTTTATTTTTGTAATTTTTAGACGACGCAAAAAATGGTGTAAAATGGAGTACTTTTTATAAGAATACTTACATGGTACTTACAATTTTAAATTTATCGTCTTATTATACGGGATGATTGAAAAAACTCCCGGCTGCTTACTAACAATGTTTCCTCTTTGAAGCGGATTTTATTTAATACAGCTATGTTTAACGGATGATCCGGTGAATGCCTGTTGCTGCTTCCCCAAACCAATGCTCTCTTCTAATTTGCTGTTGATTTATTAGTTGCTCGTTTATCTTGTGAATACATAGACGGCAAACTGCTTCCTCGGAACATATAATATTTTTTTTAAATTTTAGTTATCCAAAAATTTTACGGATGACTTGGAGTATTTTGTGTTGGCTAATAAGTATTAGCTGCTGCCCCCGGTGGAACTATAACATCACGTCGGGGTCACCAATTTAGAAGATTGGGTATTCAATTTAGAAGTTATATAATTATTACTTCTATTTAACCGTTCAGCATCAGCTCTTCTAGGCTGATGTATAATGCGGGACAGCACTTTTTATTAATGTTCACTAATGTATTTTTTAATTAATAAATTTGCTCATTGAATTTAATTAATTATGAATGTTTTTTATTTTTATCAATTAATAAATTATACATTTTAACATAACAAACATTTTAAGATTTAACTGAAATCTAATTCAACATAATTGTGTCTTAACTATTTCTCCTGGTTTTGGTATATATGGAATCTAATACCATACGCTACGAAATTTTATAATAGACTCTGGTATTGAAAATTTAAAACAAAACTTATATACTAATTTTTCTGGTATACAACCTGGCTAAGGACTCTATGTTTCAGCAGTTCAACTAAGGCCAGATTGTATACCAGTTATAACAATTATACCATTTAAATTTCTCCACAAAACGCATCCATTACACCATTTCGAAATGTCACGAATTAGACATTTCTTACCCGATAATATGTCAAAACAAACAACAACAACAACTCAAACAACAAGGTAAGTAATTTAATTATAAAAAATAAAACTTAATAGAAATAATTACAAAGTTTAATAAATTTATTTTTATATTAATATTTACATAGATATGCGACAACGAGAAAATGATACACCCACAGACCATTCAAGGCATTAGAAAATCCTTATCGCAGCAATTTTTATCTAAATCGTTCGAGTAGAAAAAATTACACAAAATTTCTCCGGGCCCGACGGGCCTACTAGACGAATTTTGTCGAAATTTGCACCCACCAAAATCCATTGCACCCACCAGGACTTGGCATTTGATTCCTTTGCATTCCCCTCGACAATTTTTAATACAATCGTGCGTTTGATTGAAGACGTTCACGAAGATTAAATAGGAAATGTTACAAATCAACATTTTCAGAAAAATGCGATTAGTACAACCATACAATGTTATCGCACTTGAACGAATTTGATGAAATGCAAAGAAACGATTCAAGGAGTTCTGAGAATTAAATATTAATTTATTTGTTTTCCGGGTCTACAGTGGCATGTCGTAGTGATGTTGCATAATGATGCAACCTTCAAGTTGTATTATATTGCACTTTGTTTTGGGATCTTGCATCATTTTGCTTCATATTGTACCATATGTTCAGAGATGTTTCACCTTATTGCACCATGTTCCGAATTGTTCCACCATGTTGCTTTATGTTGAATATTGTTGAAGGATAGTACTGTTCCACTATGTTTTGTCAAATTACATAATGTTGCATGTGATGATTCACCTTGTTGCATGATTATTACCGTCAAGACATCTAGCAACATGGTGCAATAAGATGCAACATCTCGGAACAAGATGCAATTTGAAGCAAGATGATGAAATATCCCTCAACAAAGTGCAATATAACACAACTTGAATTTTAGACCATTGAGCAACATCACTATATCATGCTACGGTACACCCGGGAAACTAATAAATGAATAATTCTCATGAATTATGTCCCGCAACATTTCAACAACTCCACTCAAATCAAATAAAAGGCTAAAAGAAGGCCCAAAGCAAACACGTCGCAACATGGTAGAATATTACTTAAAATATTAACCAAAAAAAACAAGATCACGCAAACAGGTGCAATACTATACGCACCTAACATCTCGCCCGCAATATTTTTGGGTGTGGTTAAAGCCTTGACATTTCTTGCATTGAGGTTTTAATCTCGTGGTCGTTTTCAGTAGTTTTATTTTAAACCTCATATTGAGTATTCATGAGTACTAAACATGAATACATGAGCATGAATGATTTACTGTCAGTTTATCGTGAACAATTTATCGTGAGCAATTTATCGTAGAACAATTTATCGTAGAACAATTTATCGTGGAAACAATTTATCGTGGAATCAATTTATCGTGGAACAATTTATCGTAGAACAGTTTATCGTGGGCAATTTATCGTATAACAGTTTATCGTGGACAATTTATCGTATAACAGTTTGCAACAGCTTTAGTATCGCTGTCAAATTTTTTGACAGTCTGAGTGACGGTAGCGCCACTTTGACCAAGAGCGGAATTGTTTATAACTAAAAATGTGCCTTTGCTTAGCATTTTGGACCTAGCGCCATCTATTGGAACAAAAACGAACTAAAATTAAAAAAATACGTTAAGACGTGCTAAAAAAAATTTAATAAAAAAATATTGAATCTCATTTTAAAATAAATGAAATTTAATATTTTTTTATGAATATATTAAATTGAGAGTGGGAGTCGCACTGCGCTCCGCAAGTAGGAGCAGATTATATAGAATCTATTAATGACACCTACGCTCCTCCCCGTAGCCCTGCGGGGCTCTTTAGATTTTAATTTCGAGGGGCGTAGGAACCGGGATCTTCAAACATGTCGCACTGCGTGCCGCACGTAGGAGTTGTTTATATAGAATCTATTAATGACACCTACGCTCCTCCCCGTAGCCTTGCGGGGCTCTTTAGATTTTAATTTCGGGGGGGAGTAGGAGCCGGGATCTTTAATCGGTTAAGAAACTACCGAGTTCCGTCCCACATGGCAATATTCCAGAACTTCTTCCAAAAATCATTCAATAATCCCATTTCCATCCAACATACCCAATCCCATCATAATCGTTTAAGAAACTACCGAGTTCCGTCCCACATGGCAATATTCCAGAACTTCTTCCAAAAATCATTAAAGAATCCCACTAATTTTTTGATACCACGCATAAAACCTTTCTACGATAAATTGTCCACGAAAAACTGTTCTACGATAAATTGTCCCACGATAAATTGTGTCCACGGTAAATTGTGTCCACGATCAACTGTTCTACGATTAAATGTTCACGTTAAATTGAAACACGATAAATTGTTTACGATAAAGAGACCGTCACCCAGCATGAATAGCGGAAGCCCTCTTTTAATTAGGTTCCTTGACTATTTTCAATTTTCTCCCATTTAAGGATGTTTACTGCATCTTCAATTAGCAGTTCTTTCGTTTTCTTTATTCTTCTATTATATCCCCTTTCTTGCAGGTGGAATGAAGTCCTCTGATCATAACCTTAATTTCTCTGTTTGACCATTTTTGTGACTATTTATAATTTTGTCTTCCTGCATATCACTCTTTACCTTCTTCAGTGAGCTTTACGATTAAAGCTCTGTATGCTTCGCGATATTTCAAACATTTTTGTGCAGTGGCACTACTCTATTGTCGTCTGTGAACACCGATTTCATTGGAGTTTGAATATTCGCAAATTCTGTAAAGCCTATCATATTAATTGGCGGTGGTGTTGTTAAGGTACAGGCATTGGTTGGTAGTTTCATTAACTTTTGTTTGCGAGTGCTCTTTAATTAATTATAAATTAATTATAAAAAAATGTGTTTCATTAAAATTGGTTGCTTTGGTGCAAAGTAAATATTAATGCACTGCAATTTTTTCGATCCGCAAATTTTAAAATGCATTGTAAACCATTATCCTTCTTGCTGTCAATATTTAACATGCGCTCTGCAAAGAATTTCTAAATTATTTTACAAACTGCAGTGTAAACATATCAAAGCAATAGCAAATATTGCTTATCCACCGTTAAATAAAAATAATAAAATTTACTCAGCAAGTTGTGATAATTGATTTACTAAAATCGCAGTAAATACAAAGCACTTGTACGGCTGAATTTTTAATCAGTTTTCATTAAATATTACGCCACTTTTTTGTGAATATCACCAGTGTATAGTTCTCCATCAAATATCAGAAGTGTCACCCCACTAGAAACTGCACAAGAAATAGATATGAATTTGAATCCCAAAAAGTCACCTGGAATTGATGAAATTTCGCCAAGGATGTTTAAGGAGTTATCAAAGAGAGAAATCACTATGTTATAATGCTTGCTTTTGACTTAAATACGTGCCTGAGTGCTTGAAGGTTGCACAAATAATCATGATAAAAAAACAGACAAACCAGCCGAGCAAATGGGATGATACAGGCCGATCTCTTTGTTACTTACTATTTCAAAGTTGTTTGAGAAGTTGTTATTGAAACGACTAAAACCAATGATCATTATACCTGACTTCCAGTTTGGATTCAGGAATAAACATTCAACAATTGATCAAGTTCATCGCGTGACTGCAAAGATAGAACAAGCACTTGAAGAGAAGAAATATTGCTCTGCCGTATTTCTCGATGTATCACAGGCTTTCAATAGAGTGTGGCATGAGAGTCTTATCTACAAGATAAGTAAATTAGTGCCAGAAAATTACTGCCAATTGCTCGAGTCATATTTCTCCAAACGAATATTTAGAGTAAATATCACATGAAGAATCATGCTCTAACTTTTACTCAGCCATAGCAGAGGTGCACAAGGGTAGTTATTAGGACCCATTCTATATCTACTTTACACTTCTGATATACCAACTTCCGAACTAGAATACTAACAGCAAGCACTCGATAGAATCAGCCAATGGACCAGGAATTGGAAAATAAAACTTAACGGGCTGAAACCAGTACATCTAACATACATACACGTTGTGGTACAAAAATAGCAACATCCATACATTTCTCAATGGGGTACAAATTCCTCAAGCTGGATCTGCTAAACAGCTCGGATTGCATCTCGATTCAAGGTTGAACTGGAAATATCACGTTAGACAAAAAGCAGAGCAAATGAAAATAAAACAACGTGAGATGTACTGGCTAATAGGAAGACATTCTAAGCTTAGCATGTATACTGTAAACGCGTATGGTATCCAATTCTAGTGCTGTACTAAACAATCAAATCGTTTAATTATTCAACGCTGTCAAAACAAATTTCTACGTGCAATAACGAATGCTTACCACTACGTATAACCAACGGGGAATTACACAAAGACCTAAATGTTAAATGGATTGATGAAGTGATCCAGGAATTTGCCGTCAAACATGAAAGAAAGTTACTGCAACATACCAACAGTGAAGCAATACAACTTCTTGACATAACACAAGAGCTGAGACGCCTTAAAAGAATTAAACCGCATGAGCTAGTCATGTAATAAATAAAGATTCATTATTGGGAGCCTTGTAAACCCACACTTGCTCCACTTATTATTTTCAAATAAGTGCGGTATCATCATTAGTAGTAAATTATCATGTGATAAGATTGGACCATTTAAAAAAAAAAAAAAAATTGCATTTACAAAACGAAATCCAAAATTTCCCAAATTTATAAAGGAAAATTGATGCTGTATGATAGCAGAATTTTGACAGCGGAAAATAAGAGATTACGCTACTCGCCGCAAGTGGCAGCACTATCACTAAAGAGAAGTTATTTTGTAATGTAATTACCAGAGGAAATTTTTTATTCATTATGTATATATTTTTTCACTAAATAAAACATCTCAGCGGAATAAAATATTAGAAGTGATCCTTAAAACAGCAAAGTAATTGATCTCCGAAGTAAAGGAACTCGGTATATGAAATGTTGAAATTTAACAATATTCCGTCTTTCCGGAATTTCTTCAACTAGTAACCAATAATTTGTTGTTTTTCTAATAGCTTAGGCTATACTAAGACTATATGGAAAATTTGGGGAAAATTCATGGACTAGAATTTTCACAAGAATTTTTTGATTTTCTGAGGCCATATAAGTTATTTTCAGTTGTTGGCCAATATCTCAAAAACTTCCACTAGTAACCAATACTTACTAATGGCCGCAGAAAATCAAAAAATTCTAGTCCATGAATTTACCCCAAATTTTCCATATAGCCTTAGTATAGCCTAAGCTATTAGAAAAACAACCGAAATTATTGGTTACTAGTTGAAGAAATGCCGGGAAGACGGAATATTGTTAAATTTCAACATTTCATATACCGAGTTCCTTTACTTCGGAGATCAATTAATTTGCCATTTTAAGGATCACTTCTAATATTTTATTCCGCTGAGATGTTTTATTTAGTGAAAAAATATATACATAATGAATAAAAAATTTCCACTTGTAATTACATTACAAAATATCTTCTCTTTAGTGATAGTGCTGCCACGTGCGGCGAGTAGCGTAATCTCTTATTTTGCGCTGTCAAAATTCCGCTATCTTATACAGCATGGAAAATTTTCAACTCGGCTATAAACACAGCAACTAGTTTATGTTTTGAAAATTAAAATTATTGTGTTATGTCAAAATGTTTGGGTAATAAATGCCCGTAGGATGTTTTGTAATAGTGAACATCCTTATTTTTGAATTATTGTTTGAATTTTAATATAGGAAATTAATTGTGTGTTTTAATTGTTGCGAAGCTCGTCGCGTCGTAGCTTTTCCTTTGTAAATCTAATTTTATGCTGCCGAGTGCCGTTACTTGGAAATTGTATTGTTTATGTTGTTAATACGAGATTTGTTTTGGAAAACATCAAAATTATTCATATACAAATGAAAATAACACACAAATACCCTGCATGATACAAAAATTCCCCTTTGTAAATATTTGCAATCATGTTAGATAGAAAACAATAGTTAATCGTGATTCCTTGCGGTAGGTACATGCATAAATAAAATAATCTTATCTTAAGTTAGAAGTTAGAAATTACGTGACAAAACTCACGTACGTGTTAAAGGCCCTGAACGACCATTACTACTAAACTAAACTAGTTTGAAATAACAAAGTGGTAATCAGTTTTGCTGCTAGGCTTTCGGTGGAACATTATAAGTAAATATGTTTTGGTGCTGCAATTTATAGGGAATCCCATAAAACTGTAATTCTTTCTTAAGCAAAACCACATCGACAACGTGCTATTTGAGTGCAAATAAAAAGTAAAATTATCTTTTGCTTAAGCTATTGTTAATTTAAAATTTAATCAAGTGCCCATTATATTATTAATATAAGCCAAGTATTTGTCTGTATGTTCATGCCGTCAATCAATTGAGATCTTCAGACGTTTTCAGAGTTTATAGTTACTGGTGAGTATCCGAGAAATTAGTGTGTTTGTGTTTTTTATTAAAACCATGAATTACTTTTCAGATAAGAATGGAGTAAAATACAATTAGACGAGACGACGATTGAATAGGGAAATCACTCATTTTCGTCGAAATAAATCTCCGAAATAACACAATATCGACGCCTTGCAGACGCAATTTTACATGCTTACAACAAATTCAGATAGAACTGAATTTGTCCGACGAAAATTAATGTATTCGTCATGAATTCAGAGGAACGGATACTGTTTGTCAGTTCTGTAAATCATGCGGTTTTTTAGAGGAACAGCGAGCCTCTATACGCTTCCAAATCCGTCCAATTTATACTGCCGTGCATTGAATTAACCTTATTTTGTCCGATCACCTTATCTGATCCCACGAACGTAGATTATTGAAATTTATGTGAGAACAAACGATCATAAGTTACTTCATCTCGAGTTTCATATAAATTCGATATTCGTTTTGCACAACATTAATGGAATAAAAATTGAAGAATAACCTTCCTTTCAAAAGCATTCCATTGTCATTTGAGGTCGCTTACAAAAGCCAGCACAAATTTAACGAGTTCATTGTAGTGGGCGAGCTTGCACGACTGTGAGAGGTTTTTAGATTACAATAACCTTGGGTGTATAGGAAAAGCTCGGTGTCCGGCAGCAATTCAGGCTTTTATTTTTGCCTGCATATCATTTGTATTTAAATTTTTCTGTACTATCACAATTATGATCGCCAATTCCGAGGTTTGTTATGGAGATGCTCGTGGGTGTTTATAAAAATGTTAGTAATCGATTAGTAATCATTTGAATTGTAAAAATATTGTAAACCACAACTCACACGTTTATATTTGGCTCGGGTTATATTTGCAGATGCAACTGTAACGATTCGTTTCAATTGGGTAAGAAATAACAGACTCACCTAGTTTAAACCGTTAACAGACGATTGATTTTATCAGATGGGGCGGCAGCATATTGGCGACTTGGTGGCAGTCGTTGCGGATTGGATCTTTCCACCTGTATCAAGAGCTTTAAATGCTGCTTTTAAACCGTAAAATATATATATATATAAACACACTTTCCGTAAACTATCTCTAGTGAAAAGGTACAAATTCAGCATTCACTGTAGTTTTATTTCAAATACAACTTATATGACCGTTGTTATTTTTGGTCACAATGCCATAACTCACATCTCCATAATGTTTGATTCCTCAAATTATTAGTTAGGCATTTTCGATTCAATTAATTCACCACAAAAAAAATTGTTCACAAAATAACACACAAACATATAATAACACAAGAAGATTACGGATTTTACGTCCCAATAACTGATTTCGAAAAGCAACTATGATAAAATTCTGAATTGATGAGAACTGCGAAAAATCACGAATAGTATTTGAATTGCAAAAATATTGTAAATCACAACTCACATGTTTCGGAAACATACATATTTACCCATGCCAGAACTATGACAAAATTCTGATAATCATCATGGACATTAGCATTAGACAGATCTAACATAAGCGTATGGTGAGATTGATGATCATTTCGCTAAATCTCGACTTGTATGTATGTAAGTTTATTTTTGGTGGGAATGGAATTTCTGAAATTCTTTTAAATTCTAAATGTTCTTGCCTAAATGTTTTTATTTGTATAATCACTAATACACGCACACAATTTTTACTTGGATTCTTTTAGGAATTATTTGTCGCATGTACATAAGATCAGAAAAACGAGGTACAGCGATTACATGGCCATGTTCTGTACTACATCACGGTAAAACACGGAATGAACACCGGAACAGAGACACTGATTCTCTAAGCACCTAAAAGATTGCTTTTGGCAAGACAAGAAGATCTGGATTGAATGATTAAGGATATACGAGTTAATAAACTTGTTAAACTTGTTAATGTGGCTCTGCGAGCGGCAGGAGTTATCGAGTCATCGAGCAGTCCGTGGAGCTCACCGGTAGTGTTAGAATGTTCTCCACATTGGATCTTCAAAGTAGCTATTGGCAGGTACAAATCCAAGAAAAATATCGTGAGAAAACTGCATTTTGTGTAGGCAACGGGTTATGGCAATTTAATGTAATGCAATTTTGATTATGATGGAGAGCAAACTAAAAGGGTGGCATTGGAGAAGGTGTCTTGTATATTATCGTCATGGGAAAAACGAGCACGTGTACTGAAGTAGCTGAAGTCTTCGAAGGAATACAATCCGTCGGGTTAAATTTAATTCCTAAGAAATGTTTACTCTTCAGAACACGCAGGTAAAGTATTTCAGTCACAAAGTAACCACCGATGGAATTCATATAGAAGAGGTAAAATTTCAACGGTAAAGGAATGGCCAAGACCCAAAAATTTACATGAACTATGAAGCTTCCCTGTATTATGTACCTGTTATAGACATGCCAGGTTTCGCCAATGTTGGAAAAAGTTTACACGAAACAATGAAGAAGATAGATTCAAGCCATTTGAATGGATGAAAGAACTAGAGGAATAACTCCTTGAATACGGAAACGGCTATCCAACTGACTAGAGTGTTACAATGGTTACTATAATTTAAACATCCGAATCTACAGGTGGGGCGCTAGACCGAACGTCTGCAAAACTACACGCACATAGGAATGCTGACTGGCTGAAGAATGGCTGAATTTCAGTCATTATGCGATTTTTCAATCATATTGCGTTATAAGGAAGAGGGTCATCGACCAACATCGAGTGAAGTTTCAAGTTAGCCACCCATCGTAAAGACCCATTGGCTACAGCGGGACAGCCTTCTTTTAAATGATGCCTGCGTTTAAAACGAATAAGCGGGGGCCAAATATTCGTCAACGACTTTATTCATCCGGCAGTAGAGTGGTGTAAAAAATATGATCAATATGCAGCTTATCAGTTATTTGGCATAAATAAGACAAAAACAGATATATGGTGGAAAGATTTAATAGTACACTAGAGAAATATTTGAAAAAGATTGTGTATAAAATCAGTGCTACCGTTAAAGACATTAGTGCAGACATTAAATATTTTCAAGCACAAGCACAAGTCGGTTGATAACAACCACATTAAATAAAACACACGGAATTCCACCATATGTGCAACAAACTTTATTTTATTCAAACTACACACTGGGAATCAAAGTTGAATTTATTTGCCATCATTGACCTTGACCATTGGATATTTCGAATCTGCAAAACATAAATTCCTGTTAAAATGCAAACAAAACTATACTTACCTTCAATAATTAGGTGGTCATCGCTGTATTATTATCTAGATGAGGATTAAATTTAATTATAATTAATTAAGTATTTAAAGTTAATTGAAGTACTTACCGAGATATTTGATAGCCGTAACTTTGACGACGTTGTTTTGTTTGTTACGTTTTGACACTTGTCGTCCATCATTGAATGAATACACCCAAGGAAAATGGAATAGATCAACACTACCATTGCGCCATATTATACACAGTGACGAACACGCGTATTACAACACCAAATAATGCAGAAACCGGAAAAAGGCAAAACGTCAAAGTAAAAAACCTTTTTCCATCTCTTGGATTTTGGACTTCATCGAAACCAGACGTGGTGTTTGTATAAATTAAAATAAATAATTAAAACAATAAATAAATAAATATATTAGTAATAAAAGTCAAATATTTTTTTGTGATCTTACTTTCATCTTCTCCCATTAATTCTGTTTCATGATTTTTTCAAGTTAAATTGAAGATCAAAGTTAAACGAATCGATCATTTGGTCCTTCGAGCCGGATCGCAGTGAAATTAAGCGATTCAGTATTTATTCGATTCAACTAAACGGATCGTAGCTAATATAGTCGATCCAGTTATTTTTCAATTCAATTTAACGGTATCGTGTAACAGTGTGTAAATTTAGTGAAACCGCGTGTCTAGTGTACATTTGTAAAGTGCCACTATGAGTGAAACTAACCTCAATTTCGGCGGACATATCGAACGATTGAAGCGGTTTGAGATAAATTTTAAGAAATCTCCGGAAGCTCGACTTACTCAAAGTCATCTTAGTACACGTTTAAACGTTCTTAAGGAACTTTGGGGAGAATACAAAAACATTTATTCGGAGATTGTTCGCGCTGACAAATTACAAGAGATCGACATCGATGCATATTCAGCGGGAGAAGAACAATTTATTCAGTTACTGGGAGAAATTACCGAAATGATCGCAAAACATACTCCAGAAACAGTTAACCCACCACCAACAACGGTACCACAAGGTTCAAAATCCGAAATCAAGCTACCACGCATCAACTTATCCACATTTTCCGGGGATTATTTAACTTGGACTTCGTTTCGTGATCTCTTTAACACGCTTATTCACGAAAACAAATCGATCTCTAATGTAGAGAAGCTACATTACCTGAAAACGAATTTGTCTGGCGAAGCAGAGCAGTTACTTCGAAACATCCAAGTTACCGACGCTAACTACGAGGACGCGTGGAACACATTGGTAAATCGCTACGATAACAAAAGGATGATAGTGTACCATCATTTTAAATGTTTGACGTCACAACCTAACATGCATGGTGAATCGTCGGCAGCTATCAAAAAATTATTAGACACGACTAGTGAAACACTACGGGCGCTAAACAACATCGGTTTACCTACTAAACATTGGGATGATTGGGTCGTGTATTTGATAGTCCAAAAATTAGATGTTGAGAGCTTAAAACAATGGGAGATGGCAAACGCATCAAGCATCGACCTTCCAACGTGGGAGAATCTACGACTCTTTCTGCAAGACCGGTTTAGAATTCTAGAAGCTATCACACCATGCAAACCGAAAGCAGATAAAAAGCGATTCTCAGAACCGTCATTGAGAATATTCCATACAACAGCTATGTCTTGTGTTTTATGTCAAAAGTCTCACCCTCTGTTTTCTTGTTTTAGATTCCAAAAGATGAAAATTGAAGAGCGGCGAAAATTTGTACGAGACAACCAGCTATGTTCCAACTGCCTGAGGAGTGATCATTTGAGCAATGAATGTCGAAACACGAAACGCTGCTCAGTATGCAGCCAGAAGCACCACTCAATGGTGCACGAAACCTCAAAATCAACACCGGTTGATGATAATTCTAGGAACTCTACCTCACAAGACGCACGACCTCAAATTGGCGAGGCTACGTCTGGTTCAAGCATCAAGGTAGTTAGCGCTCATGTTACGCCCACCAATTCAACAGTTCTATTGGCAACAGCACTCATCAGGGTCAAATCTGCCTTTGGACCACAAATGACATTGAGAGCTTTGTTGGATCAGGGTTCGCAGGCGACATTCATAACCGAGAAGGCAGCCAACAGGTTAGGATTAAGACGTGCCTCGATGATGATCCCAATTATTGGAGTTGGGTCAGTGACCACCAATACGACGAGTTCTATTGTAAGACTCGAAATTCAATCGAACATAGATTCTGAGTTCAAAATATCAACTAACGCACTAGTGATAAAAGTAATTACTGCACATCTTCCATCCGAACCAATGGCAACCTCGACATGGGATCACATTTCGAACATAAAACTCGCTGATCCGTTGTATTTTAAGCCAAGTGGTATTGATATATTGTTGGGGGCTGATATATTCGGGGAACTGCTTCTCGATGGCCTCATCAAGGGTCATAATGGCCAACCTATTGCTCAAAATACAACATTGGGCTGGATACTATCAGGACAAACTGGACTATTGAGCAAGAGGTCATCGGTTACCACTGGTATATTAAACTTGCATACATGCATCGATGTTTCCAATCAATTAAAATCGTTTTGGGAAATCGAGGAGTTATCAAACAGGGTTCATTCAGCAGAAGAACGGAAATGCGAAGAGTATTATCTGGAGACACACAAAAGATCACCAGACGGTAAATATATAGTTAACCTCCCATTCATTGATTTCAGACCAAATGAAACCACCTTTGGGAATTCGAGGAATGGAGCAATTGCCATGCTGTTATCCATAGAAAAACGGTTCCAAAAGAATAACCATCTTCGTGAAGAATACACCAAATTCATGAAGGACTATTTAGACCAACATCACATGGAAATCGTCAGTGACCCGTACACAAACATGAATCGTGCATTCTACATGGCACATCATCCAGTCTTCAAGCAGAGCAGCACCACAACCAAATTAAGAGTGGTGTTTGATGGCTCTCGAAAATCGTCCAATGGGGTATCTTTGAATGATACGTTGATGGTAGGGCCAACGATTCAACCTGAATTGATATCCATCATAATGAATTGGCGGGTACACAAGATAGCGTTCACGGCGGATATCAAACAAATGTATCGGCAGATTAAGCTAAATCCTAATGATACAGATTATCAGAGAATCGTTTGGCGATTCAACCCTGATGAACCAATCACTGATTATCGTCTGAACACAGTGACGTATGGTACCTCGAGTGCACCTTACCTGGCCATTAAGACTTTAATGCAGCTGGCGTTCGACGAAAGACACAATTTCCCATTAGCAGCGGAAAGTATTCAACACGAAATGTACGTTGATGACGTAATGAGCGGTGGTGATTCCATCGAAACAGCACTAAAACTACAATCAGAGCTACGGAGTCTCCTCGAGTCAGCTGGATTTGAATTACGCAAATGGTCATCAAATCATTCTGATATTCTGCGAGCAGTACCTAGTGAATTTCATGATCCAAAGTCGGTACTGGATATTTATAACGACGGGTTAGTTAAAACATTGGGTATATTTTGGAATCCCACAAAAGATGAATTTGGCTACAATATTTCCTTATCGAATGAAACAAAAATTACCAAACGAATTATATTGGCTGAAGTATCGCGTCTCTTTGACCCTTTGGGTTGGGTCTCTCCGTGCATCATCATTCCTAAAATCATGCTGCAAAATCTCTGGTTGGCCCACATAAACTGGGATGATCCCGTACCTGAGTCTATTCAACGATCGTGGCTTACTTACCGAAGCGAGCTGACATCATTATCTCGGATAAAAATCCCGAGGTGGCTAAACACTATTTCCAACAAACATTGCGAGCTGCATGGGTTCTGCGATGCATCTAATGTCGCATATGCAGCCGCTATTTATTCTCGTTCATTAGGTTCTGATGGCATATACCATATTGGACTGATAGCAGCAAAGACAAGAGTGGCTCCAGTTAAGCAGGTGTCAATTCCGCGGCTTGAGTTATGTGGAGCTGTGTTTTTTTTTTTTTTTTTTTTTTTTTTTTTTATTAATAAAATTTTATTTATTTATTTATATTACGACTGAGTCTTGCACCCATTTAGTAATTTACATTGCATAATAAAGTATTTTGATTAGTCGGCGTAATCAAGTGATTATCCCCAGTTTCATGTAACTCCTCAGATTTTTCGCCACAGTAAGTCTACTGACCTCCTGGTCGCGATAAGTCCAGTGGTTTGGTTCTTTGCAGTCTTCTTGTTGTTGTAGTAGTCAGCATATAGCGTATGTCCAGATTTTCATGCTGGTGCAGACGTTGTAGGTGTTTTGTTGCATGATGCTTAATTTCATCCGCGACAAGCTCGATCTTTAGATCTCGATGGAGGTTGTCGTTTCGAATGTACCACGGTGCATTAACTATACATCGCAGGATTTTATTTTGAACTGTTTGTATGATTTTGATATTTGTTTTCTTGGCACAACCCCAGAGTTGGCTACCATATGTCCATACAGGTTTCAGGATTTGTTTGTACAGCAGCAGTTTGTTATGGATCGCAAGTTCAGATTGTCTCCCTAAGAGCCAATGCATTTTTCTAAATTTTATGTTTAGTTCTTCTCTCTTCTTTTTTATGTGTTCCTTCCATCTAAGTTTAGCATCTAAGGTCATGCCGAGATATTTAGCAGTGTTTGCATGCGGTACTACTATCGAGTTTATCATTATTGGTATATGATCAACTTTTAGATTTGTAAAGTTGACTTGAATTGATTTTGCTTCATTTAATTTGATTCGCCATTTCTTTGTCCAATTACATATTTGGTTAGTAGCTTTCTGTAATTTACTAGTGGAGTCATGGATGTTCTTTGCTGTTGCAAGTATTGCGGTGTCATCGGCAAAAGTCGCCATTGTTGCTTCTGTAGTTGGTATATCTCTAGTATATAGGAGATAGAGGATTGGCCCAAGAACACTTCCTTGTGGTACTCCTGCTGTTATTCTTTTTAGTTGGGAGTATTCATTCTCATACTTTACTCGAAAGTGCCTCTCTGATATGTATGATTTTAAAATTTGAAAAAATTGCTCCGGAAGATCTCGATGAAGTTTGAATTCTAACCCCTGGTGCCATACTTTGTCGAATGCTTGCGCTACGTCAAGGAATATGGTTGAGCATATTTGTTTGCTTTCTAGTGATTTCTCGATTACATCAGTAATTCGATGTACTTGTTCTATCGTAGAATGGTTTTCCCTAAATCCAAGCTGATGTGAGGGGATAAGTTTCCTTTCTTCGATAATTGGTTTTAGTCTTTTAAGAAGAACCTTTTCAAATAGTTTCGATAATGTTGGTAGCAGCGAAATTGGCCTATATGAAGCTTTATCATTCGGAGGTTTGTTCGGTTTAAGTATCATAATTACTTCTGCAACTTTCCATTGTCTTGGTACATACATTAGTCGAAATGCTGCATTAATTATATGCACTAGCTTCCTCAACGCTTTATCAGGTAACACTTTTATTATCTGGCCCGTTATAAGATCATATCCTGGAGCCTTATATGCATTCAGATTATTCTTGATTTCCCATTTTAGTTCTTGCAACGTTACAGGTGTAATTTTTAGTTCATCCTGTTTATTTATCGGGATGATATTTTCCTCTTCCGTTTGTTTGGGGTAAGGTTGGAATGTTTCTTCAAGGTGATTTGCAAACAAATCTGCTTTCTGTTTAGCATTTCGGGCCCAATTTTCTTTATTTTTAATTGGAGGAACCTGAAGTTTGGGTCTTTTAAGATTGTTAGTTGCTTTCCATAATGAATAATCAGTATCTTTTAGCCCAGTTAGAGTGCTGAGGTATTTATTAACTGATTGATTTTTAATGTCTTTTATGAGGTATTTTAGTTGGTTACACAAATGGTTAAATACCCTCTTATTTTCCGAATTTCGATTTTTTTGCCAATTCTTCCGTGCTTTTCTTTTATTTTTAAGAAGTTCTCTCACTTCCTCTGGATAGCTGATATTGCGCTTCATTTTTTTACTATTATTTGGAGTGCTTTCCCACGCAGCACTTTGGATATTATGGATGAGTTTATCTAGTTCGTCTTCTATTTGGGCTGGTCCCTGTATTGGGTTTTGCAGACTAATTCTTTCTGTTAATTGTGTTTTGAAGAGATCCCAATTGGTTTTGAAGCTCGTTAATTTCGGGTTGCTTTCTTTCATAATTATTGTTTGGCTAAGTATCATAATAACTGGTGAATGATCTGATGATAGACTTTCACTGCTCTCTATATGTATATAATTATCTGAAATCCCTCTTGTAATAAAGAAGTCTATAAGATCTGGAGTCTTACTGATATCCGTAGGCCAATAGGTTGGTGTACCGCCTGAGTGAAATTCGCATTTTAGTTGTTTTCCTGCTGCGAACAGTTCTTTTCCCTTAGCAGTCGTTAACCGTGATCCCCAATAGGTGTTTTTTGCATTATAGCCCCCTCCACAGGGGGAGCTGTGTTGCTGGCAAAATTATTCAGAAAGATTACATCCATAAAACCATATCAACAATGTACAATGCATGCCTGCACTGACTCTACGGTCGTACTGTGTTGGTTAAAAGGACATCCCAACAGATGGAAACCGTCACTGGAGGCATGTACACTGGAGGCATGTACCTACAGAAAGCAACCCAGCCGATTGCGCGTCTAGGGGATTATCGCCTACGTTATTAGAAACTCATACACTCTGGTGGAATGGCCCCTCCTGGTTGGGACAACATTCTTCTCAATGGCCGAATCAACAACCCATACAAAACCAAAATATCGATTTGGAAGAACGCAAACCCGTCATCTCAACGATGTGTAGAAATGATTCATGGAATTTTATTCACAAATACTCATGCCTAACAAAGTTGGTTCGCATTACGGCATATATACGACGATTCCTTCATAATGTAAGTACTCATACCAAAATTAACAAAAAATGTGGTTTTCTATCTGCAGACGAACTAAAATCAGCTCTAACTTTCTGGTTAAAATACGAACAACAAATTCATGTCCAAAAGGAGATTAAATGCTGCACGAAACAACTACTCGTTAAAGGTGCCTTGGCATCCCTCAATCACTTGCTGGATGAAGAGTCTGTATTAAGAGTTGGAGGTCGTCTACAGAACAGCTGCTTACCATACGCAGCTATACATCCAGTCATATTGCCTCATAATAGTCCGATTAGCTTGATGATAGTTACTCAAGCACATATTAACACTCTGCACGGTGGTATTACGCAAACTCTTGGATACACACGCAGAGACTATTGGATCATCCACGGCCGAAATCTAGTACGTCAGTATGTTCATAAATGTACTACATGCTTTCGATACACAGCTGAGACCAGAAGTCAGTTAATGGGTAATCTTCCTTATCCTCGAGTCAATCAAAGCCGACCATTTCAACATTCGGGAGTTGATTATGCTGGTCCCATTTTGTTACGTATGTCAAAAGGAAGAGGAAGCAAAGCATATAAGGGCTACATTTGCGTATTCGTATGCCTTTGCACTAAGGCTATCCACTTGGAAATCGTAAGTGATCTGACCACCATTGCTTTCATTTCAGCATTCAAAAGATTGACCTCTCGCCGTGGCAAAATCTCGGATTTATATAGCGATAATGGCACAACATTTGTTGGAGCATCAGCGGAACTACAACGTAACCACATGAAAGCCATGACACAACTACAGTCTGATATTACGGAACATCTAGCAAATGACGGAGTTACCTGGCATTTTATTCCGCCATCGTCACCTCACTTCGGTGGCCTGTGGGAGGCTGGAGTAAAGTCCATGAAGTACCATCTGCGGAGAATTATTGGTGAAACCAAATTAACGTACGAGGAAATGAGTACCGTTCTCATACAAATCGAAGGCGCTTTAAATTCACGTCCGCTATGTCCCATTACAAATGATCCCGAAGACCTAACAATACTTACACCAGTGGCACTATTCTGGTAATTCCCAGGGAATAGGGAATTGGGGAAAGATTTTATATGTAATTTCAGTTCAAATATTATTTTTCCGGCCTACTAAGAAGAAAAGTTTGATGCAAATATTTATAAATTGGGAATAATTTTTCCATATCTAAATTGGCAGGGAAAATTATTCCCAATTTTATTTTGTTTTCAAAAAAATTACCACTAGATTCTTACCTCAGTATGCCAAAAAAAAAATTTAAAATAGAAATTACATATAAAATCTTTCCCCAATTCCCTATTCCCAGGGAATTACCAGAATAGTGCCACAGGTCATTTTTTGATAGGCGATGCTATCAATTCTGTTCCTGAACCGACTATGCTCGATTTCAAACAAAACTACTGCTCTCGATGGCAACTCACGCAAAGAATTTACCAACATTTTTGGCAACGATAGTCAACAGACTATCTAACTCGATTACAACAACGACCAAAATGGATGCAACAGAAAGCTGACATACACATTGGTGATCTCGTTTTGTTAAAGGAAGACAACTTACCACCATCCAAATGGCTCTTGGCACGAATTACAGAAAAACATCCAGGATCCGATGGAATAACTCGAGTCGTCACACTAAAAACGAAGACGAAATATATGCGGCGACCAATTACAAAAATATGTCCATTACCAATTGATACGGCTGATGAATCTGTGGATGCCATCGCTGCAGCAAAGTGAGTCGGAGCACTATATCTCCCATCGTTCTTCAACATCCAACAGATTTGTTAATCGATTAATTGTGTCAACGTTGTTGACAGTGGGCCGGTATGTCTGTGCCAGACATTAAATATTTTCAAGCACAAGCACAAGTCGGTTGATAACAACCACATTAAATAAAACACACGGAATTCCACCATATGTGCAACAAACTTTATTTTATTCAAACTACACACTGGGAATCAAAGTTGAATTTATTTGCCATCATTGACCTTGACCATTGGATATTTCGAATCTGCAAAACATAAATTCCTGTTAAAATGCAAACAAAACTATACTTACCTTCAATAATTAGGTGGTCATCGCTGTATTATTATCTAGATGAGGATTAAATTTAATTATAATTAATTAAGTATTTAAAGTTAATTGAAGTACTTACCGAGATATTTGATAGCCGTAACTTTGACGACGTTGTTTTGTTTGTTACGTTTTGACACTTGTCGTCCATCATTGAATGAATACACCCAAGGAAAATGGAATAGATCAACACTACCATTGCGCCATATTATACACAGTGACGAACACGCGTATTACAACACCAAATAATGCAGAAACCGGAAAAAGGCAAAACGTCAAAGTAAAAAACCTTTTTCCATCTCTTGGATTTTGGACTTCATCGAAACCAGACGTGGTGTTTGTATAAATTAAAATAAATAATTAAAACAATAAATAAATAAATATATTAGTAATAAAAGTCAAATATTTTTTTGTGATCTTATTTTCATCTTCTCCCATTAATTCTGTTTCATGATTTTTTCAAGTTAAATTGAAGATCAAAGTTAAACGAATCGATGTCTAATCGATCAGGGAGTACAACATGAGTTGACCGGGGCTACGCCAGCGAAAATAATTTTCGGGAATAATCTACAGTTACCAGCAGATATTTAGATTGGTGCTTTTTTGATGCAGTTAATTCAACTTTTGAAAAAGGATGGTTTGGCTCTACAATCCAAAACCAAGAAAAGGAGTTATCACCAAGCTCCCACCGGCCTTTAAAAAGTCATTTACCGTCATCACATAGATAAACGACATAATTTACAAAATAAAGAAAGGGTAGTGATGGGAAACATAATGTTTCGAATTTGTCTTGTCAACTCCGATTCGTATCACTAGATTGTGAATAACGTTATAGAATTTGATGGTTACAACAACAATCCACGTAATTTACACACTTCTAGAATAGTCCGAATGGAATGGAATATTCCCAAATATTCCTACAATACTTATCCCACTCTTATTTTATTAACGTCAAATTACAACAACAAATATTTTCCACCATTATTTATTAAATCACTATTTACACCATTTGCAATTTTTAATTATACTTTAATTTTCACTTAACACCACTTATTATTTTCGCGTAATTCACTGTCGCTTTTAATCTGTCGCGTTCCAAATTAAACGTTGCATTTGTTGCACTCATTTTATACATCGATCGCATATTCCAGATTCGCCGAAATGTTCTGTTGAAGACTTTAATAATATGCTACACAATAAACTGTTATAAAATACTTTAGTACTACTACAAAACCCCAGATGTCATCAGTCTCGCATAAAAAATTATAGTTAAGTTCTAAACCTTGCCGACGGAATTCCGTTTACATTCGCGCTCAAAAGCCACACTCTTTCTATGGAAAGAATAATGTTATGTACACGGAAATCCGTACTACTCGCCAAAGAAAAGTGTCACAAAAATTCCGGTGTCGGTGTGAATCCCGACTAAAATGAGAAAAGAAACACAATGGAAATCAGATGGAATTTCATCGGAAAGTCCAGTATATTCCATATAAAATTCCGTACTAATTTAAAACACTTTATCACATGCAAAAGAACAGCTTTCCATAGCACGTTTACATCGGATTAATAATAATTTTCTATTGAAATTGAAAAAAGAAATATGTATTTGTTGTAATTTTTTATATTTTTATTCATATTTTTTTTATTTAAATTTTAAAAATCCGCCTATGTAGGGTATTGGTTTACATGTTAACGCGCCATTTAATCCACCTGTTAGATTTTCACACAGCATCTTAAAAAAATAAAATAAAAACATTGTACATAAAAAAATTGCGTAAATATGGAAATGGTAACGCCATTTGCAAAACTCATTTTTATTACCTCTTTAGCACAATCCGATCACAATTCGCAACCATTTTATAATTAAACTAAATAAAATTAGTGTTACTGTAATAATTAAAAATCATTAAAATAAAACAACACGAGAAATTAAAATAAACAAAAACATACGCATGCATAATCGTGTGGATATTACCCGTCGACTTGGCACATGAAACTGAGAAAATAAAAGATTCAATATACAAACAAATAAATAAGTAAATAATATTACTATTCATAATTTGGCATTTTAATTTTTCATTGCTTCAAAACCTGTGTGGTTAACTGCAGCAGGGAAACTTTCGAATTTCCAAATGAAAAATTAGTGCCAGTCCAGGAGCCGGGAAAACCGGAAAAGAAAATTTCAAATTTCACCTGAAAGACGAAAAAAATAAAACCCAATTTCTAGAAAAAACCAGAAATAATTTAAGCCAAATTTTAAAACTTCACAAAAGCGGCTACACCGATTAAATTTGTGCTTATCAAAGAAATGTGATTTTCATAAATTTTCATTCATAAATACAGGAAAAACAAACTAGCCCGTAAAAGATACTATATTGAACACAGAAAATACAGAGGTATACCGTTCAATAATATTTTTGTTGAACAACAAATTAAAAAATAGAAATACGTTATTGTAAAACCAAAGACTGAGCAATTCAGATAGCAAATTCTTGTCACGCATGTTCATTGCCATCCGAAAAATATAGTGGCTGAATTTGTGCTAATCCAGAATTGGCCCAGTTCCGTTGAACAACAAAGACCGTTGCCACTATATTTTTCGGGTGGCAATGAACATACCTGATAGGAATATGCAATCAGAAGTGCCAACTTCATTGGATTGTAGAACATTTTTTGTCAGAAAATTGTTAATTCAACGGTCGTTGTTGTTCAATGGAATTGGGCCAACTCTGGAAAAGCACAAATTCAGTCACTATATTTTTCGGGTGGCAATGAACATACCTGATAGAATATACAATCAGAAGTGCCAACTTCATTGGTTTGTAGAACACTTTTTGTCAGAAAATTGTTAATTCAACGGTCTTCGTTGTTCAATGGATTTGGCCCAATTCTGGATTAGCACAAATTCAGCCACTAAACTTTTCGGATGGCAATGAACATACCTGATAGGAATATATAATCAGAAGTGCCAACTTCATTAGTTTGTAGAACACTTTTTGTCAGAAAATTGTTAATTCAACGGTCTTTGTTGTTCAACGGAATTGGGCCAATTCTGGATTAGCACAAATTCAGCCACTATATTTTTCGGATGGCAATGAACAGTCTTTGGTTTTACAATAAGGTATTTCTATTTTTTAATTTGTTGTTCAACATAAATATTATTGAACGGTATACCTCTGTATTTTCTGTGTTCGTAGTATAGTATCTTTTAGGGGCTAGTTTGTTTTTCCTGTATTTATGAATGAAAATTTATGAAAATCACATTTCTTTGATAAGCACAAATTTCGTCGGTGTAGCCGCTTTTGTGAAGTTTTAAAATTTGGCTTAAACTATTTCTGGTTTTTTCTAGAAATTGGGTTTTATTTTTTTCGTCTTTCAGGCGAAATTTGAAATTTTCTTTTCCGGTTTTCCCGACTCCTGGACTAGCACTAATTAGCACAAATTAGGCTTAATCGGTATGCAAAGTTTCATTTGGAAATTCGAAAGTTTCTCTGCTGCAGTTACCCACACTCAAAACCTTTTGTAACTTATTGTTACGTTTTCGCCTTGTCACTCAAGGTTCGAATCTCTGGATTGTGAATAAAAACCACTTCTTTAAATTTAAACACACAAATTTATTTTCACAACACAACAAATTACACAACACAAAATTAACAACAAAATATTCCAATTATAACACACTATTTAATTGACTTTAATAATCGCTTTAATAATCGCACTATTTAAACTTCACTCTTTCCCGTTTAAAATAAGACTCATCCTTCAATATAAACTTTGCGCCTTTATATACCTAAATATTTGTTTCTAGAATAATCCCAAATGTTCTCATAAATTATACACGTACATTTCATAATAATCCCGAATGTTGTCCAAAATTTATACGAGAAGATTCTAGCAAATACGTTAGTATACAAATAGCCTCTAAATGTTGATCCATACCAAATTGAAATTGAGCAACTTATTCAAATAACTTATTCTATTCTAAACTAGATGTCACCGTAACATTATTATCATTTGTAGCTCAATTACAAAATATGTTTAACTCATCTATTCATTGGTAGATGTCTCTTTACACCAAAGTTAAATGTTAGTATTTACTCGTAAAGATGTCATTCGGATGTTTTTGGTCAGTGCCTTTCAACCAAGAACTGGTTGGGGAAAGTTATTTTTCCGGGCAAACTAATTGAGTTTTATTAGATTTAATTTTAAGATTATAAATCAGATTGAAAACAAGTGTGATAGAATTAACATTAAATATTTAAATAAAATAAAGGTATAAATAAAACCAAGATTTGTTAACGATTGAATTTAATTTCGTCTTTTATTAAAAATTCAATCAACAACTTGTGTTATAACTATTGAACCAGCGACAGACATCTTGGGAAAACCGGCTAAAGCGGCACCGCAGAAGTAAAAGCAAGCGGAATGTCTAACGAGCAGCCTTTGCCCCAACAACACCCTCGTTCAAATCGTTTTACGGCAGTCATTTAGGCATTATTCCAGTTTGTCAGCTTGGTCACAACTCGCCTATCTTTTCAGGCTAGCACCAGATTATTTCTGTTTCGAAATTCTGCAGTTTTTCCTTTCCAAATTTCACTTTTTTAATGACAACTAGCAATCCTTTTCCATTTATTTGCATAGTTCCGGTTAAATGGCATTTTATTTTTAATAGTTCCTCAAGTACGTTCAAACTTTTGCAGTATTTCTCTGTGAACATGTGGTGTCCTTGAGCACCAGGCACGTTATTCAACAGTGTTTTGGTATAAATGCAAAGTCTACCGCGAACGAATCTGGCCTTACCAATATCTCTGTTGTTAGACTCCCATAATATGGACGAATACCTCCAGTTTCAGAATCATAAAATTATAGTTATAGAATTTGACAATTACAACAACAATCCACGTATTTTACACACTTCTAGCGTAAATACTGGAAATAATCTTTGTATAATTTCAAAATATTTACGGCACTACTGGAATATTCCCGAAATATACCTACGTATCTCCCAAATGACTCACCAAGACTGACTCATTCAATCGTTGCACACGGGTTGTCAAATGAAGTCTGGTTCCAGACTTCAAAATAAGTCGTAATGGATTTTCAATTGCTAACACTAAATTTTTTTGTATTGTTTTATTCTGCTCTCTCGACGAAAATAAAAATTAAACTAAAATCTACATCTAAACAATGGCCATAAATTTTTTTTATTTCATTTCTATTTTTGTTGAAGCTACTACACAGAAAAAAATTTTGTTGAAAAATGAGCCGCAATTAAAACCAGCATCATAGGTAAACGGGGAAAGAAACGAAGATGAAGCCGCTTCTTGATAACCCGTGTGGACTGGCTCATTGCGTTTGTTGCACCGAATATTCCAGATTCGCCTAGATGTTCTGTTCCAGACTTTTATAATCGTAATACACAATAAACTGATAATAAAAATTAGTACTACTACTACACCCTAGATGTCTCCAATCTCGCATAAAAGATACTAGTTAAGTTTTAAACCTTAATTCAACAATTTTTGTTAAAGCATCTAATTTATCATAAAATTATTTAATTGTTTTGTTTTCAGAATTAAAGAAGCATCTGATATTTATTGTCAACTTTGAAATGTTTATAAATAATGCCACAAAAAATTTCCAAACAACTTTGGCCGAGCGACGCATCAGTAAAACCTAAAATATAATTTTAAATTTACGTTCAGTAAAATCCCCCAATTAAAAATCAGAAGTACTTATCAGTTGTTCGTGAATGATTAGCTTCTAGACAAGTAGTTTCAAATTTGTAGAAAAGTAAATTGCGCGATAAGGCTGAACAAATTGCTACAAACCAATAAAACACGACTATAAAAAACTGTACATATTTACCGAATGAAATATTTTTTTATTAATACAAGAAAATCACAATAATTAATCAGACATAATGACAACGTTGCGTATATGTATTTATATACTATTCTCGTGCATAGTCGATTCCACAGTATTAGTCGAATGATAAGAATATGGTCGACGTAATGGACGCACCAAATATTTTCGATGTATTCTCAATGCAACAAATACGATTCCAGCCGCAACCACCAACAATAGTACAACGACCAATCCGGTTTTAATGAATTTGATATCATCATTTAAACCGTCAGCCAACGGTGAATTATCCCGTTCAACGAGCTTATCTGTATTCGATTTTGAGTCGCGTATCTCTGTTTTATATGCCGCAAAATCATTTTGCACACCCACAATTTTTTGATCAACACGTTCAATTTCCATCGTCATTTGTTTTAGATAGCTATTCAACTGTTCGATCGTTTGATTTGAATTTAGTTCAAACGTTGCGTTATTTATATTATTATTCGCACGTATCAAATCGGTTTCGTTCGTTAATTTATCTAAATTTTGTATCACATCGCTTAGTTCCTTACGCAGATTTTCATTCTCCTCCCGCAATGCGATCAATTGTGTTTGCGTTTGATTGATTTGTGCAATGTATTCGTAATTGTTGTTCGCACTTCGGCCGTATTCTTGATGTATTATTGGTATTTTTGGCATGACGATGTGTTCGCCGTCATAGCATCGTATACCTCGAATATTTTTTTCAACTTTTTCGATTCGATCACCATTTAAATATATTTCAATATTTAAGCGCTTTAGGTGCTTCATAGTTGACTTCAAATCATCACAAAGCCAATTGTTATCCGATATATCGATTATCTGGAGTTTCGGAAAAAAGAAATCAAAATCTGTTACCGTTATATTCGTTAAATTATTACCGTTTATATACAATCGGTTTAGGTTTTCTAGGAATGACAGTTTATGAAAGTCGATCGTATTAAATCCGTTGTACGATATATCAAGTAATTCCAAATTGTGTTGCTCGGAGAATAGCGGAAACTCGATTTGTTTTAAATTCACCGATTCCATATATAGTGTTTTGAGGCCGGTCAATTTTTTGAATGTGTCTCCCGGCATGGCATCGTTCGTCAGCGGATTGAATGACACGTCCAAGTATGTTAAATTTGTTAAATTTTTTACAAATTCGATCGTAGTCAACGAATTATTTAGCAACGATAATGTTGTTAAGTGCGTATCCTTGTCATCGATGCGTAAATTATGATTTTTGATTTTATTGTGTTCGGCATGTACCTCTCGGACTTTATTCGTGACGTGCAGCGTCACTAAACCGTTACCAATTATCGATAAATTTTCAATGTTTACATCCCCGGCTAATGTTAAATTTGTAACACGATTATAATTTATATTCAACTGTTTAATGGTGTCGACATGCGATAAGACTGCCCCCTCAATAAAATATATATTATTATTGTTTAAATTTAATTCACTTAATTTTAATTTTAAAAATAGATCATCGCCACTGATCATTTCAAGTATATTTCGACTTAAATCGATTGTCGCCAATTTGAGTAAGTTGGCAAATAATTTGTCTGGTAACACTTTAATTTGATTTCGGGCCAAATCGATTTTCACCAATTGTTTTAAATTTGCGAGGGCACCACTATTAATTGTCGCGATACGATTCGATGATAAATCAATGCGTTGCAAACTATCAGCACCAAAAAATGCCGATTCTTTTATTTCGGTTAGATTATTCCTGGCCGCATTCAGATCGGTTAAAGCAGCTCCATGCTCAAAATCGTAGCGTGCTATTTCGCGTAGTCCACAATCTGTTATATTTAGCATATTTAAATTTGGTATGTAACTGAATATACCGCGCGGTAAATATGCAAACGTTGAATTACGAAAATTTAATTGGCGTATATACGAACGTGAATTTGATGAACGCATACTAAAATTACTGATCACGTCTGAATTAACATTTAGTATGGTACATTTAGTTAACGCTTGGGAATAATAATTTTGTCGGTTATTGATCACTTCTTCGGAGCACATGTACTCAGCACCATTTATTTTATAAATCATTATTAAGACGATTAATAGTGTTAATCGACGAATTAAATACATTGTGGTACGTAATAACAAAACTTTTCGTTTATTTCGATTTAAGGTCCGCTTTACAACTGAATATTTTACTTATCTCTTCTAAATACAACTTGTTTTTATCATAAGTCCTCAAAAACTCAAATATTGATTACATTTAATAAAGAAATGAGTAATTGAGTAGGAAAATACAAACTGGGCTTTTATTATAAATTTCTTATCGTTATGCTTTCTTTTTTAGAATTATGGTGGTAGTGTGTCTAAGTGCAAAATACTGATGACGATTCTTTGCGTTTTTTCGATTGGAGTTACATATTATACACAATATCAATATTGTAGTATTTCTGTTTTTCTGCCTGCTATCAAAATTGTGTGGGAGACGAAAATGAATCATGTCATAAAATTATTTTTGTACGTATTTTGGACCAACATACACATTTGTGCATTCCACTTAAATCGTTTTCGTCCGAAAAATAACACTACAACTATAATAATAGTAAAATAATTAATATGTTATCAAAAACAAATAATTATTATGTTAAATAATTTATATATTATCAAATTATAATGTTTTTTTCAAAAATAATTCCGATTTAACTAAGGTTTGGTTAAATCCGGAAGACATTTGAACCTGTCATTTTTTACACGGACATTTATGTGGGTTGGACTTTAATTGAAGCAAAAACCAATTTTGTCTGGCTGGAAAAGGGATATAGAGTCATCTCCTTGTCAAGCTCCTTTTTTCATGGCATGAAAGCAAAATTTCGCAAGTGGCTCTACGATTTTCTATCTGCCAACTCATGCGGCACCCATTTTCCCTCCTTTTGAATTTTTCTCATAGCGTGTAAATATAAGAAATTTAGTTATAGAAATGAAATTCCATTTGCATGTTCGTTGGGTGAATATTTTTCATTTGGTTTATAGGGTTTGTTTCAATGAAAGATAGAGATAAATATGAATTGTTTTGTGAATAAAATAAATACCCGTTTATTGTATTTTGTTTGAAAAAATAATTATTTTTTTTATTTAATCCAAGAATGATTTGCTCCCGATTGACCAAATTTGTATCTATAAATAGAAAAATACAAATATATTGTTACGTTTTCGCCTTGTCACTCAAGGTTCGAATCTATGGATTGTAAGTAAAACAACTGCTTTAAATTTAAACACACACAAATTTATTTCCATTCCAAATTATAACACACTATTTAATTATCACTTTAATAATCGCATAATCACTCTATTTAAACTCCACTATATCGCGTTTGAAATAAGACTCAACATTCAACATCAATTTACGCCTTTATATGCCAAAATATTGTTACGGTGACACCTGGATTAGAATAGAATAACTTAATTTCATTAATTGTTCAATTGCATTTATGATTTATACTCAACATTTAGGCGTCATTTCTATACTAACATATTTCCTCGATGCGCATTTAGGATTATTCTAGAAACAAATGTTTTGGTATATAAAGGCGCGCGTTGACGTGGAATGCTGAGTCTTATTTTAAACGTGATACATACAGTGAAGGTTAAATAGAAAGATTATTAAAGCGATTATTAAAGTGATAATTAAAAAGTGTGTTATAATTATAATAATTAATTGTGAATTTTGTGTTGTATAATAAATTGTGTTGTGTAAATAAATTGTGTGAGTTCAAATTTGAAGCAGTTGTATTTATTCACAATCCAGTGATTCGAACCTTGAGTGACAAGGCAAAATCGTAACATTACGTTTTCGCCTTGTCACTCAAGGTTCAAATCTCTGGATTGTGAATAAAAACCACTTCTTTAAATTTAAAAACACAAATTAATTTTCACAACACAACAAATTACACAACACAAAATTAATAACAAAATATTCCAATTATAACATACTATTTAATTTACTTTAATAATCGCACTATTTAAACTTCACTCTTTCGCGTTTAAAATAAGACTCATCCTTCAATATAAACTTTGCGCCTTTATATACCAAAATATTTGTTTCTAGAATAATCCCAAATGTTCTCATAAATTATACACGTACATTTTATAATAATCCCGAATGTTGTCCAAAATTTATACGAGAACATTCTAGCAAATACGTTAGTATACAAATAGCGCCTAAATGTTGATACATGCCAAATTAAAATAGAGCAACTTATTAAAATAACTTATTCTATTCTAAACTAGATGCCACCGTAACAATATTTATTTCTAGGATAATTCCGAATTCGAGCAAATATCTTAGTATACAAATAACGCCTAAATGTTGAACCGAACCAAATATAAAATTAAGCAACAATTGAAATAACTTATTCTATTCTAATCTAGGTGTCACCGTAACACTACTCCCCACCTAAGCCTGTTCGCTCCGAACAGGATTCACATCACCTCCTCTGTAGAGCGTGAAGCGCCCTAAATGCACCACCTTCGGTGGACAGTGTGAGGTCCTTGATAACCGAATTTTCTCCCGTACAAAATGATGTATCTCATTAAGTTCCTCTTTCAACCGGTCGGTGATCGAAAGGCCATCAGGAACATCGGTATATGTCGATCCCAGTTGTATTGGTTCTTTTCCACAACCTTTGCTGGATATTCCTCCAATGCGCCATTGAATCATTCCACCATACCGTTCGACTGTGGGTGTAAAGGCGTCGTTCTTGTTTCAGTGATAATCCATTATTACAAGCACACATTTATTTCCGCTCTCAGTGGTCGGAAATGGCCCCGCCACATCCATTGCAATTCTCTCGAACGGTGCCCCAACATTATATTGTTTCATGGTTCCTCTGCTTTTTCGTGCTGTTTCCTTAACTGCCGTACATTGGTCACATCTTTGACACCGTTCTACTACTGATGTCTACATCCGGACCAATGGAAACGTTGGCAAATTTTGGCTAGTGTTTTATTAATCCCTAGGTGACCTCCACTTGCTCCTCCATAATACTAATTTAGGATTTCCGCCATCCAATCTTTTGGCACCACTACCAACAATTGTTTTACTTTACCACCCGCGCTTTCCCAATTTCTATTTAAACATCCATTTTCGCTTTTACAAGGGGGTTTTGTCTGCTATCTCGCTCCATGTCGGGCGGTGTTCCTGCTCCTTATATCCCATGACGAATGACAGATCAGCATCCCGTTATTGCTCCTGCCCACAATGCTTGCATTCCACGGGACATGGCCTTCTTGATAATGCGTCGGGATTTCCATGTGCGCTTCCCTTCCGATGTTCAATTTTGAAATCGTAGCTTTGCAAACGTTCGATCCAACGCGCTACTTGTCCTTCTGGAATTGCAAAGTTTTTCCTTCGAGGTACTTATGGAAGTGCTAAACACATTCCACTATATCTAACAACTCTTTCCATGTCACACAATAAATTTGTTCCGGTTTTCATAACATCTTGGAGTAATATGCAATAACTCGTCCCTCACCATTTGTTGCAAGTGATAACTCCTCCTATACCATCATTATGATGGCGAATCCTGGCACGAATCGTCTATAATAGGTGCACAATGCAAGGAATTAGCTTTAATCTGGCGGCCTGTATCCAATCCTAAACCTCTGCCAAATTCCTTAAATGCTCGTCGAAATCCTTGCCCATGACGATGATGTCGTCCAAATATACGAGGCACACCCTCCAATGTAATGCCTTTAGTACGCGCTCCATTAGCCGTTCAAAAGTCACAGGGGCGCTACATAATCCGAATGGCATAACGTTAAATTGCCACAATCCGTTACCCACACTGATTGCAGTTTTCTCGCGATCTTCCTGCTAGGCTTCCACTTGCCAATAGCCGCTTTGCACATCTAATGTCGAAAATATTCGAGCACCCGATAATCAGCATTTAATTTTCGGTAATCCACGCAGAATCTCATGCTACTATCCTTTTTCTTGACCAACACCACTGGTGAACTCCATACTTCTCCTTGTTTTGCCAATGGCAATCTCCTGGGTGATTGGCGAATCGGCGTTTTTGCTCCTGTATCTATTCGATGTTTTACCATTGTGGTTCTCCCATTATTGTCTGATGTACTTCAGAAAATGGGCGCATACCGCTCGAGCAATTGTTTTGCCAAATTGTTCTGTTCCATGGTAATGGATCTTCGGTCCATTTTTCCATGAGTTTTTCTATAATTTCTTTCTGCACCTGCGAGTTAGCCGTCTAAATCGGATTTCTCTGCTCGCACTTCACTATCGCACACGTTTTCCGATTATTGTCCCTCTCATGATGGTTTTCGTCTTATCCGAGAGATTTAGAGTCCTAATTGGTACTCTATTATCGCTGTCTGGTTTCTCTAGAACTTTCCCGTTCATAATTTCTCTTGCTCTGTTATTATCGTATGTTAATACACCCCGTCTAACATCCACCACGAAGCTATTCGTTCTCATGAAGTCCATCCCCAAAATGACTTCTTCTACAGTATCAGCAACCAGCACCTCGTGTTGAAAGTGATTTCGCCCAATCCTTATTTTTACGACCTTTTTACCTCTTATTGCTAAATCTTCTCCAGTCGCCGTTCGTAATTTTATCCCATTAGCTGGTTCTATAGTTCCACCGATAATATCTTCACAAACAATCGTATGAGTTGCTCCCGTATCCAGAGTAATCAGCCCCTTCAAGCTGACTCTTTTTAGTTTAACGACTCAACTGTCATCTGACCCTCTTTTCCGGCCTCTGTCTGTTCTTCATTTGGTCTACGCTGCATAGGAGATGGCGATCTTTCTCGTTTCTTCTTAATCTCCCAACAGTCCCGTGAGATGTGACCCATCCTATCACACACCCAGCATTTAATCTTGCCACTTCCATCTCTGAACCTTGGGGTAGCCCACTCGGTGTCTATTCTGTAATCAATCTCCACTCTGTGAATTTTCATTGCTGATTTGATGATGGCCTGAGCAGTTTCGTTTGTTAACGCATAAGCGATGGTTTCCGTGAAAGTTACCTTACGGGACAACATCACCGCTCTGCGTGTCTCAGGATCTCGAATATCGTCAATGAATGCATCTATTTTAATTCGCTCCATGTAATCGGCTGACGTATTTGAATGTGCTAAATGCGCGAGCCGTTCAATTGCCGATGAGTATTCCTGTAGCGATTCACCTCCTCCTTGATATCGATCCAGCACCTTCATAATTCCGAGGTAAAAGTTACGTTCTTGCTCGGGATCATTTGTAGTGATTCCGCCGCTTCACCTTTACGAGCCACAATTAATGCTCCAACACTTCAGATTAATGTTCTTCATTCCATTGATTTTGCTTAATCGCCGTTTCGAATTGCTTAGCTTAAAAATACTAAAGGCTGTTGTTCCATCAAATGTTGGTGGTTTTAACTTAACTGCGTTTACTGTCTGGATCACTTGATGTGTTGTCCCATTCGCCTTGACATCTTGAAGCTCCTTCTCACGACGTTGAATTTCCGTTTGTAGATTTTGTTTAACCGTTTCAAATTTTGGTTGAACCTCCTCTTTAATATTTTGAATTTCAGTGTGTAATTCTGTTTGCAGTTTTTCCACTTCGCCGTGTAGTGTAGAACATAACTCCAGGGGGTCGATTTTGTCCAAAATTCGACAGACGAAATAACCGCAAATATATAGTAGTGGTACATGTGTTTGTGTTAGTACGGATACGTGCCATTTAATTTTGTTGGATATGACATTTCTAGATATCATTTCCATTTATCATATAAAATATGTAAATGCAAATAAATATGCTTTAAATAAAATTAAATTTATTTATTTTTAGTTCTAAAATAATTTCTAATTCTGTGTTTCTGTGAAAACAAAACATTTATTCGATATCGCATTGAAAAAAAAATATGTGTAGTTAAATTTTTTTTCTTAACACGTTGAGGCACACTTTTTAAATGTGTATGCTATTCAGGAACATATTTGATAACTTTTATAATTGTAATGATATTTCGTCGCAGAAAGAAAAGTATTGTGAGAATTGAAAAATAAATGTCGAATTATTCCTTAAAAAATGAATGTTATTTATTCGTGTTAAAAAACGAAAACGTTGGTTGACCGTTATAGCAGTCATTTCCGCGAACGTGTTAACTCACCACTCAAATACATGGCGAGATGTCAAAAAGCGAGATGACGAAGACGACATAAGCATCAAAAAACTGAACCGATTTGTACCGATTCATAATTTGTAATGCTTGCATTCGCAGAAAACAAAGAAATATAACCACAGAAAAAATACACACACTAATTTAAAATTGTATACTATACTCCTTATACGTATACGAAAACGTCATGTGTCGTTCGTCGAATTTTGGAAAAAATCGACCCCCAGAAACCTCTCATTAATTTTCTTTTTGCCATCTCTTATTTGGTGTTTAATGTCCGCCCCATGTTTGTCCACTTGTACCATCATTTGATTCATAGCAGCCATTAACTGCGATAAATCGAAACTTCCAGATGGGTTTTGTGTTATTTCGACCACCGTTTGTCCGTCCTCTTCTTTCTTGACCACACTAACCTCATCCATTTTTTTCTCCTCGAAATCATACACGTCTGGAATTAAACCTACCTTCTCCATGGCCTGGCGTAGTCACTCCACTAAACTAGCTTTTGAACCTTCATTAAGCAAACCTCACCGTTTCAGTACCTTCTTTAATTGCGGAAGGTTTAATTCGGAGAGAATCATTTTCCTTGTCACGCAAGGTTTGAATCTCTGGATTGTGAATAAAACAACTGCTTTAAATTTGAACACACACACAAATTTATTTCCACAACACAAAAATTACACAACACAAAATTATAAACAAAATATTCCAATTATAACACACTATTTAATTATCACTTTAATAATCGCTTTAATAATCACTCTATTTAAACTTTACTATATCGGGTTTGAAATAAGACTCAACATTCAACATGAATTTGCGCCTTTATATACCAAAATATTTGTTTCGAAAATAATCCCGAATGCTCTCCAAAAATCATACGAGTGCAACCATTCGTGCAAATATTTTAATATACAAACAACGCCTAAATGTTGAACCAAACCTAATATAAAATCAATTGAAATAACTTATATTATTCTAATCTAGGTGTCACCGTAACAATATAGTCAGTCGAAAATGATCATACTGAGTTATGAATTTTTTTTTACAAATTATAAGGATTACAGAATTTATTTTTCAGCATTTTATTAAATTAAATAATAGAGTTTTTTGCAACGAAAATGATCAAACACTTACAGTACGATGCTTGATTTTTTTTAATCATTTACATAAATTATGTTTCATGATTATTTTAATATCGAGTTGGTCCTCCTTTATATAGGTTAGGGAAAAGTTCGGTGGCCTTTTTTGGGTAACATTGAAACAAAGAATTTCCTTATTTCAAATTAACTTTATTAAATCAAATATGTATGTGCCATTTAGATCGATGACCTTTTGCCATTCTTCTGGTAGAGCCATGATCCCATTACTGTAGAACTTCTATGGTTTAGAGGTGAAAAAACGAGACAACTCATTATGCAGGCCTCTTTTGAATTTAATGTAAAACCATTAAGATGGTCCTGCATAAACCGGAAGAAATGGTAGTCCGATGGTGTAAGGTCTCGGGGTATATGGTGGATGCATCAAAATTTCCCAGTCAAGCTCTCTCAGTTTCTGCCGGGTCATCAATGATCAATTCTGAACGTTTTAACTGAATTGCTTGACTTAAACGTGTTAGTTGTTGACCGTAAAGATTATAATCAATCGTTTGGCCCAGTGGCAGCACCTCGTAATGCACGATTCCTTTCCAATCCCACCAAATACACAGCATTACCTTTCTTGGCGACAATCCTGGCTTTGATACGTACGGTTTAGGTCAACTCGTTTCGTTCATGATCTTTTTCGCACAACGTTGTCGCATTTTATCGACTTTTCGTCACCATTCGCTTTAAAAATGGCTCGATTTCATTCCGTTTCAGCAGCGTTTCGCAGATAGAAATCCGGTCCACTAAATTTTTAACTGTTAATTCATGGGGTACCCAAACGTCAAGCTTTTTTTATATCCAGCCATTTTCAAATGGTTTAAAACTGTTTTGCGATCAATATTTAGTTCTTTACCAATTGCATGACTGCTTACATGCCGGTCTTCTTCAATTTTCAGCATGATTTCATCGGCTCAACATTTTCCAATCGGGACGAGCGAAAGATTTTGGATGTGGTGAGAGAAAATCCAAAAACAAGCGCTCAAAAACTAGCTTCACAAGTGGAAAAGATATTTAATAAAGCTACCCAACCCAAAAATTTTAGAAGGTTTTTGTGGAAACATGGATATCATGGCTGTGTGTCACCAAAGAAGCCATTAATTTCGAATATTAATTCCAAGAAAAGAATTGAATTTACCCAAAATTAAAAACAACAGACTTCAACTTCTGGAAGACGGTTGTCTTTACGAATGATAGTAAATTCCACATTTTTGGAGCCGATGAAGAGAGGAAAAATTTGGAGACAATCCTGGAGCCAAAACATATTATCCCAACTATGATGGTAAACTAAACATGATGGTGGTTCGGATGTGGTATGGGGTTCAATGTCGGCCAGTGGAGTAGGTAAACTTGTTTTCATAAATTCAAATTTCAATCGCTGAAAATACCTAGGTATTCTAAAGCAGAATTTGAAACCATCTGTGGAACAATTGGGGCTCGTGCCATCATAGATCTTCCAGCAACACAACGATTGTAAGCACGCAGCACAGGTTGTGAAGGAATGGATTCTGTATAACGTCCCAAATCAGTTACATTCGCCACCCCTACCGCCTGACCCGAGCCCTATTGAACATTTATGGGGCCAGCTGGAACACCAAATTGAAAAATACAGGGTTTCCAGCTAAAAAATGGTTACAAGATACAATAATGAAAGAATGGGATAAAATTGTACAGGAAGTTACCAAGAACTTAGTAGAATCAATGCCTAGAAGAATGAAAGAGGTTATAAAAAACCCCAAGTTTGAGCCTAAGGCTAAAAACTTAAACATAGAAGATGGGGCTTGAAATTTTGCTTAATGCCTTAATAAAAAAGCTTAAGCCTACTGATTTGTTTTGGGCTAGAGTATTTGTATTTATATAGGCCTAGAAATAAAAATGTTTCAGTAAAAAAATTGATTTTCGGCGCACCAGGGTGTTTTGGTTCTCTCGTATTTACTTCTTTTTTTTTTTTTTTTTTTTTCGTTGCATATTCTTGGGAAAAAATTTCGTTGCAATTTTCTATATAATGTGACCCCAAAAACATCTTCGATGTTAATAAAGGAGGACCAACTCGATATTAAAATAATTATGAAACATAATTTATGTAAATGATTTAAAAATAAAATGATCGTGTACTGTAAGTGTATATGATCGTCTTCGTTGCAAAAAATTCTTTATTTTAATTTTTTTTTTTATTTTAAACGGTAAATGAATTTCTATTATGTATTTTTGGATTTGTTAATTTGTAAAATTATTTAATTTAATAAAACGCTGAAAAATAAATTCTAAAAAAAAAAAAATCTAAACTCAGTGTGTATGGTCATTTTCGTACAGTCAGTATATTATATGACTTATATAAACGTTTGGTAATACCTTGGCGAGTTTGCGTATCAGCTTCATCCAATAACGCTTGTTGCCCGGTGTCTTAATATATGTTTGGTATTCCGGCGCGCTTCTTGTCCTTAATGTTGAAATCGCAACTTTTGAAGCGTTTAAACCAATCTTCACATGTAGTTTTCGACAGTGCATGTTCAGCTGCATTTTTTTTTCAAGTTGAAGCAGAAAAGCAAAGCTTGACGCAAATGATGTTTGTTTGCCATAAAATACGACATTTTCGATTTTACAATTTTTTCTAGTTTTTGGGTTGGATATGTGCTGATATTACAACTGCTTATCGTTAACAACTGTCCACGCTACGAACAAAACACAACTTCTGACATAAATGACAACTAGAACTGTCGCTAGCACCATCTATGTGTGAACCCCTAAAATTTAGTTGTATCGATGTATATAGTACACACATCAGCAATCAACAACATTGTGATGTAATGGTCCCGATGACCGTGTAGGTGAGGGTCCAGCGATGCGAGTTAACGAGTACTGTTGTGCTATTTTTAAAAGTTCTGGACCGTCCCAAATAACAAACGCTTTCAGTTTTGATGGATGAAATCCTCGTGATGCATGCATGATCGGCTGGATTCTCTTGTAATTTAAATGCCGCGACTTGCATTGTGGTAGAATCGTAAGTATTTGTGATGTTCGATTACCCACTAATGGTTCCATTTCCGTGGACTCGTTGTTAACCAGTGTAAGACGACAGTTGAATCGTCACATACATTGCCTCTATGACAGTTTTCATTAGTTTGACCAAGAGCAGGGCTTCATTCAATTCTAGAAGCGGCAGAGAAAGTTGTTTCCTCATGAAACTAAATTGTAACAATGAACACGTGCGTTTTTCGTTCACGAACTCTACATTGTTACACACGTCATTCTCAACCCTACTCGAGACTGCCTCGACAAATTCCATTTTTAATGGTGTAGGTATCAAAAACTACATGGTCGTAATATCAACAACCATTATAATATGTAGGTTTGAAAAATAATATAAGGAACAAAATTCAATTTTTAATATATTTATTTTAAAGAAAATTGTGTTTATGGATACAGTGATTATTTTGGTGCTCCATAATAAGTTACTCTTTATGTTATGAAGAAATTAACTTTTTGTTGTTTTTATTTGTGTTGACACTTGACACAATCTTAATGTTAACTACTACGCCATTTTTACATCTCGTGAACGCACTCCGATTAAACCACTTTTAATGTCACTTTTCAACAGCAAGGGCGGTATGTTGTAGCATCACTTCGAATCGAAATTCGAAAAAAGTCGAATGGCGGCATGTTGTATCATTTTCGAATCGCAATAAATGATAAAGTTTCATCATTTAAAACCAAAGTAATAACAAATGTAGCTGACATTTCATTCTAGAAAAAGTATTGCAAGATTAAAAAACGATTAAAGTTGAAAATGACACAACTTTCACTTTTTCGATTCGACTTTTTTCGAATTTCACAAAAAATGTTTGTAATGTTTTAAGCCTTAGATGAGCAGTTTTTGTTGAAAAAATGTCCCGCCAATGCCGAATTAACTGGCCATCAACCCATTAAGCATAATGGGATCATAACAGTACGCAAAATATTACAAAAAAAAACTTAATAAATTTCGTACGTTAAATTTAGGTTTCCACCAGTTAAAACACCCTGTATATGATAGAGGTACACTATTTGTGAAATTACTGTGTCACTGAGAAAGAAACCAAAACAAATTATATATTCTTTGAACTACATATATAGAAACACTATTTGTTACGCCAGTTATCTCATTTTAACCGTTAAGAGTGCTTCTCAAAAGAAAATGCTTAAGTAAATAAAAAATATTGTGATTAAAATTTATTAAATTGCATTAAATTAATTGTTGTGCATTTTTAGTTTCCGTTCATATTTTGTACCGGTGTGTGTAGCGCCATTGATAATTTTCCATTGTGTTTACGGAGGACTATTCATTTGTGAAGAAGACGCAGGTTCGATTGTGCAAGAACATATCTGTACATTACAGAACTATAATTGTTCCGAAACTATTGAATTTTTAATGACGTATCCGAAATGGCAGTATTACTACCAACCAAAGGATTACATTTTTTATTTGACCTTCAAATATTCGATAGTCGTATACATTCCACACGGAATATTTGAGTATCTACCCAACGTTCGATCACTAGATCTAAGCTCATGTAATTTATCCGATCTATCTCGCTACGATTTTCTAAATGCTGCAAAACTTTTACAAATAAATTTGTCAAATAACAACTTAACCGCATTACCCGATTCTTCGTTTAACGGTGCCGCAAATTTAACCGAGATTAATTTAGCACACAATCGAATTTCGCACGTAAATGCGAACGCGCTAAGCTCGTTACCGAATTTGACAAGCATAAATTTATCGTTTAATCGTATTGTCCTGATACCTGATAATTTATTTGCGAATTTAAACAAAATCCGAGTTATTGATTTAAGTCAGAATTCGTTGTCCGCGTTCGGTTCATGGTTTGGTAGTGCCTCTCTTTTCATAATCAACAACTTGAATTTGAATTTTAATCGGATTTCGAATATTTCGTTAACTCAGAATGTGTGGATTAATGAGTTCACTGTAAATAATAACGAGCTGCACGTGATTCTGTTAGATGTGAATTGTGTTAAAAAATTGCATGCGAATAATAATAAATTACAAAGTAACGGTATTTTTATTAGTGACTACAACTTAACGGAATTATCTTTAAGAAATAATTCGTTGGTAGATTTTAATTTCGTACAGAATTTAACGAATTTAGTTGATCTCGATTTATCGTTCAATACCGGCGCGGGCCAATCGATTGCGCGTAATTTATTCGCCAAATTATCGCATTTAAAAAATCTCCAATTAGAATCTGTTAGTTTAGGGCAAATCGATTTTCAACTGTTTTCATATTTAATAGAGCTAAAAGAACTTGATATTTCAAATAACGATTTGATGTCGGTTAATTTCCATATGCTTTCGATGTTAGACAAATTAGAACGGTTATATATTAACGGTAATAGTTTAACAAATATAACGCTAAGCGAATTCGAATTCTTATTTCCGAATTTAATTGAAATTGATATTTCGGATAATAATTGGCAGTGTGATCGGCTCGTCGAGATACTACAAAAGTTACGACGCATTAACGTGAAAACGGTCATTGACTCCAAACAATTGGGCCTGAATGTGAGAAATATTCGTGGTATACGATGTTTCGATAATGTGAGTGACTGGAGTCATGTTACAAAAATACCGATAGTGCGCATACATCATAGTGACGAAATCGTTACAAAATCGGGTGAACTAAATCAAAGTAAGTCTCGTTTGAGCACGCTACAACAACAATATGAGGATTTAAAAATAGAATTTGCGGTACTATTAAAGGAGCTAAATTCGAATAGAACTGGTATGAGGACAACTGGTACAAATCAAAGTAATGTACAAATTCAAAATTTACAAATGCAAATTGATATACTGAAAATGAAGATGAGCAAGTCAAAAATGGAAACGGAAAAATTATCGCAACCTCATCATGATAATATTTTGAATGATGATCGTATTTATAGTTTTGCGGGCGACATAAAATTTATCAAAATTGTATTGGCTTTATTTTTGATTGCTGGAATTTGTAAGGTCGGCTTCAAGTGCTATCACACATATTTTAAAAGGAGGACCTATTCGATGGCACGATTTCATCCCTCGTCTGATACAATAACAACTCATATTGGGGAGGATAATTTTTAAATATTTCTAATTTGTAAATAAACTGTAAATGCTCGGTTAATTATTTTGTCGTTTTAAAAAAAAAAAAAATTTGAAGGCATTCTATCACAAGGTTAACATCACATATCATTATACATTGTATTATTTCATTGTACATAATTTGTATATAACATATTTCTGTTGCTATCAAATAACACAATTTCCTTGTGTCATCGTTTATAAAACAAATCATATCTTGTATTCAGCTAAAAACAGTAAGGCAAACGAAAATAAAATTCCGATAAGCAAATCATTATACATATATTATTGTCTCAGTCATTTCTTATCACTTAACCTCTTTGTATTTTTCAACTTATACTTTTGTTGATGTAATTGCGTCTTGCTTATAAAAGTAGGTAATCCACCGATTTCAATTTGTTGTTATTTTTAACTGTTAACGGATAAGATTTCTAATGCTATAGTAACCTGGTTCGTTTTTAATGGGCTGGCTAGCCCGTAAAACGATTTTTCAATTTTGGCCATCCCGAACCCATTTTAGATATAGAACTGATTCTGAGATTTTACTCAGATCATGGTGTTATACATGTGTGTGATGGGTGGGCCTAACTTTAGGGTAAATAACATCGAAGATGATATCTGCTGGACTCTACCAATTAAATTTTAAATTTTAATCGAGTTTTCATGTAAAATGGAAAAATACAATGCAACCATAGCAACACATGGATAAAGATAAAGAACTAATATTGAATATTTATAAATGGCGGCAACTGCCAATCACAATCAATTCCATTGTAACGTAATTTGAAAGGTTAATTGAATATTATATTTTGGAAGTTATAAACTTTTCATGTATGTAAAATTTTCTGATTTCTGTAAAATTCCGATAACATTGTAAACATGTAACATGCACATTGTATCGTTCCATGCCAACCTATATAGTACTGGGTCACCCGTAGCTTTAACTACCGTGCCGTTTGGTCGGTAATTTTTATTATTTATATGGAACAAAAATTCAAATACAAGTTAACCAGTTTTTTTTGTATATTTTAAAATTGTCAACAAACATAAAAAATCCTACTGGAACACTTCACTACATGTATATACAGTGCGGTTTAATAGATTACCGCCACTCAATCAAACGAAGCAAAAGTCAATTTCCAGCCGGTGTGTGTGTGTGAGATAGGAAAAATTGTGAAATTGAGATAGAAAGGGTATTTAGGCCGTTTGCAATTAGAGAAGAAAGAGAAAGATAGAAAGGGTATTTAGGCCAATTACTTAAGGGCCTATTCCATTGAAATAATCTGCTGTCAGCAAAAATAAAAGCAAGAAAAAAATATAGATTTTACTGGTTGTGTACGAAACAAAACATGTTGTCAGTAAAATTTTACTGAGAGAATTGTTGAGATAGGGGAAGTTTACTGCCATAATACTGCTATAATAAATGTAAATTGGAGTATTTTTTATGGCAGCATTTTTCACACATCTACAAAAAATGTATGTAAAGATAAGAAATTTTTCGCACACTCATATAAAATAAATCGTTCGCCATTTTTATAGTCAAATTTCATTTTGAATTTAAATTGGTTTACGGTTGTGTTTTTTTTATTTGATTTGACTGTGTAAAAAACATAATAAATATTTTAATAACAACATTTAAAAATAATTTAAATTAAATAATAATATAGTATTATATTTATATAGTATAAATAGTATAAAATTAATATAATAATAGCAAATTGATATGGACAAATACGGTAAATTTGATTCACGTTTTTTTTATGATTGGCAATTGGAAATGTACAAAAAGCACGCCCATTTTGATGTGTAAACATCTTTACGCGCGCCTACCAAAATTTTTTGTATTAGAGTAAACTTGTAAATGAAACGAACGGAAATGACGTATACCTACTTCGTTTGAAAAAAAAAGCAAGAAACTCAACAAAAACAATTTTTACTATACATGGCATGCTTTTATGTCTATGTATAATAGTAGGGAAAATGAAAAAATTAATTTAATGAATGAAATAGAAACCATCGACATTTCCATCGATCAGAAAAATCAAAAAAAAAATTACGATACGAAATTGCATACTCATACGATTAAAAACACAGTCAACAACTACTGTATATTGCTTTATCACGAGTGACGAGTCTCTAGGCGCTGTTCATCACGTCGACTATCAATGATCATGTCTTCTCTGGACTCTGGATGGATTCTGGATGGAACCGAAATGGTTCAAATTCACAAGTTGGCAAGAAGGTCAGGTGGCTTGAAGCTGGATGGGCGCAGAAAACGAATATCGACTGATGTTTGGTGCCCATTTCTAGAAAAAGCTCAACTATTAATCGAAACAACAATTAATGTTAAGCATAAACAACAATTAATGTAAAGCGTCGTACCTTCATGTGCCACCACAATTCATGCATCACACGGTGGTACCTACAACGAGATAGTCAGTATATACTCTTACGATAAAAGGCACAGTTAACAAATTGTGTATATTGCTTTAGCACGAGTAACGAGTCTCGAAGGACTGTTCATCACGTTGGCTATCGATGATCATGTCGTCTACCATGGACGTAAAAATGGGACCTCAATGGGTCTTCTTCAAAATTAGCTATCGCGCCTCACCACAAATCCGCTTTATCCGTTGTAATGGCGAATTTTGTACGAGATAATAATGACGTCTGGTTTTTAACATTGAACTGTCAGAGTCTTAGGTCATACACATCACCTTGACCTAACTGACACAGTCACGCAAGGATGCTCAATTTTCTTGCTTTTCCAGATCTGCGTTCAGTTCAAGAGAGACGGTGAGTGAGCTGCCGGAGTAACAATATATAAAAATTCAAATAGAATACTCATACCATACAGTCACCTCGCATAAAGAAATCATCGTTGGACAAACAACTGGTATGAGCGTAACAACACAACTCATTGATGATATATATACGGCTGAACTTCAGCTTCTCAATGGGAATAAGATGCTTTCTGTAGTTGTATTAACCTCGCCGAATAAATCTTTCGAAGACATACTGAAGTTCATACATTTCGTCCTTGCCCCATATCCTAAAGAATTTCAAAAATTCTCCAAGGAGACTATCATCTTTTGCCGGTGATTATGAGCGGGAATTTCAATATTAATGCTGCTGTTCCTCAAGCTGAACCACTTATAAACTTCCTGCGAGACGAATTCGATTTGCACATGAACTCAGATCGAAATATATTTACTACTAGATATGGGACGACCATATTGTGCAGTTTTTCAATGAAAATTTTTAAAGTTAGAGTCGACAGTATATAATATATCTTATTTTAGCTACCAAAATAAAATTGCGTCGATTATACCGAAAGAGTAATAGACCAATTTAACGATAACAAATGAAAAACTCTGGTTAGTAAAATTGCATTCCTTCTTCCTTCAAAGTAAACTGTACCCACGTACTATACACACGCCATGTTTACACATCTCCTTGAGAGTACTAAAGGACTCACTCATTTTTTTTCAATATCGAGCGTTCTTTTATATACAAATATTTAACTAATAATAGATTTGCATTTTGAAATATCCGAATGTGTCACCAAATCGCCAATCCAAACATATTAACAGCTCAATTCTCTTAGACGTCTCACTTCATGCGACGTGACTATGGATCTTCCTAGTTACTGGATTTTGAAATCAAAATTTACTAAATGATTTTGTGCAAAACTCTCAATGAAAATTTTTTAAATCTTAGTTGGCATTAGTTTGAAATTTTTTTCATTTATTTGTCACGTCAAAATTTCAAGTGATAGAAATTGTCATTTGAAGTGACAGAAGTCGCAAGGAAATATTTATAAAGCAGCATACTAAGATTTAAAAACAGCCAAAACGACTTTTATTGAACAATTATTTTGTAAGTTTCGATTTAATGATCTAGTAAAAAGGAAGATGAGTAGTCACGTGACTTGAAGTGATGCGACTACCCTTCAAACATAGCGCAAGGTAAACGTACGGTTTACGAGGACTTCACTATACTAAAGTCTTCGCAAGCGCACCGCATTTGCATACTGAAAAAGTTTTAAAAGTAAACGGTTTGTCCAAAGGAAAGTGAAACAATTTGGTGAAGACTTATGTATGTATTAGTAACATAAATATGTCTTCGCATTTTCCTCGATTTGGAGTGATGTTAACAAACGGTTAGCGCGAATTGAATTTGTATACATTTTCACACTGAGTTCTTTTCGGTTCTAGGTAAATTTTGCGAACAGTTTCACTTTTCTAGGCAAACAAATTTATTTTTGGTTTAAATTAAAAGACAGAGAAATGCGTTTTTTCACAGATATAATTCAGATACATATATATATTTATTGTAATATAATTTTTTTTTTTATTTACACTAATTTTAATACAAATATTTAAAAGGATACTATTTCACTATTAAAATTAATTTTATCAAATAATTACAAAATGGAGTATAACGTACTACTTCGAATATAGCTAACATAAAAAGAAATCAAGTAAAATAAATAGAAAATATTGCCAGTGTGTTGGTATTCGATGAAAAAGACCGTTCGCAAAGTTTACGTTTCCGTAAAGAATTGGGTGTATACATTTTTTTGTTTGAAGGGTAGGGGAATAGGGGTGTAATATTAAGCGAGGGTCATACCACATATTATTTTGAGAGGAAAAAAAATCAAGGGGTAGACAACGTCTATAGAGATTATTGAGTTGGACAACAGCGGCAGTAGTGAAATACCGCAAACTTATTATGCCGCTTATTACGACGAGGATGATGAGTACGACAAAAATCCAAGCTCAAATGAGTCAATCCAAATTACTGGGTATGTGGATGAAAGTGAGTTTTTCAAGAGTTGACAATCATGACGCCCAGACCGGCACCCACATTCACGACACACACACACACCGGCACCCACATTCGCGATCCCCACACCGGCACACCCACACACACGACACCCACACACACGACAGCCACACCGACAGTCACGACACCGTATACAGGTAAAGATTTGAAATTTTAATTTTAGAAATGTTTTTGGAGTATACGATTTAATCTAAAATTTTAAGAATTAATTGTTGATGCCGTACGAGCCAGACCACCACTATGGAACATCAGGGATGCTGATTTTTGAAACCAGGTGATGAAAAAACGATTGAACTTACCAGGGAATCAAGTATTAACTTTTGTTAAATCTAAACTAATTGATTAATGTGTCTATTATGATTCTCACCTCACCACACCACTCGCCGTGACTATCTAAGTCACCCGAGTTCAAAGTTGGTATTATGATTCTCCCTTTTATTTTTGCGAGTCGTTGTTTGCGGCGTCGTATGTGGATTCTTGTATTTTTTAGAGTTTGTTATTTGTCGTTATGGAAACCATATAGTAATGTCAAACAATTTTAGTTGTTTACAAATAGTTTTCATATAAAGATATTTTGGTATGTCTTTGTATGACAAAATTTATAAGGATACGATATTTTCATCGTATCGTAATACAAAATAATTATAAAAAAATATTAAAAATATAAAATATATTATACAAAAAATTGTGTATACTATATAAATAATTGTGCTCGAATTTTTGCCTTTCTCCATTCCATGCTTTCTCTAATTGGCGGCCTTAAGCTATTCCGCACTACTGACAAATTTTTCCAAAATTCATTAATGGTTAGTTTGATTTTTCCAACATCTGGAAATCTATGGGCAATATCCCGGTTTTTTTCCATTTCAATATAAATTTACTATATCAATGTTAAAATATTAAAAAAATATTATATTTCTAATACCAAAAATACTTTGTCACTTGACTCTCACCATCATATTTTAGGTGAGCATATATGACATTGGACTCGCTCACTGTGAGAATTATAATACCAAAAATTATATGCGGTGATTTCGAGTCGCCAAGCGACACGCATGTGACGATCACTCGCTCACTGCGACAATCATAATACCAAAATAGAATTATAGTGACGACTCTTCACCCGGTGACGAGTAAGTGAGATTCATAATAGACCTATAAATTTCATAAAAAGATATTTTTGTATGTCTTTGACAAAATTTATAGGGATACGATATTTTACGATACAAAATAATTATATAAAAACTATTAAAAATATATTATAGAAAAATTTCAGAAAATCAATCTAAACCAACATCTGGAAATGCACGGGCAATATTCTGTTATTTTTTCCATTTCTTCAACAAGTTTGATAAATTGTTGGGTTGTGGTATATTTGGTTGTGGTAATTTTTGGTTTATTTCTTATATGAAAAATATAAATTAATTATTTAAATGTTAAAATATCAATAAAATATTATATTTCTAATACCAAAAAATACTTTGTCACTTGACTCTCAGCATCATATTTTAGGTGAGCATATATGACATTAGAAACTCGCTCACTGTGAAATACCAAAAATTCTATGCTGTGATTTCGAGCGACACGCATGTGACGATCACTCGCTCACTGCGAAAATCATAATACCAAAATAGAATTATAGTGACGACCCTTCGCCCGGTGACGAGTAAGTGAGATTCATAATAGACCTATAATAGATAATAGATAACGAGCGAAATGCTATGAGGGTAAAAAAACATTGGGAAACCGTAAAGGCCTCGCATATTCGTTCCAAAAAACTGCCATCTAGTGGTGCTCCAGGAGGTAAAAAAGGATACAAGCATAATAAAATTTTGTTTGGGGTGCCGAGATGTGGGGGAGCCGAGAAGGTATGCTATTCTTTTTTATTTTTTAAGGTTATCCAAAATGAGCGTCTGAAAAAATTAATTGTGTTTCATTATTAATTGCATAATGGGATTTAATTTAGATAATCTTTTATTTTGCCAGCTTTTAATAATTACCTTTTGTTTTATCGTTTCCTTAGATCTATAGACGTTTGTGGTGATATAGAGTCCAGCGAATTGGAAGACAGCGGGCATCAATATGAAGAAAGGGAAACTATAACCCCTAATAGACGAAAAAGTTGGTATTGTACCTATTTATGTATATAAAACATTTATAACATTTATTTAATTCGTTTAAGGACGAAACATAGAGGAACGGACACTTGAATTACAGCACCAATATGTCGATTTGTTGGAAAACAGAACAGCCGCACCTGCGCCTCCTTCCAATATTAGTTCAACCGAACTCAACCCAATTGTCGGATTTTTGATGTCTTTAGCGCCATACTTAGAAGAATCACAAACTTTGCCAAGGCTTGTAGCTCAGCAGGACATGTTAAAAATTTTAGCTGATGCTATAAAGAAGCAGAACGATGAAAAAAGATAAGTATTGTTCCATAATTTTTAGCGTTTTTTCTTGTTTTTCAGGAAATCGGTTTTGCCGCAACGGGTTCTTGGTTATGGGCGGTGCTTCACTGGAATATTTGTTTTATTTTATTAGATATTTAGATAATTTTTTTGATTTTATATTATTATTTTATGTACAAATTAGTATTACTTTTAAAAAAAATTTTAATTTTTTATATCCTCATAAGGTTTTTATGGATAATTGAGACTTGTTTTCAATTTATGTCACAATATGTGCTTTTCGTTAATAAAATATAAAAAACAAAAAAATTTGATTTGTTTTAATTTATTTTTAAGCAAAACATTTTACTGATATAAATATGACTCGTACAGCTATGGTTACTTCGATTGGTGTTTCACTTACGAAATCATACGAAGTAATTAAACATACTTGCTGTCCTCTGATTTCATTCCTGTGAATTGAAGCTTGCAATGTGCAGATACGGTATTCTGTAAAGTGTATGGGTAAGTAAATGTGAGGATAGGTTAATGTGATATGGCACGCAGAATCACAAGTATGTGGCGCATCCTCGGGCAGACAAATTAAAGTGTAATTAAATGGGTTTGTTGAGATTTAGGCCGATAAATTTTCCGAGATATATTTTTATCCTATCCAACTAATTCAATAAAATGAAACAAATGAAACAAAACAAGTTTTTACGAATTTTTGAAATTTGCACATGTATTTCATTGAACCCTAATTTCCCGGACTCCCAACAAAAAACTTGATCTGGAAAATTTTCCAGCGATAACCATCGACAAACCGATTCAAATACGATCTTTTCCAGACATAACACTTTAAACGTTAACTTTTTACGAATTTTTGAAATTTGTATGTGTATTTAACTTCCCCCCATTTTCCCGGACTCCCAACATGAAACTTGATTTGGAAAATTTTCCAGCAATTACCATCGACAAACCGATTCAAAACGGTTCAAAGCAACTGTCTTAAAATAATCCTTATTTATCTTCGGAAACACTCTACTTTTTAAGACTGTTGTGATGGCCTTGGTTGTTTCTGTCACAATTCGATGAATACTGGTTTTTGAACACTTATAAGTGATCGCCAAACTGGTCTGAGATTCACCCGTAGCAAAGTATCTACAAAGTATTAAATGTTCATATAGAACTAGTTACACGACGATATTCTCTGTTATGTATATTACATAAAATGTACATACCTCAATGTCACTGCCAATCTTAAAGTTGGGTTCAAGGGCGTTCTCACCACAGTTTCTTTGGAAATCAGGGGCCCAACTATCGCCAATAATTCCTGAAACTCTTTAATACTCATGCGGGTATAAGTATAAAATAATTTTGGATCTTGTTGTAAATTTTTAAAAATACAATTATATCCGCCCGTTTGATCCCGGTCTAAATAATAAGGGTGTACCCAACATTTTGGTTTTCTTTATTTTTTTTTATTTAAATTCATTATATGTACCTATTCATTATATTTAGTGGATCTAAATAATCTAAATCTTTTAAATCCATATTTGCGATATATAAACGTTATAAACATTTTTTAAATCACAAATAATTATATAATATGACTGTGGTCCAATTCGCAACTTATTTGAAATAAGTCGACTTATTTGACTTATTCAAAATGGCGGCTTGAAATAAGTTATCTGCTGGTCCAATTCAAATCGAGACTTATTTGAACATAACCTTACATTTAACAACGTAAAGTACATATAAAGTTTCCTTTTGCGGTTGTTTTTGGCCGCCATAATTTTACAAAAAAAAATATTTTTATTTTACAGTTACAAATTATAATTATCTTAAAAATTTATTTTTCTACTGTTGTCGTATTATCACAGCTAAATTTTATTACGAACAAAAAATGTACGAACTATCATATTTTGTGGAAACTCTCCAAAATAAGTCAAGAAAGTCTACAATAAGTATTCTCGTAAGGTGACTTATTGTAAACTTTCAAATAAGTCAGTCTACACAAAATAAGTCATGAATTGGACCGCAGTCTATGTATTAAATGGCTTATAAAATTAATGGCCGGTTACACTTTGGAAATTACAACATTTGAAAAAAACTGTCGATTATGTCAAAATGTAACCATAAAATTTTACTATAAAAATGAAATAAAAAATATTTTGTTTCTTTGTCACTCGTATGTCACTCGCAAAACTTTTAAGATATTTTTTGTTTTCGTTGTTTGCTGTAAGCAAATTTTTTGCATGGAATTAATTCTTTAATTCCATGGATAAAATTTGCTGACAGCAATTTTTCAATTTTTTTGCTGATAATACGCAAAATAAAATCCATAAGAGTGACAAAGAACAGAAATATTTTTTATTTCATTTTATAGAAAAATTTTATGGTTTTACATTTTGGCATAACCTAAAAATTGCATAAAATTTTTAATTTGTACATTCTCGTAAAATTCGATTTTCTTTTATATGTTTTAATTTTTATATATGAACCACAAAAAACCGTTAACGTTCACAAATTTCAACACGAAAAAAAAAATTAAATCGTCATTTGACTATAAAAATTGCGAACGACTTATTTTGTATGAGTGTGAGAAAAATTTCTTATATTTACATACTCGTACTTTTTTTGTAGATATGTGGAAAATGCTGCCATAAAAAATATTCCAATTTACATTTTTTATGGTAGTAAACTTCCCCTATCACAACTATTCTCTCAGTAAAATTTTACTGACAACATGTTTTGTTTCGTACACAACCAGTAAAATCTATATTTTTTCCTTGCTTTTATTTTTGCTGACATCAGATTATTTCCAAGGAATAGGCCCATAAAGCCTTTATTCCACAATGAAACATGTTTTTTCAGTAAAAAATACTGGGAAATCGAAAAGAAGAGAGTATACATATTAAAATTACGTTAGAGTGATAAAGACAAACAAATGTTGCCACAAAAAGTATTGAGTTTCATACTTTTTATGGCAACATTTTCCCCGCTTACTGCCAGTAAATTATACTGAAATTTTTATTTGTTTCGTTTTAGTACGTTTCGAAATTATATTTTTATCTCACCCCTTTTTTACTCAAAAAATATGTTTCATTGTGGAATAAAGGCTTAAAGCATTACTTATTTGTGACTTATTGACTTGTTTGTCGCCATCTTAAATAAGTAAGTGAAGTCGTTCCAATTCATGTACCTAATAATTTTGACAGTTTGTTAATGAAATTATAAACAAACTTTTGCTGACCCAAAATTTTTATTAGGAATGGACAGAAAAAAAACAATTCGTACTACTAAACTACCTCATAAATAATTCAAAATCACTTTTTAGATTAAAATTGCGTTAGAAATACATTAAAACTTGTTTTCATTTTGGCAAAATAGGTCTTTGAGACGAAAGGGACCAATTTTACCATCATTCCTACCAGCCACATTTGCTCGTACAAAATGGTGCCTGATATCTATATGTTTTGCTCTGGCATTAAAAACGTTTGTTGATGCCAGATTAATTGCACTTTTGTCGTCGCAATACATGCCAGTTACGGAATCAGGCCTCGTCAAAAGTTCATTTTCGATGCATTTTGATGCATAAAAACATAACCGGTGATGGATTGCGTTCGTCTTCATCACTACCCCAAACAGCATCGCAGTAACCAGGGATACTTGAAGTTGTTAGTTAACAGAATTCTAATTTTGCACTAGCAGTACCCTTTAAATATCGCAGAATTCCCTTTACTGCCAACCGATGCGCTCTTCCGGGATCATTATTGAATCTGCTAACATTGCTGGCAGCATAGTTAATGTCTGGTCGAGAAACTTGAGACGCGAACAGAATGATTCCCAATGCTTGCTGATATGACACGTTCTTCATTTCTTCACGTTCGAAATTTGTTTAGGACACATTGATCTGGAGAGTTTCACATTTGGATCCATGAGCGTTGCACAAGGATTACATTCACTCATATTGAATCGCTGCAACACGACTACCCTACTTGAGTCCATTAAGTGACTTCCTAAGTCTGCATAGGGTACTTTAACGCCATTGTTAAATTTCTCAGGTTGAAGCATGTAAATTTCTTCTTTAAATTCACCATAAAAAAAGGATTTACAGCATCCATCTATTCACTGTCCAAATTGAATTTTGCTGCAAGTGAAATTAAATATCTTAAGGAAGTAAACCTCAACACTGGCGCATAGGTTTCATCGTAGTCAACTCCTTTTCGTTGTGAAAATCCTTTCACAACTAATCTCGCTTTGTTTCTATATATTCCCTCTTCAGCGTTACGTTTCGTTTTAAAAATCCATTTGCAGTAGATAGGTTTTTTGTTAGGTGGCAGATCTGTGAGTTCCCACGTGTCATTTTCATCAGCCCTTGGCAAAGCTTCTTCGATGGTTGTTAGATCATATAATTCACTGTGATGAGACATGTAGGAAACAAAATCTTTCATTTGTTTCGGTTTAGGCTGTCGCGACAATTTTCGCGGTGCTGTTTCCACAGATATTTCTTCTGTCGATGTTGCTGGAAGATATTCGTCATCCGACGTCACTTGATCTACGTCTTCTATATTACATGAAAATATTGTATAACTATTTTTTCATCCGGGAACAAAATAACGTGACTATTCGGGTCACTCGGTGTAATCTGTTCTAAACGTTGGTCTTCAAGGAAAATAACATCACGACTTACAATCACGTCATTTGATTGTGGTTGATGTAAACGATATCCTTTCGAGTTTTCACAGAACTGCAACAAATATATATCTCTCAGATTTTGGACTTAGTTTCTTTCTTTTTTGCTTTGGCACATGAACCGTCGCTGCGCATCCAAAAACACGTAAATGTTTAAGGTTGGGTATTCGCCCCGTCCAGATTTCTTCGGGTGTTACGTCGTCGCTAATATTTCGTGTAGGAGATCAGTTGATTATGTAGCATACCGTCGATACTGCTTCCGCCAGTACACATTACCTATAATCCGGCATCAATAAGCATACATCTCACTTTCGCAACAATTGTCCGATTCATTCTTTCGGCGATACCATCTTGTTCCGGTGTATAAAGAACTGTGGCCTGTTGACATATCCCAGCTTTTAGCAAAATGTTGACAAACACCTGGTTAATGTACTCGCCTCCATTATAGTCTTCCCGGTTTGGATGTCCACAAAATTCTTGAATTTATCGAACTTTCCTGCGGCTTTGGATTTTGATTTTAACAAAAAAACGAACAATTTGTGAGAAAAATTGTCAATAAATATTAGAAAAACACGGTTTCCTCTTATATATTCTACCTGCATAGGACCACTAAAATCAGAATGGACAAGCTCCTGAACTTCTTTGGTTTGTGTTTCGGATTATTTAAATGGTTGACGTGTCCACTTACCTTTATGCACGTCAAACAGTCGCTGTCAGAATGATTAAGTTTGACCTCAGATGCAATACCACTTCAAATTTTCATGTCGGTGGAACTTAAGTGTCCAAGTTTTCGATGCCATAATACCATTTTGGGAATTTCTTTAACAATGTACGTTAATGCTACGTTTAGTCTGTACATGTTTTCCACTGCACTTACGGTTGCAACTAGATCGCCAAATTTATTGAAAATTTCACATCAAGTCTTGCCAAACTTAACGTTGTTGCCATTCTTAAACATTTGACGGACAAGAGATTTGCACATAAATCTTTGATGTATAAAATGTTTTTAATATGTACTTTCTGGATTATGCCTTTTATAATCACATCGACCTCAGCACATCCAACTGACGTTACTTTCAATTTTGAGTAATTTGCAACCACAACATCACTATATACTGCATCAGTGACCTCCGGAATCCACGTACCAATCGTTCTGGTTGATAGCATTTGCTGAAAATGTTGTGTATATAGCAAACTTTGGGCATTCGGTCTTCCTCTGCTAACACTTTTATTTTTGGTTGGGCAATTTTTTGCAATATGCGTTACAATTGAAGCAACGTGGACCAGCAAATTGAATCTGTTTACTTTTACCATTGTTTCGCTGCTTATTGGTGCCATTCAATGAACCTTTTCCATATAGGGCAATCTCATTTGACATGTTAGGTAAAGTTGGTTTCACATCTTGCAATAATTTTGTTTTTATAGAGTCTCCATTAATTTTGATTCCCGAATTTGCAATTCCCATAATCATAGGCTTGTATTACTCTGGTAAGCCTCCCAAAAGAATTTAATTTGTGAGCTGTGTTGATTATGGTTGTCACGTACTCCTCCACATTTTTGCAATTTTTCAGTTTTGTCGAAATTAATGACCGCAACAGGCCAACTCTTCTCGTTAAACCTGAGCCATTAAACGCGGTTGCCAACTTATCCCAAACTTCTTAAACTGAAATCGCAGTTTTTATATGGAAATAATTGATTGGTTCTATTAGCAAAATATTTTTCGATTTAGTTTTCAAATCCTTTTTTTATCTTCTCCGGTTACCAAACAATAATCGAACAGTTCTTCCAGCTCCAATTCTCGTAATTCTCATGAACTTTCAATTTCTCGAATGATGTTAAATTATTTGTCGCCATCTCGTGAGAATTCTTACACCAAAATGTGCAGATATTATTCGGAAATATAATTGAAAACTCGCCGGTATATATTTTACTTATTTGCGGAATACAAATGTTTCACTTTATATTATTATTATTTAATTTTATTAATATCTGGCCCCATAACCTGATGAAATGTAATATTTTAGAGACTACAAAAGAAAACTCGTGTTAGATATTGAGCGAATCCAAAGAGGAAGGACCAAGGCGCATAACAATATATTATAGGTACATACTTCAATACAAAAAATACATATTAGGTTTTACTATTTCAACATGTACGCCAATGTGCACCTTATCATATGAAATTTTAACTAAGGTTGTCTTACGTTCGAATTTTCTTCAGTTATCATATTTAATTCACATCAGAAATAATGTCGTCATAGAAGCAAAAATAATCATAAAATTAACAAACTGTGGCACTATTCTGGTTTTCCCTGGGAATAGGGAATTGGGAAAAATATTTTCATAGTATTTTTGTCTAAATTGTGTTTTTCTGGCCTACTGAGAAAATAAGTTTGGTGCAAAAAATTTCAAAACAAAGTGTATTGGGAAACTTTTGTTCCACAAAATTTTTATAGGGAAAAATATTTTCCCATTTAACTTTGTTTCGAAAATATTGACACCAAACTTATTTTCTCAGTAGGCCAGAAAAATATAATTTAGACAAAAATACTATGAAAATATTTTTCCCAATTCCCTATTCCCAGGGAAAACCAGAATAGTGCCACTGGAATCATTATTTTTTTCTTAAAGATGATTGCATATAGAGTGAAAAATATTCCATTTGGATATCTGAAAAGAAAGCAGCAATAACGAATGAAAGAAAAAAATGCTTGACATGTTACGACTAACATGTCAAGAATTTTTTTCTACACTAGATTTGAAAGTAAAAACGGTATGTATAACAGACATCAAGTAGGGCAAACTTTATAAGCCAATTTCTCCGAGGTTAATCTTATTTTATAGTTTTGATTTATTTATATACACAAATTTAATTTTTTTTCTATATTTAATCCATATATACGTATCTTATAAACATATCGGCATAGTTATTTTAGAGTTCATTGTTCTTGTTAGGCTTATGCTCATTTCCAATAGTAAAATAGACTAAGCTCGGAATGTCTACATAAGTCCTCTTATGTACAGATATTTTGCTCTATGATTACATTTAGTGAAGACACAATTTTGGAGACATTTCTGTGTAGACGTACTTATTTAAATAACTCAGAATGCATTTTTTTCACTGTGTGGAAAAAATGTTTTGATTCTATACCAAATTCCATACTACAAAATATCAAAGACACAATACTCTTTCAGTTTCGTGGTAATATCCCAGTATGCAATTTTTCCACTATGTGGAAAAAATGTTTTGATTCCATACTAAATTCCGTACTACAAAATATCAACGACACAAAAATATCGATTTTGGAGACATTCGCATAAAAATCATGTGGATTTTAGGAATACAAATAACGTGGTGGATCAGATTTGTTTTAAGTTAAGATGGATTAGAAGAATGAAGAAGACAACGAACTCATCGAATAAGAGAATCACTATGAACCAGATATAAAAGTGAATAATCTATTTGAATGCTACTTCTAAATGGTCAATGCAAATCAATGGAACTCATTCGTTGACAAAATTTTGAAATGCATAGTATAGATATTTTTTTCAAATTATGTAAATTGTGCGGTCCACTATAAATCACTTACTTTGTTGTGAATGAGCAGATCTTGCTCAAAATGGAATAGGTTGGATAGAGAGGTTTTTTTTTAAAATAAATTTTACCTGTATATTAAGCAACAAATAAATAAATATTTAAAGTAAGTAAAAAAAAACAAATTAGCACGGGCACGGCATATACCATATTCTTTAGCACGGGTATCAAATATTTTTGATGAAATATGCCCATATCGAGTAAAAATATTGTCTCCACGGATTACGTAATCAGAATCTACCACACCGACAGTCCATCGTGGTTCAATTCAGCTGAGGCAACCCAATTATTTGAATTTGTCATCAAACTATATCAAAATGAATTTAATTCATTCGACATCGGCATAATTGCCACTTGCAGTCAACAGTGTCGCTCTTCGAGCAGTCTGACATGGGAGCCCCAAAAGTTACGTCTCGAATAATTCCTGGGACAAGGCACATTATACGCATTTCAAACCGTATGCTTAACAAAGCAATGGCGATTAAAGACCTGGAAAACGCTATTGAATTTGTTGATGATGTAAGGCGAATCAAGGTAGCGATTTCACGTACTCGAGCATCTTCGGTAACTCCTACTTATTGTGCATTAATGATAACCAATGTGGCCAAATACCGTAAAATGCGAGAACACATTATCTGAATGGCATCCTAATATTGGTTTACACAAAAACATTTCGATAATCGTCTCATCTCTCAGTGTGTGATTGAAGAACCCTTGTACACTCCAGTGTATAAATCAATATCGTCGCTTGAATATTATTGAAATTGCTGTTGTCGATATACTATCCCTCCCGTTGGCGATTTTTCCAATGCCGACACAAATAAAATAAATATTATTAAAATCAACCAAACTGAAGAATCTAAAATACATTAAAAAAAAATTAAAGCCAAAAGTTGTTGCTTTCAGATTCAAACGCTAAGCTAAGCGGGATTTGCGAAAGCAGCACAGCTAAAGTGACATTAAATTGAGAGAGCCAATTGAGACGAAATTTTAGATGTACACTGCGAAGATTTTAACATCAATTTTAATTTTTTGAAAACTACTAGCGCAATCTATTATCTACCATTTAAACAATTTTTCCACTCCTATTTTGATGTAAAAGGTGAAATATTCGATTGAATATTGATTATTTTTTTTGTTTATTTTAATTTCTCGTGTTGTTTTATTTTAATGATTTTTAATTATTACAGTAACATTAATTTAATATAGTTTAATTATAAAATAATCGTTCAATTATAAAATGGTTGCGGATTGGCTAAAGAGGTAATAAAAAACGGCTTTGCCATGGCGTCGCCATTTACATCATGACGCAATTTTTATACGTTTTTTAAAATGCTGTGTGAAAATCTAACAGGCGGGTTGGATGGTGCGTGTACATGCAAACGAATACCCTACATACCGATTTTAAATAAACCAGGAAACATGTATTAAATATGTGAATACAAAATATAAAAATTACAACAAATACAAATTTCTTTTTTATTTCAATAGAAATTTATTATTATTCTCATGTAAAAGTGCTATGGAAAGCGGCTCGGAATTGTATTTATATGGAATATACCCGAGTTTCCGACGAAATTCAACCTCATTTCCACTTTGTTATTTTTATCGTTTTAGTCGGGATCCACAAATGAAAACGGAATTCCGCCGGCATTGCTTATTCTAGAAAATTGTGTCGTCTACAAAATTGTGTCTTGACTAAATATAATACCCCAATATGCAATGCCGACGGAATTCTATTTACATTCGCGTTCTAAAACCACACTGCTTCTATAGAAAGAACCATGTGTATCACGCGGAAATTCGTACTCCCCGCCAAAGAAAAGTGTCACAAAAATTCCGGTGTCGGTGTGAATCCCAACTAAAAAGAGAGAAAAATCACAGAAACAGAAGGCACGTGTTTGTATATATTTTCCAATTGGAATAAATAATAATTCTTATCCGAAATAAAACAAAATTTTCCATTTATAATAAAATAAATATTAATTTTTTATTCACATTATTTTCTATTTGTGTACAAAAAAACATAGAAAATTTATTTACATATTTAAATTTCATAAATTGAGTTTTGTATTGCATCCGCCACGTTGTATTGCATCCGCCATGTTGTATTCCATCCGCCAGCATATTGAGATCTTGAAAAAAAAAATCATTGAAAATTTACTACGTAAATGTTTCCGAGATAATGCAGATAATGCGGATTTCCGTGTACATAACATGGCTCTTTCCATAAAGAGTGTGGTTTTTGAACGCGAATGTAAACGGAATTCCGTCGGCATTGCATATTGGGATGTCTCCAAAATTGTGTCTTGGCTGATGATGTAATACATGAAGTTTTTATTTTTAAATCTAGTGACAACGACAAACATGTGAAGATTTTTTTTTTCTTTCATACAATAGAAATTGCGTTTTGTATTTTGTTATTACGTCACAAATAAGTCGGTAGAATGAATTGGAACGACTTGACCAAATATAATATTGCCGATCTCATATAAATTTTTTCGCCAAATTTTTTTTTAAAAGAGGGAACCAATGCACAGTAACCTCACTATGCGGACACTTTTTTCATTAAAAAAGTTTAGCTAAGACAACAATTTTGTGGGACATCTATACGTTTCATGAACAAAATTTTACGAAGTTTAAATTTTTTTATCGATCTTTATTTTCGACGATTTGCACATGCTGGATGCACATGTTGAAGTATGTACATACATACTTGTTAAATAAAAACGTAAACAAGAAGCAAAATCAACTGAATATTATCAATGGTTTTTACTTTTCGTAAAATATTATTTTTTTTTGTTTTGTGTCCTTTTAAAACAAAATTATGTTTTGTGTCCTATATTACCTATGTAACTTATGAATGAACTGTGAAAATATTTTATACGATAGGCTACATTAGAAAGAAGTTATTGTAAATAAGACTTATTATTATTGTTTTAAATTTAATCAAAATAATTTTTTTTTTGAGTTGTATGCAACATTGTTATTCGTATTATTAAGCGATAATTTGTTAATCCGTCGATATTGATAGTAGGAATAATACATATGTAGATTATAATTTTTTAATTATAAAACTAAGGAAGCATATACACGTGCCAATTTTATATTGTCCTTACGAGTGTGTATTTCAAAATCGCATATAAACAAAATTGACCTTGAACTGGTTTATGACCTAGACAGTTTTGTTTTATAAACCTATTCTTAGTCAATATCGTCGATGACGTAAAACTAGTTCTAGCTTTAAATAAATAAATTTTTTATTTATTTATTTTTGGACTGATTGGTTTTGATACCGAAAAAATCTGACAATCATAAAATTTCATAAAAGGGCCCCAATTTAGAACTAGTCAGGTATTTAGGAAGCAAGAATTTTATTAAATTATAGGAGCCTATTATATTATAAAATATTATTTCGTTAAACAAAAAACTTTAGATAATTATTTTTTATTTCAAATTTTTTTTTTCTGGAATTGAAGCCTATACAATAAAACACTCTATTACGGAGCCGTAACACTGTTTTATTGTATAGGCTTCAATTCCAGAAAAAAAAATTTGAAATATAAAATTAAAACAGCCTAATAATCATAATTATAATAATTATTTTTATTAAAGCTGATGTTCGATAGCAACTAGAAAAAACTCACGTTCATAGTTGATAAATTTGAATTTGGTTTGATATTCCTATGTTACTGCATTTACTGTATGACGTGCTAAACAGAATGAACTTAATGGTAAATATAGATGAACTGGACGGAGTGTAAATAGCTACTACAATACGAACTATATTTAAATGAATGGACTGAGAAGACTGTATGGAGTAAGGACTGGATGGTGTATTGTGAACTGAATAAATTGTACGAGTATTGGTGAATACAATTGATGATGTCCTAGCTGCCCAAACAAATGGGCAGAACGCTCTGAATGAACTCGATCTTTAAAAATTATTCCCAATTAACAAAAACTAACCAATTTGGCGTGTGTGTTGTTTCATATGAGATGGAATCCTTTAGCTACCTACTATCTGTATCTCACATGAGCTGTGGAACCGCTGTTAAGCATAACCTCGCCGAGCAGGCATAACTTACTCGGTTCTTAAAAAGGCACGTACGTGCGAACGTAAGCACAACCTCAACAAAAATTTTAATGTGTGGGAACGCATGATAGATGCTTAGGATCCCTTGTCTTTCTATGCTGAAGCGCGGCAAGGAAAACAAAGCAAGTTCTTCGTTTTTGGCAACTCTGCAGACCAGATGAAATAGGGTGCCCTCGCAAGACCTTCTTAGAGTAAAATTGATTTGGTTACACTCACTAATAGCAGTCGCCATCTTTATTACTTCCCGTCTATATTTGGCATCATCCTTTGCATAATCGCGTTTATTCCCAACGCCTTATTACTAACATAGATGACGCGTTCTTTGAACGACAGTCTCAACCTATTATTCATTTTCATCTAGATCTCTTACTCTTTTCACTGGCATCTAAAATATATCGATGGTAATCTTTTAAGCAGGCGATAAGCAAACAGGCCTTCGGATGGTTTTATCAGCTTCGGAATTAGTATTAAGTTTTTTAATTATCCAGCTATTTGGGGAAACTGATTGTTGCAGGCATAAACTACATACATATATATATATATATATATATATATATATATATATATATATATATATATATATATATATATATATATATATATATATATATATATATATATATATATATATACTCGGGAACGAAAACCAATTTTCTAGCATGAGATGACAGTTTAAAGGCAATGTTCAATAATAAATCGGACGAGGTGTTTTGTTATTCTTAACCCTGCAAGTAGCCATGAGTAGTTCTCCTACAGTAATTGGCGGAATAACTTCCAAAATAGGTTTCAGTTCGCCGTTCTTTTTTTGTGGACATAAAGTTGTGACAATTCTTTCCTTGCTTTCACAGAGGGTTTATGTGTTCTCCCAGTTTCACGCTTTCACATAAAGCTGCGTTGCAAGCAATAAGAAAAGGGCTTCTTAGCCAAGAGATGCAGGAGATTTTTAAGTTGCCCGTTGAATCCCGCCCCGGTGGCAAAGTGGTCAGCATGCTTGCTCCAGCGACGGAGGTCCCGTGTTTAATTCCCGGTGGTGACAAGGGAAAAATTTTACGGCTGGTTTAGGATCAATGAATTAACCACTCATTATCCGAAATGAAATTATGATTATGAAACCTCGTTTGAAGCGGCCAAATCCCTTGATGGGATATAGTGCCGGAGAGAGAGTGGAATCCGTTTGTCTGTTTGTATCCATTCATATTTCGGACAGAAACATGTACTCAACGAAAAGGACAGCTTAAAAAATAACATCACTTATTGGCACCAATACGTGGATGATAGCAAAATTATTTTCATGTTCAATGCGCAACTTAAAAATCTCCGGTATTGATGTATTAATAACATACACCCTAATATAAAATTTAGCATTGAAGGCGAATTCAAGAGAACGAGAAAGAACACCATCTCAACTTCTTGAATGTCACAATAAAAAATGTCAACAGCAAACACTTTTTCAAGATATGTATATAGAAATCCAACCTAAATCAAACACACAATACAACACTCCACGTCAAACCATCCACAGAGGCTTGAAAGATCAACAACATACGAACATTTGATCAACCGCATCAATAACATACCAAAGTAAACAAGTGATTATACAGATGAAATGAATGCCATAAAACAGATGGCCACAACCAACGGTTTTAACAGTAACAGTAAATGATAGACCAAATCAATAGAAAATACCAACAAAAATCGAGATTAAGATTGCTCACCACACTAGAAACAGATGCTGGAAAAACCAACCAATACATAACAATGGAATATAACACAGGGATCGCAAAAGTAATACATAACGCCCTCAAGCTCAACAAAAACCCACTAAACTGAAACTTATAGTAGTTCGTCGTTGATAACAACATCAATTTGATAAGCAAAATTCTTCTATTATTAAACAAATTAATGATATCGAAGTAGCTCGAAGTGGCAGACACAAGCATTGTGCGTTTCCGCACACGTGTCTTGAGCGACAGTATGACATGTACGTAGAACTGTAGAACTAGAGTGGAAAACGGTTTTCTTTACTTAAATTCGTCAAAGTTTTATTTTACTCTCAAGTTCGGTGTAACAAATTACGTATGGAATGTAAAACATATTATGAAATACGATTTCTTAGCCGATTTGTACAAATTAAAAAGATCTTATGGAAATTTCTACCAGAACTGTCGCGATCTCCTAAAAATTTAAAAATAATCAAAATGATGGAAAGTTGTTATTCGAAGCGCAAACGTCTAATCTCGCTGATTATACTATCAAGGGCGTGAAATGTCCCTGGCTGGTAATTTAGTAACAAAATGAAATTAAAACTTTGACAAATGACAACTTGATTGTTATATTTATCATCCATTTATTAAAATCCATAATTGCAAAGACATTTAATTTAAATAATAATTTGCATTTCCATTATTAATACATTTTAATGAATTTGTCAGAGTTTTAAATTTTTTAGAATTTTTTTGTACTTTGTTATTTTTCTGTTGGTCTATTTTTAATAACTTATGGCTACTTGCAGGGTTAAGAATAACAAAACACCTCGTCCGATTTATTATTGAACATTGCCTTTAAACTGTCATCTCATGCTAGAAAATTGGTTTTCGTTCCCGAGTATATATATATATATATATATATATATATATATATATATATATATATATATATATATATATATATATATGTATGTAGTTTATGCCTGCAACAATCAGTTTCCCCAAATAGCTGGATAATTAAAAAACTTAATACTAATTCCGAAGCTGATAAAACCATCCGAAGGCCTGTTTGCTTATCGCCTGCTTAAAAGATTACCATCGATATATTTTAGATGCCAGTGAAAAGAGTAAGAGATCTAGATGAAAATGAATAATAGGTTGAGACTGTCGTTCAAAGAACGCGTCATCTATGTTAGTAATAAGGCGTTGGGAATAAACGCGATTATGCAAAGGATGATGCCAAATATAGACGGGAAGTAATAAAGATGGCGACTGCTATTAGTGAGTGTAACCAAATCAATTTTACTCTAAGAAGGTCTTGCGAGGACACCCTATTTCATCTGGTCTGCAGAGTTGCCAAAAACGAAGAACTTGCTTTGTTTTCCTTGCCGCGCTTCAGCATAGAAAGACAAGGGATCCTAAGCATCTATCATGCGTTCCCACACATTAAAATTTTTGTTGAGGTTGTGCTTACGTTCGCACGTACGTGCCTTTTTAAGAACCGAGTAAGTTATGCCTGCTCGGCGAGGTTATGCTTAACAGCGGTTCCACAGCTCATGTGAGATACAGATAGTAGGTAGCTAAAGGATTCCATCTCATATGAAACAACACACACGCCAAATTGGTTAGTTTTTGTTAATTGGGAATAATTTTTAAAGATCGAGTTCATTCAGAGCGTTCTGCCCATTTGTTTGGGCAGCTAGGACATCATCAATTGTATTCACCAATACTCGTACAATTTATTCAGTTCACAATACACCATCCAGTCCTTACTCCATACAGTCTTCTCAGTCCATTCATTTAAATATAGTTCGTATTGTAGTAGCTATTTACACTCCGTCCAGTTCATCTATATTTACCATTAAGTTCATTCTGTTTAGCACGTCATACAGTAAATGCAGTAACATAGGAATATCAAACCAAATTCAAATTTATCAACTATGAACGTGAGTTTTTTCTAGTTGCTATCGAACATCAGCTTTAATAAAAATAATTATTATAATTATGATTATTAGGCTGTTTTAATTTTATATTTCAAATTTTTTTTTCTGGAATTGAAGCCTATACAATAAAACAGTGTTACGGCTCCGTAATAGAGTGTTTTATTGTATAGGCTTCAATTCCAGAAAAAAAAAATTTGAAATAAAAAATAATTATCTAAAGTTTTTTGTTTAACGAAATAATATTTTATAATATAATAGGCTCCTATAATTTAATAAAATTCTTGCTTCCTAAATACCTGACTAGTTCTAAATTGGGGCCCTTTTATGAAATTTTATGATTGTCAGATTTTTTCGGTATCAAAACCAATCAGTCCAAAAATAAATAAATAAAAAATTTATTTATTTAAAGCTAGAACTAGTTTTACGTCATCGACGATATTGACTAAGAATAGGTTTATAAAACAAAACTGTCTAGGTCATAAACCAGTTCAAGGTCAATTTTGTTTATATGCGATTTTGAAATACACACTCGTAAGGACAATATAAAATTGGCACGTGTATATGCTTCCTTAGTTTTATAATTAAAAAATTATAATCTACATATGTATTATTCCTACTATCAATATCGACGGATTAACAAATTATCGCTTAATAATACGAATAACAATGTTGCATACAACTCAAAAAAAAAATTATTTTGATTAAATTTAAAACAATAATAATAAGTCTTATTTACAATAACTTCTTTCTAATGTAGCCTATCGTATAAAATATTTTCACAGTTCATTCATAAGTTACATAGGTAATATAGGACACAAAACATAATTTTGTTTTAAAAGGACACAAAACAAAAAAAAATAATATTTTACGAAAAGTAAAAACCATTGATAATATTCAGTTGATTTTGCTTCTTGTTTACGTTTTTATTTAACAAGTATGTATGTACATACTTCAACATGTGCATCCAGCATGTGCAAATCGTCGAAAATAAAGATCGATAAAAAAATTTAAACTTCGTAAAATTTTGTTCATGAAACGTATAGATGTCCCACAAAATTGTTGTCTTAGCTAAACTTTTTTAATGAAAAAAGTGTCCGCATAGTGAGGTTACTGTGCATTGGTTCCCTCTTTTAAAAAAAAATTTGGCGAAAAAATTTATATGAGATCGGCAATATTATATTTGACTTGACTGAGGTATTTAAGATGGCGCAAAATAAGTTATTAAGTTTCAAATTAGAAAGTAATTGGAAAATCAATGTTGATCAATGCAATCACTGTCGTAGTTGCGAGAATGGGGAAGAGGAAGAAACTATCCTCCATTTGTTTTGCACCTGTCCCCGACTAGCGCTTAGCATGATTGAAATTCTTGGGAGCTCCCCTGCTAAATGACTTGATGTATCTTAGTAAAACGGACTAAGGATATTCTACGCTTCATTGAGAGCTGAAAATGGTTCGATGGGTAGGTGAGGAGAGAAAACAATGTGTCATGCTAAAATTTTAAGGGTCCATCCCCTCCCTATATCAATTCTTTTCTTATAAGTTTCCACAATATTCATTTAAACGGATTCAAATTTTGCAAAGGGATTTTATATCAAAATGATTCGTTTAAAAGAACGTCTTCTTCTAGAGCTGCTGAACAGAGTAGCGCACGGCTGGACAAAATTGCTTACGACACGCGATCAATAGAACAATTCAAACTAATTTTATGTAGATTTTCAAGCATTTCCCTCCATAGTTTTAAAGAGTATTTGTTCGAGTATTAGCATTCACTGAATGTGGGTGATATATTCGTCACAATATTTGTAGTCCGTCACAATATTTGGATTCGATCGATAACGTGTAATCGTGCTTACTTAATACTTGAAGTTATTTCGAACTACATGCTGAAGAGTGAAGATAACCAGCAAAATAATAAACGAATAATATTTTCTAGTCTGTTAATTTGCATTATCTGATATGACTGATATGGCCTTTATTAGTAAAACTCAACTCATAAACATTTTTTGATAACACCTGATTGTGAAATATAAATTTAGTTGCGAGGTGTTTCTATATTCGAAAACGTTGAACTTAGTGTTGTGGTAAATATTAATAATGTCGTGGCTAAAGTTAACAAATAAACTATTGATAGTTTTGATCTTAGTACATAGCATAAATTGCGATGCGAGTAATTCGTTTACATGTGGCGAAGGTGTTGTAAGAGGCAGTTGCACCGTGTCCGATATAAATTCCGATACAAAATTTAACGTGACAATAACGCCAGGCCCCTATAAATATAACGTGTACTACCTTACCGTTAAAAATTCGTCACTGGCACATCTGCCGGGCGGAATATTTAAGGATTTAGTGAACTTGAATACAGTGAATATTGTAAATTGTGGGGTGCGCGAATTAATCCAAAAAGATTTTGACAATGCTAAAAAGTTGCGCTTTCTTAATTTGTCCCAAAATTTAATAACAAAAGTGGATGCAGACTTATTTTCCGGAGCCGTGACATTGGAACAAATTAATTTCGCATCCAATCAAATCGAACAAATCGACGTCAATGCATTTCGTAATTTGAATAAGCTGCAGCGTCTAATGCTTAAGGACAATAAAATTAAATCGTTGCCGAATGGTCTCTTTTCAACCGTAAAATTACTAAATTGGCTTGATTTGAGCAATAATTCAATTGTATCGCTTACTGATAGCGATTTGTTTTCAAATTTAAATTTTAACTATCTGGACCTAAGCTCAAACCAATTAAAAACAATTTCTCCAATAATTTTTGCAAGTTGTAAGCGTATCGCCATTTTAAAATTGAATTTTAACGAAATCGCAAGTTTAGATCTCAGCAATATGAGTAATACCGAAACAATTTCGCTAAACAATAATCGCTTGACGAATTTAATATTAAACGGTAATATTATCAGTATTACAGCTGATAACAATAATATATCGAATGCGAATTTGTTTGGGGATGATAACGATGTAGTGAAGGTGAATCGAATTTCAATGAAAAATAATTCATTGGCTAGCATCGAATTTGTGAGCACCGCCACAAATTTAACGTATTTAGATGTTTCGTTTAATCCGCTTGGGACCATTGAGAGTGACACATTTTCGAAATTAACTAAATTGAGGTCATTGCTCATGGAATCTGTCAATCTACAAGAAATCGATTACAAATTACTGGGGCGTTTAGCGAATCTTGAAATTTTGGACATGTCGTACAACAATTTGATTGCGATAAATTTTCATAGTCTAGCGATCTTAGAAAAATTAAAAGAACTTTATATCAACGGAAATAATTTGGCAGAGATGACACTGGAGGAGTTTGCATATTTATTTCCAAATTTAAAGAAAATCGACTTTTCGGACAATAATCTACAATGCAGTAATTTAATTGAAATTTTAAAAACATTACGATCGTCAAACATTGAAGTCGACATCGATGAGGATAAATTAACAACTACGGAGGATAATATTCGTGGAATAAGGTGTAATAAATCACCGAAGCCGTGGGACGGAGGTAAAAAACGACCCGCATTTATTCATTCGCACCCAAATCTAGCAAGTGTCGAATCAATAAATATCAGCGAAATTGTAATGCACTTGAATCAGTTACAATACGATAACGATGAGTTACAAGATCAAATAAATCAAATTTCGGGTAATTTAAATAGCTATCAATTGAATAAATATGCGGCTAATTTCGACGAAACCAAATCGCAAGTGGACGAGTTGAAGAAACAAAATAAAATGCTGGCCGACAAACTAGACCAAGTGCTGAGTAAATTTGATGCAACGGCGGATAAACCTAACGATTCGATCGACATGAAATCGTACCTAAAACAAATTGATAATTTAAATACAACACTGGAGGGTGAGATAAAAATGATTAAGCTGGACCATGAAGTCAATCACGATATAAAATTTATTAAAATTCTGATGATATTGTTATTTGCGGGCGGAATCATTTTTGGTATATATAAAGTGGCATTGGTGTTTATTCGACGGCAGGCACCATACCGATCGTCACCCTATAACACGATGGGTGTTAATTTAGACGAAAATAATTTTTAAAGCAATTTAGCGATAATCTAATAAATTTTTACTCCTTGATATAATGAGCATTGCATTTTTAATTATTTTCATCAACAGCAAGATAAATAAACTCCATAATTCAAGACTAGTACTAAATGGTGTAACAACACCGAATACTATTTCTAAATAACAATAATCACCCATGCATTACAATGACACTAACAGGTGTATGAAGTTAATCATTAAAACGTTTTACCTACCCTTCAAAAGCGCTAAGCTTTTTTATGTACGTTGTGCAAAGCACTTCTGTAATTGTCAACTTGAACAATTCAGTTATGTTTTTTGATTAAGCATCTATATTGATAAATTTTATCCATCCAATAATTAATTTTACCAAACCACGTTCGTCCCGTGTATTGAATATGAAAACTTCTAAATAAATATTAGGTCAAGTGTATTTTCCTGCTGATGTAAAATTTTACCCACCCAATTTTAGCTCACACCCATAAACCTATGTTCAGAATATTAGAATTTAAATGCGATTTTTTAAGATAATAGCGGTGTTTTTTTATTGGCGCCCGATAGATTTATCCGACTCTAAATTTATATGACTCTAAACTAAGATTTTTCATTCAACTTTTTAGCGCTTAGCGCTTTCCATTACAATGGGAAATTTGAAAAGGCCTTTATTTTGTAAACCCCTGAAACCATTAAAAACTTATTCTTACAATAAAAATTTAAAACGCAGCAAGATGAATTCTTGTTTATAACGTCATATCAAAATAAATGTTAATTGGTATAATTCAGGTCGTTAAATCGTTTGTTTTATGGATGAATTTATTTTTAATTTTTATAGCGACACTAGTGAATAATAGCTGCAGTTTCAGTAGAAATTTTGCATTCGGCGCCGGATAGTATTCGAATAATAAAACACGACTTTGTAAGATTAAGTTTCTAAAGGTTTCAGGGGTTTCCAAATAGATAGCGCTCCCGATAGCGGCTCCCGATAAATATGTAGAGCAAAATATTTGTATATCGATTTTTAACAAAAAGTTGAATGACATAGAAAATTGGGTGCTCCGGATAAATCTATCGGGCGCTAACAAAAAAACACGTTTTTTTTTCAAAAATCCAGCAAAAATTTTATAGGGTGTCCAAAATTTTTTATTGAAAATGAAAGTTGGTTCTATTCATTTATGTACTTATTTATGTATTCATCATGGCTCGTGTTACATTCCTGATCCGAAAATCAAAATTTATTTTGCCTCAAAAAATAACTTTTTCAAATAAAAGCAGTTCAACAGCCTCAATTTTAGTTCGAATGTGTTCTTAAAATCTTGAATTGTTTGTGGATCACATAACGGTGTTAAATCGCATGTTTTTGGTGGCCAATTGACATCATAATTTCTTCAAATTATGCGATCATCAAAATTGGTTGCCAATAAGTCGAGTGTTTTGCGATTTGTGTAACATGTGGCACCGTCTTGTTGAAACCAAATACGAACAAAAACCAATTTACGAACAAAATAAGCTCCAATGATGCCACCAGCCCACAATCCACACCAAACAGTATTTTTTTATGGGTGAATTGGTTGTTCATGAATAACATGAAGATTTTCGGTCCCCCAAATACGACAGTTTTGTATATTTTCAATTTTTCAACAAAATTTTTAGAAAACATAATCCTGAGGTAGTTGCATGGGGTTTTGTTGATAAATTATTATTATCGACTGTGCAATTGTGAAATAGGGTTATTTAGTTTAAGGAAACAAATACACGTTCGTTCTGATCAATTACACAATAGCAAGTGAACATAGTCACAGTATTTATTTAATATGTATAGTGTTAGTGGTTAGTTTTAGTACATATATAGGGCGGCGCTAAAAATAAAAATATTTAGAACACCCTCACTCATTTAAATATTAAATTTAATTTGAATACATTTCATTTTTGAGTTAGTAAAAAAAATTCATGTTTGTTTAATTTTCAATGCATCTCTATTAACCCCATTTTTACCGAACACAGTTTCGTCTTGGGACCACTAACAGCTTTGGTTAAAATATCCGCTGCATTTCCTTCCGTAGGCACGTACTCGAGTTGAATTGTACCATCTTCAATCTTCTCACGTAGATGATGGTAACGCACATCAATATGTTTTGTACGTTGATTATAGCCATCCGTCTCTGATAATTTAATTGCACTTTGATTGTCAACCCAAATTTTGATTGACTTGGCTAAATTTTTATCAAGTTCTTGAACGAAATTTTGTAACCATATTGCTTCACGAATCGACCAGGATACAGCAATATATTCCGCTTCTGTACTTGATAAAGCAACGGTATCTTGTCGTTTACTATTCCATGAGATAGCACCGTTGCTTAATTGGAAAATATATCCAGTGCCTGAACGTCTTTTGTCGACGTCAGATGCCCAATCAGCATCACAATAACCAAATAATTCATCGTCGACATTGGATTTCTTGAACCTTAATTTATAGTCCAACGTTCCCTTTAAATAACGAAGAATTCGTTTTACTGCAACCCAGTGAGGCCGACCGAAATTAGTGTTGAATCGGCTCACATCATTCACTGCGAATGCAATGTCAGGCCTTGTGCCCCCAGCAATAAACAATAAGCAGCCAACCAATGACTGATATGGTATCTCAGAAACATCTTGTTTTTCTTCAGCAGATACCGGACACATTGACACTGACAATTATTGATTTGTGTCACTCGGAGTTGCACTTGGTTTTGCATGTTTCATGCCAAAACGTTCAATCACCTCTGATATATAAGCTTTTTGATCAAGAGCAATGCCCCCATCAATATATGTGATATGCAGACCAATGCATGACGTCGCAACACCCAAGTCTTTCATTTTAAATGCATTACACAACGCCACTTTCAAACTCTTCAAAGTTTCTTGATTTTTCCAAAATATTAAAAATCGTCGACGTAGATCGTAATGATTAATGATAGATCACTTTTGCAAAATACACATGGGTCACTTGATGACTTCTTCAAACCGTATGATTTCAGCATTTGCGTTAGCTTAATGTTCCACACTCGTCCACTTTGTTTTAAACCATATATAGCCTTTTTTAAATGGCAAACCTTTTGTGAACCGTCTGTGAAACCCTCTGGCTGGACCATGTAAATGTCTTCGTTTAAATCACCCTGCAAGAATGTAGTCACAGCATCCATTTGTTCAATTTTAAGTCCATTTTTAACTGCCAACGCCACAATGAACCGAATTGACGAATTCTACCGGTGAATACACTTCTTGATAATCAATCCCGTATATTTGAGAACAACCTTTGGCTACTAATCTGGCTTTGTAACGAACAGGATTACCGGATTCATCACGTTTGATTTTGTAGACCCACTTAGAGTTTATTGGTTTACGTTTTGCCGGTAATTCAACCAACTGCCAGGTCTCATTTTCCACCAAGGAATTGATTTCTTCACTCATAGCCGCCTTCCACTTTGAATTTTCTTCATGTTTAATTGCATCATTATATGAAGACGGTTCTTCAACAGCAAGAAAACCATAGGCCTTATACATAACATACCCATCAAAATTTCGCGGCTTCGGTACTCGTTCGGATCGTCGTAATTTTTGAACTGCTTCAACATCGTCGTCTGGAACAAACGTTGTATCGTTAGCATCCTCATACGTAGTTTCAGTTTCATTTATTGTCAGATCAGCATCACTGAAATTTTCATCTTTTGACGAATCATCCCGACCTGAAGCTTTTGCTGGAGTACTTGTAACGTTTTTTTTTGTCGTTGTTTGAAAATGTTAAAACATTATCGCTCACTTCAGCTGATACCACTGATTCATTGACTGCAACTGGATCTTTCCATGAAACACTCTTCTCGAAACCATTTTCGTAAAGAAAAACAACATCACGACTGATTTGAATTTCTTTTGTCTCTGGATCAATGCAACGATAACCTTTAACGCCTTCTTGGAAACCAACAAAGACCATCTTCTTTGACTTCTTGTCCCACTTTACATTACTTTACTTCCGAACAATTCTAGATGACCAATATCGACCCTCTTGCCAAACCAAACTTCTTCTGGTGTAACATTATCCAAAGTTGCATTGGCAGATCCATTTAAAATGTATGCGGCCATATTGAAAGCTTCGGCCCAATATGATACGTCTAACTTTGCATCAAATAGCATACATTTAGCTTTCTCGACTAACTTGCGGTTGGCTCGTTCCGCAATACCATTTTGCTCTGGAGTATTGTACAACGGATTTTTGATGTTTTATTCCGTGTTTCTTGAAATACTCTTCAAACGATTTATTTATGTATTCGGTGCCATTGTCTGACCGTAAAGCCTTCAGCTTTCTGCCTGTTTCGTTTTCAACCATCGCTTTGAATTCAACAAAACGATTAAACACTTCGGATTTTCCCTTCAAAAAATACACATAAATTTTTCTGGAGCGGTCATCAATAAATGTTAGGATATATTTAGCACCTCCGATCGAACGATTTTCCATGGGTCCATTAAGGTCAGAATGGATGAGATCCAATATATGATCGGAGCGCGTTGTGCTAATCGGAAATGGTCGACGCGTTTGCTTTCCTTCCTTGCAAACCTCGCAATTCTTTATTTCAATTTCATTTCGTTCGTTGAAAATTATACCGTTTACGAGACCGTTTTTCATTTTACACATGTCGGCGAAATTAATATGGCCTAATTTACGATGCCACATTAAACCACTCTTCGATTGAGCCATTGTCGCAAAACATTTCGAACGTTGAACGTTTAACTTGTATACACCATTTATTTCGTTGGTTTCAGCGACCAATTGTTTCTTCTCGTTGTAAATATGGCAGCTTGATTGATTAAACGTGACCGTATTCCCGTTTTTAACAATTTGCGCCACTGACAATAGGTTTGCAGTCAAGTCAGGGATACGCAAAACTTCTTTAAAGTCAATTTCACGGTCACCAATTACCACCGGCACATTATCGACTCCTTTGACTGCAATTTTATTCGAACTTGCCGACGAAATCTGCTTAATTGGTGTTGACTTTAATTCTGCAAATAATGTTTCAAACGGTGACATATGTTGAGAAGCCCCGCTGTCAATAAACCATTCGTCCTCATGACAGTGTTTGGTGTCATACGCTGTATTAATATTCGTTTCAGCAGTTACAATGAATGCTGATTTTTCTGTAGCATTACCTTTTTTGTTGTCTTTACCGTTCTTGTTAGGATTTTTACCGTTTTTCTTGGAACCGGATTTCTGTGGGCACTTGTCTGCTTTATGACCACGTTTATTACACGAAAAACATTTTATGTTATTGTTCGTTTTTCCACCGTTTCCAAAAAATGCCGAACCACTACCGTTTGATTTTGCGTTATACTCCGAATCAAGTAATTTAGATTTAATTAGATCTGCCATAATCTTAGCACCACTACTTTCGAGTCCCATAATCATTGGAGCAAATTCATTAGGCAAACCGGCCAATAAAATACTACCGAGCCATTCATCATCAACTGGAAACCCGATACCGTTTAATTTATTTGCAGTTTCAAACATTTGAGAAATATATTGATTCATGGAGTCACTACTTTCCAATCGAATCGTCACCAATTTCCTCAATAGTCCAATACGACGCGATAAGCCTCTGTCCTGAAACAATTCTTGTAATTTTGTCCATGTTTCAGCAGCTGTTGTTGATTTTTCTATGTGAACATATACTGATGGATCAACACTCAACTCAATTCTAGCCTTCGCCCGACGTAATTTAGATTCATCAGTTTCTGCACCAGTACCGGACACAATACACTTTTCATAATCATTTAATTTTAACAAGTTTCTGATTGTGTATTGCCACGTATGATAGTTTTCACTACCCTTGAGTTTTTCAATTCCATTCCACGCACTGTCATTCGACATTTTTAATTAATTTTCTTGTTTTAAATCGACACAGAAATTTAGAACGATAATTAACTTTGAGTTTCTTTATGTGTTTAAATCAATTTTTAACTATTGATTTCCAAAACGACACACGTTTTTTTTTGGTCCGAAACACAATTTCACAACTCGATTCAATGACTCAACACCAAAAAAGATGATGAAATATATAAAAAAAAAACGAACGAACGTTCTCGAACAATGCTGTTGGACGTCAGTTGAGAAAAAAAAAACTTTATATATACCGAATATTCACTATTTTCTTTTTTATTTGCTTTAATGTAAAACTTATTTTACTTTTAAACTTGCTTGAGCGTTCCTGGGCCCATAACCTGTTGATAAATTATTATTATCGACTGTGCAATTGAAATAGGGTTATTTAGTTTAAGGAAACAAATACACGTTCGTTCTGATCAATTACACAATAGCAAGTGAAGATAGTCACAGTATTTATTTAATATAGTGTTAGTGGTTAGTTTTAGTACATATATAGGGCGGCGCTAAAAATAAAAATATTTAGAACAGGTTTTCTAAAGTAAAGTTAAATTACTGAAAATATTTCACATTAAAATGATTTTGAAAATCTGTAGAGTGCTGCTAACGCTGGTTATGATTCTTATGTTGCTCAAGTTGATAGATATTGACTTTATCTATCATAAAAACATAACTCCAGGGTAGTTTAACAAAAGTGTTAAAAACCTGTGAATATTGGTTTCTTTTTTACAAGGTGAAGTGTTGGAAGGCTCCTCTTTAAACGTCTATAACTTGATAGAGAGATTTAGCGTGCAAAGTGATGGAAGTAACCTTACCTCTGATCAAGGAATCCAAGTTGTTAAACACATTTCTTTTATTTTCACGGACCATTGTTTTCTATACAACACTCTTTGGAATCGACGATCCTTTGTTTGCCTGGTGTAAACCTCTCGGCTGCTTCACCTATAGGTGTATTATTAAATAAGTTAATAAAATAATTACGCCACACTTGGTTAGGCAACCACTTAGTCATATTCTGTTTAAAGACCATAGTGGTTTCCATCAAATTGGATATTTTAATACTGCTAACCGAGTTCCATACTACTTGTTTGAGACCACCTTCGTTCCACCCAGTTTACTCGTTTTCCAAAATCATATCCGGAACTAATGTTGGAATCGGTCAATAAATGACTTAGGTTCATTTAAATTGGCTAGATTTTAAATAATGAGTACTTGTTCGACTGAGAAATTACTTAGTTCTATTGTGAAACAAATCGAAACATAATCCATTGCAGACATTTCCTGGCACTCGAAAATCCATTCTTTCAATTTTTTCGATTATAGCTTTTAAAACCTCGTTCAAACCGAAATAAACCCTAAGTGAATTTTCTCAAAATAAGGATTCATCTCAATTGATTACTATCAAATTTTTTTGAGCCACAATTTTTTTCAAATAAATGGGACTTGGGCCTCAATGGAAAATCTACAAAAAGATTTTTTTCCGAAATTAGGACTCATCGCAATCTAAAAACTTATCACTGCAATTGTTAGCAAAATTGTTCGAGCCGAAAGTCTCAACGGAGAACCCCTAAACAAATTTTCTCGTAATTAACACTCTTTGAAATCGGTTATTGGCATTTGTAATCCGTCCTTTACTAATTAGTATAAAAATCATGTGGCCGGAAAAAAAAGTTAATAATGGACCCCGGCCCTCGCCGGATAACTCCCTAAATGAATTTTTCAGCAGTCATAACTCATTCAAAAAGGCGTACACGCCAATTTTTATAATAATTGAGCACGAAGAAAATGTAAAAAGGGACTGTAGCGGATAAAATCTACAATCCCCCTCTTTTAAAACGATCAACTAGCGCCATGGTACACAAAACTCGAACACCAATTCTCTATCCATCGAATTACCGACGACGATGAGCAGTTCTCGTATATACTCTCGGCACGATACTACAAAGGACCGTGCAATTTATAACGGAAATTTTAAAAACTCCGCAGCCAGGATGTAAATACGCAGACTAAAATTCGCATTAATGAACCGTTATACTAAAACCCGCTGGGAGGAGCAACGACTCGGCGAGTTACTCTTTGGTTTCCAACAAATGAGAGACCTTAGACCGTCCTATTTTTATCGCTTCCTTGAACAAAAAGCAGGTGATTCTTGCTAGACGACAACTAGAGAAGCCGCAATACCAATTGGCCGATCTCAAATAAAATTGCGAATCATGGTCGAGATCGTAATCCCAACCCGGTGCTGTTTCCGCTACAGGTCTCATGGAGAAGCTACTTCCAAAAATTTCAAGTTTTCGGAAAACCACTAAATCCCGCTATCTCTACGGCAAACAGTGGAATTGATCATAAAATCACTTACATATTCTGATCGATTCGAGGGCTGAAGTTTCTGTGATACTCGTCTAAAAATTTCCCCGACATGCAAAAGACACATCGTTTCCATTCTTACTGCAGCAAACGGGTTCCCAATTACCACTTAGGGTATAATTTTTGAAGGTTAATTCGGTCTCAGGCGTTTGTACACGCATCCGTTTATCATCGCAGCACGGCAGTAGGCAGGCCTATTATACGTGGTAACTTTCTGTCTGGTAACTTCTGTCTATAATGTCGTAGTCGATTTGAAGAACAGGAGGCTTTCTGATTGATTTACTATCCTCGCCGGGAACGCAACCATCGCACAAGTTAATATGGCGCTTTTTTGAAAAAATAATCCGCGGTCACTGAGGCTTAAAATTACAATCCCAGAGTGAAGCATAAAGTAGTTCATTATTTAGCAGGTAGGTTACCTTGTGCTTAACCGCGACAACTCGATCCAACAAATGTTAAAGCTGCAAAAACTGGATTCCAGTTTACGACAGACATCGGAATCTGCCGCTCCTTATCATTTTCCTCACCATTACATATGGTGCAAAACAAAAGAAGAGTTTCCTCACCATTACATATGGTGCAAAACAAAAGACAAGGACTAACGCCCTTCTGGAGACTATCGACAGTTAAACATAGTCAGTCTCCCAATATACTATCCCCCTCATACATAGTTTCTCGTTGAAACTCACCGGCGTCACTATTTTCTCGAACATAGATATGGTTCGGGCCTATCATAAAATTCACATGGTTCTCGAAGATATTCGTAAAACTGCGATAACCATGATACTGAGTTAGCCGAAACAGCTGAAAACAACCTGTATTATCGACATATTTTGTATCAGGTTGTAGTACAAAATTCTGATGATGTTATACGTAAATTAAATGTTATTGAAGTTAGAAAAAAAAATTTGACGAAAATATTTTCGATTATTAAGATTTATTTATTGTTTAAAGGTAATATGGACTGGGTGAAGTTAGACCAATTTATAAATTGCTGGCGCCTACGTTTATAATTTGTCGTATTATTGTGGTGTTGCGTAATGGAACGCAACCCATTTTTAGTTATAGTTTTAGCCACTACTGGCGTTATCTATGAATATGTATAAAAAGAGTTAGAGTTTTTTAGTTAGAAAAAAAACAAGAATATGTACAAGGTGAATAAACATATTATAATTAATAAATGAAGTCGATACAATTTATAAACACGAGTATTTAATTATTTATGGATACACTACATTGGCGACGAGGATTTATTTTATTTATGTTTGTTAATGGTGTATGTAAAGAATAAAATATAAAAAAAAAAAAGAAAAAGTTAATTACGTATACAGTAAAAGTTCAAGATGGCTGCTACATCCACAGTGTTGACTATTACACAATTTAATTATCCGGAAGACGAATGGATGGTATACAAATCTCGTTTCGAACATTTTTGTGCGAGAGGGAAGATTGACGGTGAAGATGATAAAAAGGCATCATTACTGGATAGCATTGGCGGATCCACATACAAAATATTGTATGGGTTGTGCCAACCGAACGAACCAAACGCGAAAACCTACGATGAGTTGTGCTACCCAGCAAACAAACGCTGATAGCAGAATGAAATAGATGGAAACATTTGCACACGTCGAAGCGAGAAAACAAAAAAATTTACTTCGGTTTCTTCTATGCACTGCAATTTTTACCCCCACCTAATCTCTTGTTTATCAATTTCATTTCAAAAATTGTTATTTCATTTCTATCAGTCTCCAGATTTCAGCTGAAGGTAATAGATGTGCGTTGATTTGAAACATATTCAATGCATACGTATAACGATGTTTGTAAATGTTTTTCAGATGGAAATAGAAATACCTGGATAACATATAAAGTAAGTATACAAAATTAAAAAAATGTGTAGTTGTATCTAAATAACAATACACATTTGCTACACAACCAAAGCCAAACACAATCAATAATATATGATTGTGTTTGGTTTTGATACAACAAAATACATTAAAAAATATTATTTTTGGTAAACCAGCGGTTAACAGTTACATATTATACTCAAATCGAAATGAAAGAGAGATAAATTAATTTTTAGGGGAAAGAAAGCCGAGTTTTCGGTCGGCAAAAATACGAAAAGTATGGAATTAGGTGCATCAATTTGAAGTAAAAATTGAGCGCTCTAATTATATGCTGTTTGTGCGCTCATTGTGCGCTGATTTGTATTACTGGGTAGTTAATGTCTGCATATTTTTCGCCGCCAACAATTTTGTACGAACAGAGACAAAATTTTTATCGTACAAAGCGCGAAAAAGACGAAAACGTACAGCAATGGGGTTTAAGATTAAAAGTTTTGGCGTCCAAATGCAAATTTGGAAACAGACTCAATACGCAATTAGCTGATCAATTTATTACGGGTATGGGCGGCGGCACGTTTACGAAACTTTGCGATGAAGACGAAATCACGTTCGAGAAAGCTACGGAGATTGCGCAAAAACACGAATTATACGAAAGAAGAATTACGAACATGAGCCGGAGATTTGTTACGTTAGACAACAAGTGTTACCATACAGAAATCAACAGGGACGTTATAATACAAGTGTCAAAGCAGCTAAACAAATGAATTCAACGCCGTGAAACAAAAATACAAGACGGAAGTGTAAACATTGCGGTTATTCAAATCACTCGGATGTCGAGTGCCAAAATTTCATCTGCAACAGATGTAACATTAAGGGACATATGGCGTCAGTATGTTCACAACCGGGGCCCAGGATCAATGCAATTACAGATGAAAGTGAACACCAAGAAGGTGACAATAGTTACTACGCAGAAGAAATATTTTACATAAATGACGAAAACGAAATAACAAATAAGGACGCAAAGCTGAGGATGAGAGATAACAAAGATCGAGGTACGAGTCATGGCACTAGTTCAACATCAGCAGATAACGAAGAGGTGATATATAACATTCTTAGTACGAAATCAAGACCCGTCGAATTAGTTTTAGGAATTTTTAATATTGAAGTTAAGTTTCAGGTAGATTCAGGAGCTGGAATCTCAGCTATTCCTTTAGTTATTTTTAAGAAATACTTTGATAATTATGAATTACAAAATGATAAGACAGTTGTTCGAGGTTACGGGGGAAATGAATTAAAAGTTGTGGGATCATTTACCCCAGTTATTAGACATAAGGGAATCACACAAGCCTTTAAATTTCTAATCATAGATAACGTAAAAGTACCAATTTTGGGTCTAGATTTTTTTAGAGCATTTAATATAAACGAAATTCATATTAATAACGTAGAGGTTAAACATGAGCAAACCTTAAAAAATATTGTAAGTTCTTATGATGACCTTTTTAGGAGTGGTATTAGGTTGTTAAAAAACGTTACGGTTAAGTTGGAGATGGGGGAGAATGTGGTGCCTAAATTCTGCAAAGCGAGACAGATAGCTCACGCTTTTAGAGAAGACGTAGAAGATCAATTACAATCGTTAGTACAACAACAGATTATTTCGAAATGCGAATCAGCAAAGTGGGGAACTCCTTTAGTACCAGTCTTAAAAAAAAATGGTGGAATTAGGATATGTGCGGATTACAAAGTAACTGTAAATAAATTTTTGCTGGACACGAACTATCCACTGCCAAGAATTTCGGATATATTCGCACGGTTAAGTGGAAGTAAATATTTTTCTCAGATTGATTTACCACAAGCTTACAATCAAATCGAATTGGATGACGAATCAAAAAAAATCGCTACATGGAGTACGCATATTGGAAATTTCACGATGAACAGGCTCCCATTTGGCGTTAAGTCAGCAACGGTAATTTTTCAAAGAGAAATCGAGAAAGTCTTATTTGGTATACCAGGCGTTATAAATTTTTTAGACGACATAATAATAGCAGCACCATCATTTGAACAGCATAACGAAAGGCTGCATGCAGTGTTCGACAGATTACGAACAAATGGATTAAGGCTAAATGAAAGTAAATGCAGTTTTGCAAAAGATAAAGTGGAGTTTTTGGGACACAATATATCTGCTAACGGGCTGTCAAAGTTAAACAGAAACGACGCTATTTTAAAGGCACCGCCACCGACGAACGTTTCTGAGCTTCGTTCATTTTGTGGGCTAGTGAATTATTTTGGGAAATTTATCCCTAATTTGGCGGCAAAAATGTATCCCTTATATCAATTGCTAAAAAAAGGCACGGAATTCTGTTGGAATGACGAATGTAAAACTACATTTGAGAATATAAAAAAAGAGATAGTATCGGACACAGTATTAACGCATTATATGAACCGAATTTACCGCTGAATTTAACCTGTGATGCCTCGAAAGGGGGAATAGGTGCAGTGATTTCTCACATATTTCCAGACGGAACGGAAAGGCCAATCGAATTTGCATCACGGGTACTTTCGCCAGCGGAACAAGGATACGGGATGGTACAGAAAGAGGCATTGGCAATTATTTACGGAACAAAAAAATTTTTCCAATACTTGATTGGCAGACATTTTACATTGGTAACGGATCATCGACCGCTACTAGGCATTTTTGGGGAAAGAAAAGGGTTGCCACAGATGTCAACAAGTAGATTACAACGGTGGGCAGTGCACCTGCAATCATTCAATTATACTATTAAGTACGTCGAATCGAATAGAAACTGTGCAGATATGTGTTCAAGACTACCAGAGGCTGATAAACAGGCGGAAGATTTGGACCAGGGTGAGTCCTACCTGTACTTCATAAGCGCCAATGGCGAATTGCCCATTGATTGCGCAAAGATCGAAGCTGAAACAACGAACGATGATACAATGTTGGCGGTCCTTGAAGCAGTACGTGAAAACGATTTTACAAAGTTAACAGACGGCAAATTCAAAGCTTTTATTAAACGTAAAGACGAGATGGTGGCGGAGAATAATATATTGATGTGGGGCTATAGAGTCGTGATTCCGGAAAATTTGAGGAGTGAAATATTAGAAGAAGTCCACAGTTCACACATGGGCATCGTCAAAACCAAGGCATTAATAAGATCATATATTTGGTGGCCGGGAATAGACGATGACATAGAACGTGTTATAAAGTCATGCGAGTCGTGCTTGTCGGTGTTACCAAATCCTCCAACGGTGCCAGATATGACTTGGGATCGCCCATGGAGCCGCGTGCACATCGATTATGCAGGGCCGTTGTTTGGTAAATACCTATTAATTATGGTCGACGCTCGCTCAAAGTGGACCGAAGTATTTATAACGAACAACGCAACAACCGATTTTACGGTAGAAAAACTGATCGAACTCTTTGCGCGATTTGGGTCACCGGATCACATTGTATCTGACAATGGATCTCAATTTACCTCGGATGTTTTCAAAAGATTTGTAAGAAGCTGCCATATGAAGCACACCATGACTCCTCTGGGCTACCCAGCGACTAATGGTGCGGCCGAGAACTCCGTAAAAACCATAAAGAAGGCAGTGAAGACGGGAAAGAGAAAGAACATGAAGGAAAGCATGCAAGTAATCATACACAGGTTTTTGTTAGATTATCGAATCACACAACATTCGACCACGGGTATATCTCCCGCAGCAATTATGCTCGGGTACACGCCAAGGATTAAATTGGACCTTTTACGACCAAAGAATTTGCTTCTTTGGAGAAAAACGAAGCACATTTTGTCACACCAAAACGTGCGTTTTCGGTAAACCAACCGGTAATTATAAGAAGTTACAAGAATCCAAACGCGTACGAGTGGGTGAACGCAATTGTAATAAAGATTTTAGGCCCACTGTGTTACATTTGTAAATTAGAGTCTGGGCGAACCATTAAACGACACGTGAATCAAATCCGCCCAAGATTGGAACCCAATACACTATCACCTAAAAGGGTGGTCGTAGAACCACAGGGTCCTCTCAACACAGTGGAAAGAAACGTAGTAATAATAAGAACCAATAATACTGAGAATATTAATAATAGTCTTCCTTTTAATTTAAGGGATAGGAAAACTATTCAAAAACCTTCTCGATATAATTAAGAATAGATTTAGTTATAATGTAAACTTAGGGGTGACGATTGTGGTGTTGCGTAATGAAACGCAACCCATTTTTAGTTATAGTTTTAGCCACTACTGGCGTTATCTATGAATATGTATAAAAAGAGTTAGAGTTTTTTAGTTAGAAAAAAAACAAGAATATGTACAAGGTGCATAAACATATTATAATTAATAAATGAAGTCGATACAATTTATAAACACGAGTATTTAATTATTTATGGATACACTACAATTATAATTTATGATAATATTTACGCTACTGAAAATGTGCCTGGTTTTAAGCACAGGTGCTCACTGTTAGTGTCACAACTCAAATTGTTTGCCCACTAACACGACAAATTGTAAACTTGGAATCCATCAATTTACAAATTCAATTTTTCGCTTTTGTTAAGTGTGAGCATGAATAGCAGGAGCCTTCTTTTCATGACCTTGGTTCATTAACGATTTTCAATTTTCTCTGCTGTTCCGCTGTTCAATTTGCAGTTCATTTTCGTTTTAAAATCTTCTATTATATTATCTTTCTTGCAGGTGGAATAGAGTCTGTCCATAACCTTATTTTTTTCTTCGCAGGTATACCAATCTATCTCTTCTTCAGTGAGCTTTGAGGCTAAACAAACATTATTATTTAGTTTGTATTATATATTTTCGGTTTTTCGGACAAAATATTATTTTTAATGGCATCTTACAATGTTTATGACTATTTTAGTCACAGAAAACAAAGAGTCCATTTACTCACAATATATCTATCACAACAACTCGAAAACGCATTCCCCCCCCCCCCCCCCCCCCATTTTTAATCCCAAGGAAACGTGTGAAAATACACAAACCCTTACAAAAATGAGAACTTCCTTAGGTCTCTTTTGGAAGCTTGCTTGCATACTGATAAAAAGTTGGTCATCAGGTTGCTTGCAACGACCAAACTGCAAAAATGAGAAACTTCCGGAAATTCTCACTATATATGTGTACTAAGCTAAAACAATATAATTAAGAAGTTTTTAAAACCGTCCGTGATATTAATTATAATTTATTTTAGATTTTTTCGGCTTTTAAGACAAAATATTATTTTTAATGGCATCTTTGTAAGGGTTTGTGTATTTGTACACGTTCCCGTGAGGTTCAAAATGATAGGGAGGGGGGGTTCATTTTTCTACTTTTTGCGATAGATATATTGTGAGTAAATTGTCTCTTTGTTTTCTATGACTAAAATAGTCATAAACATTGTAAGACGCCATTAAAAATAATATTTTGGTAGCGCTTTTGTTTTCATTGGAACCTTTCTTGTTTTTGGTATTGTTGAGGTTAAATTTCTTGCGAAAATCTTGCTCTTCGCTTACTCCTACGTCATTTCTTTTGTTTGTGCATCCAATCTTTCTCTTTCAAGTTCCTTATCATATGTATGGAACTCGACGTTAGAACATAAGCAATTGTGCTGTTGTTGTTATAACTAGTAACAGGAGTTTCCAAAACTTCTATCAGTCTAGCCCTCTTCAGCTTCCCATTTTCTTTCTTTAACTTAGCGATTTCATTGGTATGTTGTGATGCCTTTTTGTCTATTTCACTGAGTCTTGTGCGTATAGTTCTGCATTTTCGATTTCCTGCTGAGCTGCAGACTGTGTTTGTTTAGGTGTTGATCTATAGATATTTTTGACCTTCGTATGAATGGGCATCGCAATGGTTGGCACAACACAGAATTAATTGAGCCGGCCTCGTTAGAGGGTGAATTATCCAACTCAGCAGTTGAGGTACCACCTAGGGTAAAAATTCCTTTCTGTTGTGAACTCGTTGCTTTAAGAACTGGTTATTGAAGCAACTACCAACCTGTAATTGGTAGTGGATTAGTGAAGAGAACATCATTTGGTAGTGGATTCTCGGTCGCCAGAGCCTCGTTGGTTAATTAGCAAGGAGCACCACGTGTAGGTGAGGTTGACATGGTATATTGACCTTCTAAACCAATGCCCCCCAGTATAACTGGAGATCATTGAAGAATATATTACGTTCTGTGGACGGTAAGTAAAAACGATTGTTTATGGTGTGCTAGTTCATGATATTCATGTAAAAAATAAAATTTTCATTAAAATACGCGTTGAATAAACAAAATTTGCTGGTCTAATTTTTAGATACCAATTTCCTATATATGTTAATTATTCTAGGTATATGAGGTAAAAATCAAAAGATTCTAAACCCTTTCAGTCCCGATTTAAAACTAGGCCAAATAGATTTTTCTTGTGACATGTTTTGGGTTGCTTGGGTATCATTTTTAGTAAAAATAAGAAAAAAAATTAAAAAATAAGTTAGTGTAGGTTTTACATAATGTACACGCACATGTACAAATCGAGCCAAGAATAACTATTTTTTATTAAGGAAAAAGTTTATAAACTTATTACTTCAAATTCAAACTTAAAATGTGTCGTTAATTGCTTCTAGCAAAAGTAACTAATAATATAAAAAATAATATAAATAAAGTAACATCAAATAAATAAAAATTTAAAATTTTAGTCTCTAAGTTTTTAAAATCAAGTTCATTAGTAGACAAAGATGTATAGAACATTGTCCACAGTAAACGTGCGAGAGAAACCTACAGCTTTAGACTAGATGCAACTAGATGCAAGTTGATCTAGTTGCCTCTTTATTTCCACTAAATTCAGGAAAATGATCAATACAATCATCAGAATTTCGCTCTATGTTCTTCATGAAGGACGCCCTCGTTTTCGTGAATTGGTGAAAGGATTCATCAGAAGACCGACACATGTAACCGGAATTCCAACAAATCTAGTATGTCTTTGGCTGGTATGTTTTGTTTTTGCATACGTAGTTTATACTCAATCCAACTTGTGCTGATCGCAAAATCTAAAAATGCGTCAAAGATCAACTTCTCCCATACCGCTGTTACATAAATTTACAATTCCATCTTTTTAAAATGAAATAAAATAAAATTGGATTCTAAATAAACAAGTTTGTTATCAAGTCATTTGACCAAAATAATTTTGTTATCCTTGCTGACACATTGCTCTAAATAACCGCGGTCCTTTTTTTAAAATTGGCGTTCTTCTGAGAAATCTGGCTTGTGAAATCGGTTAATTCGAGCGCCCCAATTGCATTAATCCCTCTATTTTTTAATCTTTCGAATAAATTGTAAATCGTAATAAAATTATCGAAATACAGTTTGTGTCTCGGCACTTCAATTCTTTGAATTAAATGGAGGACGATCGGTGCACCAGAGCCAAATTTTTGTGATGGTTTACTTTTCATATATTGTTTCGCGGATCATGTCCCTTTAAATGAAATCATTTGTTCGTCGATTCAACGGTTCTCCTCCAAGGGAATCTCTAAATATCTTTGTCTAACAGAATTAAGTATGGGGCGAGCCTTATAAAAAACGTCTTTATTATCTTTTAGAATGTCCAAATTATTGGTAATATGAAAATTAGTTCGCCCCCTGTAGTTGAAATCGACCCCTGCGTCATAGTTCGCATAACGTGTTCGATTCTTATAAGATTGCTACAGTACATTCTGATTTGGGCAAATTTTGTACACCCGATGAATATATGAACTCCGATAAATCTTTTAATTTCATGTGAATCCGTCAATTTAAATGTTTGGGCAGTTTGGAGCCCATATATATTTGTAAAGTTTACCATAGTTTCGAGTAATTCCACAGTAAAATATTTCATAAAATTCTGGCCTGGAGTTCCTTCAACAGATTATGTTTCCCCAGGCGTTTGGTATTTGATTTTGGCGTTAACAAATTCGTTTTTTTCTATTTTGTTCGAATTCGATCAGTTATATTTATAAAATAATATGGATCATTTTGCATCTCATCTATAATTTCGAAATCAATATTTTCTAAAACTGTTACAGTTCCTTCATTTGATACTCCTGTAATAACAGTTGCAGCCACTGTTTTCGGATCGGAGTTTGCGTTTTCGTCATCTTCACCAACCGCCTGTTCTACTTCGATTCTTGTTGGACGTCATTTATTGGATTGCTACAAAGTTCCGGAATATTCGTAATCCCAAAAACAGATTAGTTCATCTTGCCCCTCCTCAGCATCATCAGGATTGTCACTATCTTCATAGAGAGTAGCCAACATTTCGCCATGCGTTACATATTTACGAGCCATCTATAACCAAACACAGAGTTTAATAGTCATAACCATCAAATAAAAACAAACGAAAAAAAATCATTTCTATACAATGTATTGTACATGACCGTTATATTTGTACATCTGCATGTGCATCATATTAAATTGAGAAAAATCACATTTGAATATGACTTAAACAACAATTTGCTTGTAGAATATATATTATTGGATCTTTAAATGTATTCAAAACATTATTTGGCTTACCAGGATTTTTTTACTTTCACTAAAATGGGGCTAAAAAATAAAAAATTTCCATTACTATAAAACACGTGATTGTACCTTACCTTGATGTTTTATTAAATACTGATCTCACTTTTGTAGTTTGAGGGGAATTTATTGTAATAGAATGAAGAAAAATAGATAAAAAACTGAAACACGATGAACAAACATAAAAGCTGTCTTGCTTTCGCAAAATTACAACAAGAATTGCGATGTATAAAGCCGAATTGGCTTTAATGTAAGCCAAAAAAAATTTAGGTTTAGGGGAAATAAAACCAGTTATGGTGTTTACCACTAGGCGGTTATTTTTTCTATTTTTTTTTGTCATCTTGTTGTAAAAAAGACATTTTGCGTTTGTTTTGAAAGAAAAATACCGAATTTAATTTGTTCTATTTGGTAAAATAAAAAAAATAAAATATATACATATTATTAAAATGAACCAAGCCGAAGAATCTAAAATACGTTAAAAATATTAAAGTCAAAAGTTGTTGCTTTCAGATTCAAAAGCTAAGCTAAGCGGGATTTGCGAAAGCAACACAGCTAAGTTGTCTATTCATCGTGAAACTGAAACAAACATGCAATAGAGGAGAAAAAATTAATTTCGTTAATTCTACGTCTCTTTGAAAAGTTTGTACAAACTCATGTACAACAGGTCTAAAAGGGTTAATTATTAGCCGGATTCCATTGGCGTTAGCAAAGTGATTGCAAATACTTGTGAGTTCAAATTTGTTAGTTACAAGTAAAACATAATAAAAACAATTTTTGATTGAGTAGTTGTGAGTAGTTAGAAGTACCAATGGAACCAATGGTCTATATAATAAACTAGAATGGAGAGTCATGTCAGTTACATGTAATGTAAAGGGGCGAACTATGCTAAACGTGTTTAATGTTGAATTTTCTCTTTGTGTTGAAGATGAAGTTCTGCAACAACAAATATTACATAATTAATTGACTACATATATTAATGATTTTAATTTTTTCCTTTAAATTACAGAGTTATTAAACTTTTATTATGCGGAAGTATCTTACATATTATGGCGTTTAACGGTAGGTACATACATACTATCGAGCCTGAAACAAAAAAATAATAATTAAATATTATCGAATATTTATAAATTTTGGTTTATTGTTAAATTTAGGACCCTCTTCAATCTCTTTTAACTATAAACACAAACTATAAAATAAATTGTTGCCCAGCTAGATCGTTTAAATCGAGTCCTTCTTAGTGCGCCCTACATAACATTGGTGGTGCTCTTCTTTTGCCATGCGTAAGATGAAACAAAAGCCTAAATTGTTGTTGTAACTCTCACTGGTATTTTCTTAAATATGATACCTTTCTAGTTCACGACACCGGTATACCTCTGTTCGGTGAGGTGTGTCTGTTACGTACACTACTAAGCTGAGAACACTACTATCCTTAAATTTCACTCAACCAAATTAACTATTTATATACCCTCAGTTCCAAAAAAATGCCGCACGTAAATATTAACTAAAAATTTGATGTCAATGGTTGATTTTCACTGAAGTATCGATGTTTTTTGTCCAGACATAGAAACTATTGTGTGTTTATACATTTTTAATTTCTTTTTTCAAGATCCTAAACGGATTTTCATAGAGTTTACAGTTTTAAGAAATGAAAATGCTTGAGCTTCCTTGAGACCAATAAGTTTAGCCAAACGAAGATTTTTATTAAAGTTCCAAAATTCACCTTTTTTAGATATTTAATTTATTAAATAATTAGGAATAATTTTTAAAAATAATTACTTGTATTTCAAATAAAAAAATTTTAAAGGTCCATAATTAACTGACCTATTATTTTGTTGGTTCACCTTGGGCTTTTCCACCAATTTAATTCTATTTTTCATAGAGTGGTACAACATTTTTAAATAGTTTTCGGATATTTGATTATTCCAGAGTTCCAGAATATTCCCCTTCAGCTGAACTATTGTTTTCGGCCGTTTTTGCGAAGCATATTTGCCCATTATTTGCCAAACATGTTCGATGGGGTTGAGATCTGGGCTGTTTCCCGGCCATATTAGGCTATTAATTCCCAACCTGTGTTTCAAATCTGAAACATTATAAATACTTTTTAAACCATATTTCGATGGAATTTTCTAAATTATACTTACTGCAGGGGCTGTGACATGGGGCGGAATCATCGTGAAAGATGACATTTGACTCGAAACTGTAGAGTTCTTCAATGGTAGGGACTACCGCGTCAATTATTATATTTTTATACTTTTCGGCATTAATTGTACCTTCAACCATTAAAATTGACCCTACACTATGATAGGTAATACACCCCGTAGCATAACAGACGGAGAATGTTTCATTGTATGAAAAATACACTCAAAATATCATTTGCCTTTTCTACGTTGTACTCTACAGCCCCCATCGGTTCCTATCAAGTTAAATATTTTCTCGTCAGAGAAAAAAACCTGTTTCCAAATATTTTCGTCCCAATTTTCGTGGTATTTTTATTAAGAAGTAGCCGCCTGGTGACGGCTGCTGATAAACCCTCTCACCGTACTTACACTGATTTTAGTTTGGGAACCGGTATTCACTTTCAAACGAAAAACAAGTTTTTTCTAATACAAAATTATGAACTGCAGAATAAATAGAGGGAGAGAGAGAGAGAGAGAGATAAATCTATCGAGTGCGGCTTTTTTTTGGAACTGAATGTATCTACTAGTTATAAACTTAAGGAAATATTTACAAAAAAATTGAGACATTTTAGAAAGCATAAAAAAAATTAAAAAAAACGTTTACAATTTTTTTAAAACGGTTATTTTATAATTGCAACACGTAATAATTAGTCAATGGTGATAGTTACAGATATAATTCTTGAGGAAGATCGAAGGATTGAATCTATTGGTCGTTTCAAAAAATGTTTGGAGTTTCAAGCATTAAACTAATTAAACAGTATTTCAATCGGAAACGAATTTGTTCAATAATAAATAATTACTGATAACTTTTTTTTTTATTTGTTATTTATTTAATTTGTTACATAATTATTCTGTTATGTTCCTTATATATTATCATTATTTTATTTATTAACTGTAAGTATAATTATCCCAATTAGAGAAGATGTAAATAAAAGCAAATAAAATGTATTAAATTTTCAAATTCTTAAATTCCGCCAATTTTGGTAAAAATTTGGTAGTACGCTGGTTTGAATGAAATAAATAAGAATGAATTAAAGTTATTAAATTATAATGGGCAGGAATTTCCTTCCACTAATTACGTTTACTTTATGATCCCATTCCAGAGGCTCATTGATTTAAACAGCAGGGTTGAAATACACATTACCAATTAATTAAATTATAATAAAATATTTAAAGTTATAAGTCTAGGCTATGTACAATACATATATATTTTATTAGATTCAGCGGTTCTTAAGACAAGTTAGATAAAATATAAAATGAACCAGATTCTTTGAAAAAACTTCAACTTACTGAATCGTATATTTTCGTAAAAAAACTACTTTCAGTAAAAAAGAATTATTTACAAGTATTGAAGAAATATGTAATTTCATCTGATTTGTAAAAAAAAAAATAATTGGTGAGTGTGCCTATATGAATAATTATACGAACATTTTAATACACTACATATATCCAGCCCGTGATGTAGTTTGAGTTGGCCACTCCTGAATGATACAAACAAATACCAAATTTATTTCACAGAAGTTCGGACGAACCTCATACATACATATTACATACAATGTTTGCTTATAAATTTAATCCTTAAAGATGTGTTTGTACTGATGCACTCGTAATCGATCAGTCGTTGGAAAATTCATATTGCATATTTGGCACTGAAACGGTGTCTCGCCGGTATGCTCTAAACGCCGATGATTATTTAAACTTGTTTTTTTAACGAATCCTTTGCCACAATCTTGACATATGTTCGATTTTATGCCACTATGCTCGTATCGATGCGCGTGCAACAGTCGGCCGGTATGAAACCTTTTTTCACAGTAACTACATGGAAATTTGGCCAACTCGGGATGGGTCTGAATGTGATCGTTATATAGAGGCTTAGTAGTAAACGATAGGCCACATATCTCGCATTCCACCGATTTACGAGTGATTTTCTGTAAATATTTATATAAATAAAAATTCGGTAAGCACTGAAAAACTAGCAGTAAAAACCATGTTGGAGATATCAACACTTACCGACACTGCATGATTTTTGGTATGCTTTAATAATAACGCGGCCGAATTTAGTTTTTCACCACACTCGGTACACTTGTATTGTAGTCCTGTTCGAATCGCAATGGTTTGGCCTTTACACTGCGTTAGATGAATTGCGAGTAAGGCGCGTGAAAGAAATTTTCGGGCGCAATTTGTACACTCATGAGGCACCGGTTTATTTTGGCGTTCATGAAAACTCTCATGTTTAATACGCTTTCGACGATTATCAAACTTTTTATCACAATATTTACAGATCAGGTCGGCATCGCGGCACGCACTCGTCACAAACAGATGATTTTTTAATAACGCAGCGGTATGGAATGATTCGCGGCACCTAGAGCACACATACTTTGGATTTACGACATCGATAACGATAACTTCGCGACCATTCGATATCCGCTTTGTTCTTGTTGTTGGGGTATTTGAGCTTTGCTTACTTAATATTGGCGACTCCGTGTCTCGGTCTGGCTCTGGTTCATACATTGGGTCAATATCTTCGTCGTCTTGATAAGCTTCATCATCACTTGCCGAATTAAAATCTTCTTCCATTGCTTCGTCACAGCTAACCTCAGGCGAATCTAGCGATATGTCCAGTGGATCAACACATAACGAAGAAGTATTAGATGGATCTCCGGGTATTTTCTTAACACTCGATAAACCTTTTTCCTTTATTTTCTCTACAGTATCTTCGGCCGCGTCGGTGTGTATATTCGATGTGCTGGGTTTTGATGTCTGGACCTCACCACTAGAACCAAAAATATTAAAATTATATTTAGTATTTCATATCAGATTACTACGACGACTTACCTGAGATTTACCGAAGTACGCAATGCTCGCTTCCGTAATTCTTTATCAACTTCCTCTACGCGGTCATAAAACTCAAAAATTTCGACAATTTTGAGCTCGCAAAGTTGGCAAAACACGCGTGGTAAATTCTCGTCATTGCATCTTATTTCAGCGGGAAGGATATTATAAAACTTGCTTATCATTTCATTAGTAGAAAACGGCATAGCATCCGAACCCTCATAACCACAAAATCTACAAATATCAAGCATGATTTACAATATTAATTTCAATAATATACAATTGCAAGCAATCAGCGACGTTTTGAATACTATTTTGGTTTGGAGCTGTCACTTGATGAGCGGTAGCACCAAAACGTAATAATATAGCGCCTCTACTGCTCACTAGCTGAACTAAATATCAAATTGCTTAATATGTTTTACCTCTTTTATCAGGAATTCCGTTTTAACCAGGTGCATCAATTATATAATTCCGATTTTTAAAGCAAACGGAATTCGATTACGCATCCGCTCAGTACACATCGTTGTATATTTTGCAACGAATATTTACTCCTATACTTATCCTGTCTTGTTATGAAAAGTTTTATTCTATCCTAATACTTATAATGTGGTACAAACAAATGTACCAGATTATAAGTATAGGATTGGATAGAACTTCGACATCCGTATAAACAACATTGTCGAATTCTTCATCTACCAGCTCCATTCAAATTTCCCATTAAGTTTGTGAAATGGACATTAATAAATTTAAAGATGAACTAATCTTAACAAAATTAATAATTGAATTGATATGATTTTTAATCGTGCAATCTGTACAGTTCGTAATAAATAAATCGTAAATAATAATTTAATTTTTATTCCCTCGACCAAGCGACTGGTAGAGGAGAGTGGGGTATTAGCGTGCCCTTAATAAAAGCCCCATAAAGAAGCGGTTTTTAAATGTATATTGAAATAGCTTGCACTGTTTTCTGAGAGTTAGTTATGTAAACTGCATACATATAGATTCCCTTAGAGTTTCTTCGTTAGAAGGCGGGGCGGGTTAACCGAAAAGTTCACAAAAAACGGCATTACCCCGACACGTGGGTAATTTCGTGCAGCAAATAGTTTAATTGCAGATCGGTAGAAAACAACCATTCTTTTTAGTTAACTTTATTGTATTCAAATTATAAATATAAAAAACATTTCTTTAAATCCTTAAAACTATTATTTAATTTTATTTCTTTAAATCGATATTTCCCCACAATGACGAAAGAATACAAATATAATAAAAACTAACCTCACATAAATCTACCCGCGCTATTGTTTGTTTGTGATTCTTCTGAAAAAACACTTAAAATAATATATATACACAATATCTGTATAAAATTATTATTTTACGACTTACCGTTAATTTAATGATTCACTTTTTTAATAATAAAACAATTTAAAATTTATTGCATTCTTCCATTCACTAAGGCTTAATTCCTTTGACTGAGGCTCCGTTTAAATAACATTCCGTTTGAATTTGTGACAGATTGAAATCTTTCAGATCTACATGGTATAGAAATGTCGATATTTTGAGCCACACGCACGGAATTAACCTACTCTCCCCTAAGTCCTCGCCTCTCGTATAAATTATTTATTGTGCTTGCAACGAGTTATTTAAACGAAGCAGATTTTATGATATTCAATGATCCTCGCCGAAATCAGGCAGCGGCTGGTTCGGTTCCACAAAATACCTGATATGAATATTAGAAAAGTTTTGGGAAATTATTTCTGGTATGTTCAGTAATTTTCCGTAACGAAGCGAATTTGACAGCCCAAATTTCTAACAATCTTGTCAGACTCTTCGCGTTTCAATCTTTATACTGGTCGATAATGATGCGAATTAAGTTGATGCAATCTGTGTGTAGCTTCGTCTTGGTCTGAAAACACCATTTTATTTTTCATATGCAATAATCATTGTTAAGACTTTCATTGGTATGATATCAAAGAGCGATATGTCGAAGGGCCGAATGTGTCGAAGGGCCGAATATCGAAGGGCCGAATGTTGACGGGCCGAATGTGTCGAAGGACCGAATGTGTCGAAGGGCCGAATTTCGAAGGGCCGAATGTGTCAAAGGGCCGAATGGGTCGATGGGCCCAATTTTTTTATTTTTTTTTTTGTTTTTAGAAATATATTTTTTTTATTTAATTTAATTATTTTTTTTATTTTTTGTACATATATCTATTGGTGGCGCATGTCAAAATTCTCCTTCACCAAAATGTATCGCTGACGGGATACGTGATGAAAAATAGTAAAATACATAAATTCATTTATGTTTAATAAAAAAAAAAATACAAAATATTCAATAAAACAACAAATTTAATAAATTATATTTCTAAAAACAAAAAAAAGGAGTGAGTCCATTGGTACTCTCAAGGAGATGTGTAAACATGGCGTGTGTATAGTACGTGGGTACAGTTTACTTTGAAGGAAGAAGGAATGCAATTTTACTAACCAGAGTTTTTCATTTGTTTATTATCGTTAAATTGGTCTATTACTCTTTCGGTATAATCGACGCAATTGAATTTTGGTAGCTAAAATAAGATATATTATATACTGTCGACTCTAACTTTAAAAATTTTCATTGAAAAACTGCACAATATGGTCGTCCCATATCTAGTAGTAAATATGTTTCGATCTGAGTTCATGTGCAAATCGAATTCGTCTCACAGGAAGTTTATAAGTGGTTCAGCTTGAGGAACAGCAACATTAATATTGAAATCCCCGCTCATAATCACCGGCAAAAGATGATAGTCTCCTTATAGAATTTTTGAAATTCTTTAGGATAGGGGGCAAGGACGAAATGTATGAACTTCATTATGTCTTCGAAAGATTTATTCGGCGAGGTTAATACAACTACAGAAAGCATCTTATTCCCATTGAGAAGCTGAAGTTCAGCCGTATATATATCATCAATGAGTTGTATTGTTACGCTCATACCTATTGTTTGTCCAACGATGATTTCTTTATGCGAGGTGACTGTATGGTATGAGTATTCTATTTAAATTTTTATATATTGTTACTCCGGCAGCTCACTCACCGTCTCTCTTGAACTGAACGCAGATCTGGAAAAGCAAGAAAATTGAGCATCCTTGCGTGACTGTGTCAGTTAGGTCAAAGTGATGTGTATGACCTAAGACTCTGACAGTTCAATGTTAAAAACCAGACGTCATTATTATCTCGTACAAAATTCGCCATTACAACGGATAAAGCGGATTTGGAGTCGGAGTTAATTTTGAAGAAGACCCATTGAGGTCCCATTTTTACGTCCATGGTAGTCGACATGATCATCGATAGCCGACATGATGAACAGTCCTTCGAGACTCGTTACTCGTGCTAAAGCAATATATACAATTTGTTAACTGTGTCTTTTATCGTAAGAGTATATACTGACTATCTCGTTGTAGGTACCACCGTGTGATGCATGAATTGTGGTGGCACATGAAGGTACGACGCTTTACATTAATTGTTGTTTATGCTTAACATTAATTGTTGTTTCGATTAATAGTTGAGCTTTTTCTAGAAATGGGCACCAAACATCGGTCGATATTCGTTTTCTGCGCCCATCCAGCTTCAAGCCACCTGACCTTCTTGCCAACTTGTGAATTTGAACCGAAATCCATCCAGAGTCTGACATTTTTTACTGTCGACGTTTTCATCGTTCTCGTTGTCCTGGTTAGGATGCCTATGCATTCGATATACTTTAGACAGCCCATAGTTTCATTCGCCAGTCCATTTGTTACGTCAATATTGGTTTTGAAAAAGTACGGCAAATTATTTGTGTCCACTATGCTCATTTTATGGATCTTTTGACGAAATTACTACTCCGGCAGCCCACTGACCATCTCTATTGAACTGAATATAGCATTCAAACGTAGGAATATTAACAAGTTCGTCATTGCGCATCCAGGTCTCGAAAACCAAATGAATTGAGCATACCTGCGGGACTGTTACCTGAGACTCTGGCAGTTCAATGTTAAAAACGAAATGTTATTATAACCCCATTCAGTAGAAGACATGATCATTGATAGCCGACGTGATGAACAGCGCCTAGAGACTCGTGATAAAGCAATATACAGCAGTTGTTGACTGGGTTTTTAATCGTATGAGTATGCAATTTCGTAATCGTAATTCGTATTTCGTATCGTAATTTTTTTTTTTTTGATTTTTCTGATCGATGGAAATGTCGATGGTTTCTATTTCATTCATTAAATTATTTTTTTCATTTTCCCTACTATTATACATACATAAAAGCATGCCATATATAGTAAAAATTGTTTTTGTTGAGTTTCTTGCTTTTTTTTCAAACGAAGTAGGTATACGTCATTTCCGTTTGTTTCATTTACAAGTTTACTCTAATACAAAAAATTTTGGTAGGCGCGCGTAAAGATGTTTACACATCAAAAAATCGACCCTTCGACTCATTCGGCCCTTCCACATTCGGCCATTCGACATTCGGCATCGGTTTTAACATTTTCTAACGGCCCCTTTCATCGGTATTGTTATTATTAAGACCTCTTTCCATTTCTGTGGAGTTTTACTTATCTCCATATTTCCGCTAGTAGGAAAGTTGGCTGGAATATTATCGATGGCGGCTGATTTAATATTATTCAACTTCATGATAAGGTCGGTATCCAGCTGACGCTAAGATAAATTTTACATGCAAATTTGACGTAAAATTTAGCTAGCGAAATAACAAAAAAATATTTAGCTCGCGATTTCGCCTATGCGGTACGCAGCTGAAGCGAAAAGTTTGTAGTTATCTCATTCACATATAGACTGCGCTAGTGAAAACTCTACAAACGTTTTCGCAGCAATTTATCTGCCTAGAACGATAAAATTGAGATACATTTTGACAGCACAACGTGAAAACTTTTTTTTTTAAATGGATGAACTAAATAATTCTATAGATTATGAAAGTTTCGAATATCAAGAAGAATGAATGACTACGAAGAAGTGGATACAGAAAATTTAGAAAGTGGAAAAAGGAAGCCAAAACGGGAATTTTAACTTTTAATTTTAAATGTTTATAAAAATACTTATTAAATAGTCGATTGAACTATATTTTTGTTTGTTGTAGGAGAAATAAAACAAACGTCAAAATTTATCTCTACACAAACTTTTTAGCTTACAAATTATCTCCAATTTAGTGGAGACTTGTGGAGACCGCGTTAAAATTTAACTTAGCGCGAGCTGGACACCTAGTTATAGAACTTTTACCTTCCGGCTCCACTAGCAGATGGTTGTTGTATTTAAGCAAGTTGTCCTCGTAAATTTCTTTGTAAATTTTTCGGTAATTCTTTTTACACATTGGTGTAGTGTGTGCATGCGTTTATTTACTACTGCGTCTGCAATCTCGAGAATTTTTCAGTGCACGGTCACTTCTGGACCTTTCCTTTTTTGGTCTTGAAAGTTAGTGGTCGCTATTTACATCTGCTCTTCTTTTCGCTCTGACGTCTGGTAAAGAGGATATATACAAATTTGTTGTTAACCATTACATGATTGATTTGTTTTTGCAGCTGGTCACGTTCAAGAATATTTGTGTTGAAACTTGAAGCCCCCTAGTAGAATAGTTGATTTATAACACAATAGTCAACGTGTTTGTGATGTTTGTGTTGTCTGCTGGCGCATGTTATTTTCTCTTGTAGTACTCAATTCTGTAATCAATTGGTGAGTATCATACGCCTCGTTTATTTAAAGCAATTGCTCGAGACCGCGATAGCTTAAGTCGAATTTAAGCAAATTTAAAATAGAGAGATCATTTTTTTTTAATTGAATAACTAAGGATCTTTCCTAAACACCGACTTATTTGCTAATACCGACTAATTCAAATAAGCCTACTATCGAGGTGACTTATTTTCTATCCCTTTCTTCCAAGCAAAAAATTATTTTGGTAATTTAATAACTAAACGACTGCATTAACAAATTTATTTATTAATTTATTTAAACTAGGTACCTAATGTAGTTTATATAGATTAATATACTTTTTGTGAAAATAAATAATTAAGTACTAAACATTGGGCGTATCGAATTTAAATAAAAGAAATTTTCTTTTTTAAATTTGTTTTATGGTTGTCAAAATAAGTCGCTTTATTTAATTTGTTTTATGGTTGTCAAAATAAGTCGCTAAAAGCAAGTTTGAAACAAATCGGTGTTTGGAAAACACTCTTATGTACGATTTACATGTTTCAATTTTTTTCCCAACAAATTGTTTACTGAAAAATAGAGCTGCACGCATATAAATTGTACTAGTTAAAAAGAGTCAGCAATATAAACAAATAAGGCAATGCTATAATTTTTTTGTATGTCCCATAAATTTTGACAGTTCGAACAGCTTGCGTTTAAATTAGATAAAGAACAACATCGAATTGCAAGTAAAAATAAAATAATTAATTACCGTTCATGTTTGCTCGCTTTGTTTGAATGATGTTTATGGCTGCTTCATGTTTATTTGAAACTTTTTTGAATTTTTAATATTTTACTGCTATAAAAATACTCGTAGAAACTATATTTTATGGCAACACTCCCAGTTTTATGCCAACATTTGCTCAAATTAAAAACAAAAAAATCCAATTTTTTTTTACTGGAATTCGTTTCGTGCTCTTCTCGCAAACGAAAATCGTAATATACTTAACCTTTCATATTTTACTGGAAAAAAAAATTGGAACATGTAAATCGTGCATCCCAAGTATTTTTACTTTCAATTTTTCTGGAGATATTCGTACTTAAGTACTAAACTTAGTCTAGTATTTTTCTAAGTTTGAGTTGCAATTTATTAAAATAAAACGTATGAAGCGTGTCGCGAAAATTCGAAACTGGACGAAACTCATTATAAACATTTTATTGCATGTGTATGCGTATTGAGAAATATTTGGCGGGAACAATTGTGCTTGTGTTTGTTAAAACGGCAATTTCAAATTTTGGTTGTAAAACTAAATGTTTTTAAAGAAATATTTTTGTTTTTGTAATATAAAATGATTTATTAAGTTCATTATTTTAATTCATTATTTATATACATTTCGATTAAATTATCAGTTTTTAATTTCTAATATTTACACTAGATTTTTGTTTTAAATAATTTTCCTTGTTTGTCTTTTATATAATAAAAGTAATTTGTGGATATTAATTCGGTTTCGATAGAGTTCGTAAATTTTTCCATAGTACAATCTAAAATGTTCAAAATAATATTATAATTATTAAATTAACGTAACGTAAACCATAGCTCACATTATCTTTATTGACCGTTAAACGTTTCAGCTAAGCTCTTCGGTGAACAGCTCTGTAAAGTTTGCCCTAATGCACTTTTTTAGTTCGTGGCCATCTTGCTTCATAAATAATGATTTATAAATATAAAATAGGAAAACAAAATATAATAGATTGTACCAAATTATCTCGAATGAATCTTTACATTACCAATTGTTTTACAGCCTACCTATCTTCAATTAAATTAATATTAAAGTTGACAAATGCATCCGCACCGTTAAAAGTTACTATAAACTTAGCGTTCTCAGTCTCACAATAAACTAAATAACGCCATTTGTATACGCATATGTATATAATACGTATACGCTACAAACACTATCATTATAATGTGAAGTTTAACTTTCGTTAATTTTGGATGAAAACGAAGGAAAATACTGTGCTCAATTTTTACTTTCGTTTTGATAAACTTGGGATTAGATGAAATGGTCCTCTATATATAGTTATAACAAAAGGCTACTATAAACTATAAAGCTCCTATAGTTTTCTTGCAATACCCTTGTTCTTTATAGTTCTGTGTAATAACAATACTGGTGAACTTATAAGGTATATGAATAATTATAAGAAAATAGATGTGGTTAGTTTATTAAAAGAATGCGTGGCTTTGCGCTGGCAAGACATATATCATTTGTGTAATGTTAATGCTCAACTAGAATTTTTTAACGAGTTTGTTTCAAAAGTATGTGCTATTTCGTTCTTTCATAGATAAACTAGCTAAGCCTCCGTGGTTTGCGGAGGGTATTCAAAACTTGATCTTTTTAAGAGATTTTGCATTAAAGAAGTGAAGGAAATACAGAACGGCGACTAAGGTTACCACAAAAATCCGTTCGCAGACGGCTATATACGTTAATAGTGTGTTTAACACTGCTGCCACAGAAAACATTCTGGACTACAATTAATAAGTTAGGTTGCGGTAAAATAAAACAGAATCAGGATTGCTTGTTTTCAGCTAGAAAATTGTCCAGGGAGTTTTCTAGTCATTTATCTCATTCCCACCATCATTACGTCTGGGAATCTATGGGTGATAATGCGGCCAGTTCTGAATTTTTATTCAATTGTGCTGATATTTTTTCATTGGAAAAAGATGTTAGTTTAGTGAACGGTGCAAGTATTGGCCTTGATCTTATACCCATTAAATTTATTAAAATTATTTTTCCAGGTGTCGGTTGCTTTCTTTTGTTTAAGTCATGTTTTACCGAAGGCGTGGAAGTGTGCTAAACTGATTCGACTTCCGAAAAGCAAAAATTCTGCCATTGTCTCTGACTTCCGGCCTATAAGCATTCTTCCATCTTTATCAAAGGTTTTTGAAAAGATTGTGAAAGAACAATTACTTTACATTTAAATGATTTTAACCTGTGAGATCCTTATCAATCAGCATGTAGGAAAGGACATAGTACGTGTTGGGATATATTAAACATTGTGGATGTTTTCTCTCTATATTACTCGGCCACTCCACCTGAAATAATTGTCTGCCATAAACAAAACTGGTATACAAAATAATAAAAATGGCGTCGTGTGTGGTAAACCTACCATAGATTTGACATTTAAAAAACATTTGTCTTTTGATATTCATAAGCGTCGCTCGTTTTGTTATATTAAAAATCTATTGTGAAAATACTCTACACAGTTCTATGAGTTTTAATACCGCCATCTACCGGGAAAAAGGCCGCGGATTATTGCCACTACTCTATATAGATGTACCGTTCCTTGTGACTTCTATATTCCGCATATCATAATAAAACCACCCAATGAAAATAAATAATAATTTATTATGTATAAAGCACATGTAATACATTCACACATAAAATAATAAATATAAATCGTTAATAATTTTTAAAATTATCGGAATCTTTATATTCTTTTAGTATCGGACCCGCTCAATATAAGATTAGACAATATTATTTAATAGATTACTGAGTATCCGTTCGATAGCCACTTCACCAATAGTGCCTTTAAACAGAATTTCCTGAATATATTTATTATTTGCTGCCACTTTTATATTTGGCATAAATAACAATATGTGTCCAAATCGGACCGTGCCGCATTTACTATGCAACAGACTAAGCGCTTGCTCTTGAACACAAATCACTTTGTCTACCGCCGTCAAATCTGAATAGTTTGGATTGAACAAAATTAGCGCTTTCAAACAATTTCCTTCCGTATTATCAACCCTTAAATATTGATATTTGTTGATAACCGTTTGTAACAATTGAATATTTTTATCTTTCAGCAGCATATCGAGATTGAGTCCCCATTGTGACGCCGTCACAATAAAAATTTCAAACCATGAATTTTGTAACAGTATTTTTTGATCGGCAATCGCAAGTTGATTAAATTCGGCAATAGAACGTATCCAACGCACCGATAAGAATAACAATTTTGCTGCAGCCTCGTATACAATTTCCAATTTAAGTATTTTATCGGTTGCCAGGTGTTCGTATGGATACAAATTTTGTTTATGATCTGGTGCTATTATGCTGGCAGATGAATAATTATTACTGCTGCTGCTGCTGTTGTTGCTGCCATAAAAATTCAGATCAAAATGAAATGGTACGGCACCCGATAATGTGTTGTAGGAAAAATTTGTGATCGATGCTGATGCTAAATAATCGGAGGAAAATGATGCAGCCGCCGATGACGTAAGAACAGGTAGAGGTTTCGTTGAGTACAGCTCACTTGATAAACTCATTGGTAATTGTGTCTGGGTAATGTATGATCGTGGTGCACGCTCGTGTTGAACAGCTAAAAGATAAGAAAAAAAAATGACGTTAATTTTCAATTAATTTGTCATAATCAAGTAAAGTAAGTAGGCGGCTTGAGATGATCATCATATGCTTCACACCCCTTTATAAATGGAAACAAGAGGAATAATGTTTTCTATTTGTTTTTCCATCCATATACGAATGTATATGAAAAACACTCGTTTTCAATTAAAATGTTCAAATTTGTTTATTTGATTTTGTTCAACCACCCTCAAAATTCTTTGTTTGCTACTATTGTTGTTGTTGTTGTCATGTAGTTGAAAGGAAAACGTTCAACAATTTGAGAAAATAATAATAAGAGTAGGAAACTGTTTTTTTGGTGTGTGAACAAAATGTCAACAAAAAACTTAAACACTTAAAATACATTATCATCGTTTAGCATTGAACATATAAGAGAGTACAGCAGATACCACATAAAATATTGATTTAATCAAAGATACCGCACCATCAAAAAATGATTTATATTGTGGATTAAATGAAATTCTATATCACTCGTTCCAGTTTAAAATATAGGGTGGCCATTTTAAATTATTTGTGGTGAGGTTACAGTTCATCCAGGAATATACACGCAATTCAGTTACTTGACGGTAAGTAACTTCTCGGAAGGGTAGGAACCTTTGACAATCTTTTGAATCCTTACTGTCAAAATATAATAATTAGAAGCATGTACATTTTTCTCTGGTTTCCTGAAATTTGGGGTCCTTTGATTATAGGCCTCAAATTTCTTATGAAATATGTTTATATCAGGCTAGCCATTAAAAAATTAAATTTTTAATTTACGAATAAAATATAGACAGCCCCACGAAGAACAAATTATTGGCCTGCGGATCTGTCATGGTTTGTGTTGTGTTTGTGCATCGAAATACACTAATTATTCATCCCGCTCTCATTTACAACAACAATACATTTCCTCAGTTCTCTCATCATCGATTATTTTTTTTTTTCAAATTAAATTAATTCTTTATTTTTAACATTATTTACAATTATTGAATATTGGAATGGTGAATTAATTAACAAAGCAAAGCCATTCTTAACCTATAATAACATATTTACAATGCCCGCTGCCCCGAATATGGGCACTCAGAAGCTTAACATAATTGAAAATAGAACTTAATTTTGAATTAAATATTAAATAAGGCAAAGGAACAATGTAACAATTATATAATGTAAAGTAATAATGAGCTAAATAAAAAATGTTAACAAAAAAAAACAGTATTTAATCTCTAACACAACACTCAGACGAAGAAATGATTTAAGCGAAAAACTTAAAATTACTTATACTAGATTATAATAAAATTGTATCTTAAATTACTATCTCTAAATGGGGTTCATCCTCCCGCTGTCAACCACCAGTATTTAGAACATCTGTCCTCAAACTCATTGGCTTTTTGTTGTTTGATACTTGTGTCGACCCGTAGATATTCATCTGGATTATTGAATTTATCAGCCTCAAACCACTTCTCATTGGGCCTTCTCAGAACATGGAAAATAATTGGTATGCCCTCTCTGTCCTGCACATGCCCTCTACTATCGAGGTGTGTAAATAAATTTGGACCCTGTACTATACCTTCGGTTAAATAATGTTGTGCCATCCGCTCATCGATGTAATACGGTCCGCATATTAATGAATTATCAGTGTTTAATGTCGCTCGTAATATATGATTTCTTATTAATTTAATTATATGTACATCAATTCGGTCTGCGTCAAAATTCTTCCATTACATTGGGCGGATGAGTGACATATATATCCGATCGTTTTAACTCTTTCACCAATATGTTTACTGTAAAAGAAACGTCTTGCTCCCATGAACGCTTTACGCGCCTTCTCCAATTGAGCTGTTGTATGTGCCGCCATATAGCACATATTGTCAATGTTCACACCCAAATAGTTGACTGACTCCTTTAATACTATTGGTTGATCGTAGGCCGTTACTCTGAGCTTTCGCCAATTTCTTTTTAAATCTCGGTTCGCGTTCCTTAGCGGGCTGCGAAAAAGTATCAATTCACATTTGGCCACGTTCATTTCGATTCTCCACGTGTTCAGGTAATCCTGTACACAATCTATTGCCTTTTGCAATTGGGCTTGATTATCTCCAACCAAATATTTACTACTATAGATGACCATATCATCTGCATATGCACACACTTGAATATTTTCCGAATTAAGTTGTTGATTCCCAATCATTTCCGCTGTATATAAATTAAATAAAATTGGTGCAGTAATGGAGGCTCCCTGTTGTACACCATTTAAAATTTTGAATTCCCGACTTGAATTTATATTGCCCGTAGTTGTAATGAATTTTCGATCATAAAGTAGTTCAAAGATAATTTCAATTAGATCATTGCCGAAATTTAAATTTTTCAATTTTGCCAACAGTCCGTCCAGCCAAATGGACTCGAAGGCTTTTTTTATGTCAATGAGTACTGCGCCCGTTGATTTCTTAAAGCTCAAATTGTGACATACATCCGCTGTTAATATAGTAATTGCGTGTACTGCGCTATGCCCTTGCCGAAAACCAAATTCATTGTCTGGTATAATTTTGTTTTTATTGACATGATCCATAATCTTCTCATTGATAATGATTTCGTAAATTTTTCCTAAATTCTGTACCATTTTTATTCTTTTTCAGGATTGGAAATATTCTCGCCACCTTCCAACAATTTGGAAAAGTTTTGTTATTGAGTAGATGATTGAAAATTATACAAAGTTCGGTAATTATAGAATTTGGAAGATGTTTTAGTATAATATTTGGGATTAGATCTGGACCAAAAGATTTTTTATTGTTTGCGGTGCGCAAGATGTTAGCCAAATAGTCACAATTAATGAAATAGTCTGGATCATCAGCCGGTTGTTCGGGTGCCCCCGCTCTATTATTGTGTGTAAACTGCGTTTTGGACCGTTTCGCAAACTTGTCTTTCCCATGTCTCCGTTTAATTGGTTCCACAATTGTGTTCACCTGCCTCTCATGTTCTATTTTGCCAAGGGCTGGATTCCGTTTCGTATGTTTTTCGATGTGGTGCCCAATAATATTCAAATTTATTTGCTCGTCCAAAATTGTAATTTTATTTTCAAAATATGTCATCTCGTCCCATGGTATATTAAGTTACTAATGTCAAGTTACTAATACTAATATAAAAGACATTACTAATACTAATGTTGACTTCTTTGTTGATTATTAGTCTCCAAAACGTTAACTTGGACGCGAAATGACCCGGCAGCTCACATAGTTAATACATGTTCGGTCCTCTTTTTGTGCTGGACACACCCTCTTATGTATATCGTTTCATTCTCCTCCACGTCGAAAACATTTTCTTGATTTATTTTTACTTGCCATCCATTTTGTTGACTTCTGCACTACATCCAGTTGAATATTTTTTTTTTTCATCCAGCATTTTTCTATTGGTTTCTGCCAATTCCGCATTGTAAGATTTGCAAAGATTTCAAAAGATATTAAACTCAATGAAGCAATTGAGAAATGTAAGATTTCTTAATTACTACATTAAGATTAATATCTTTTGATTCCACTAATTTAATTTGCAAATTTTTATCGCATATCCTTTTTTCAACCAAAAAAAAAATTGGCTCTATTTAAGTCCAAACCACACAAATGTGTTGAGTAAAAAATTATAGTATATGTAATGGCGTTTTTGATAAAAAATTTCGCTTGATTTGAAGTACAACCAACACAATTGTGTGTATAGTTATAGTATTATGTTTGAAAGAATACACAAATGTTAAGTTGGTTGAAAACAAATACGAAAATAAATTTTTGACATGATCCTTTTGCCGTACCCACACGATTGTGTTAGCGGACAGCTAAAGAGATCCAATGCCATATTTTTGCACTCCTTAGAGCTTTTAAATTCACAATATTTAACCTGCTTGCGAATTCAAACGTCTCGAATTCATAAAAATGGCAGACCTTGCTGCAGTACCATGCTGTGAAACTTAGACATTCTTTTTTGTTGTTGTTGTTTCCATAAAATCCTAAATTTCCCAGTATCATTATAATCGCCACCAATTACTGTTTCACCTTCCATTTCAACTTTATCACCTTTTTATTTTATACAGTGAAACCTGTTAAGTTGAACACCTTTTTAAGTTGGTCAACTGGCTAAATTGGATGATTTTGTATTGCACCAACTGGCTAAGTTGGACGGTTTTGTCTTGCATTTTTAATTATTCTTCAACAAAAAATTTATTGCGTGGACGCCCTAAAGCTGTTAATTTTGATTTTTTTTTGAAAACCTTTTCAAGTTGGCCATTTTTGTATTTAGCATTTCACTGTATTTAGTATTTCTTAAACCTCTGACACCATGTTTCAAGTTATAAAACAAGGTTTTTTATGTTTATTACCTCTGTGACAATTCTTCTCGACTAAAGTAATTGTTCTAAATAATTTTACTTTTAGCGCCGCCCTATATATGTACTAAAACTAACCACTAACACTATATTAAATAAATACTGTGACTATGTTCACTTGCTATTGTGTAATTGATCAGAACGAACGTGTATTTGTTTCCTTAAACTAAATAACCCTATTTCAATTGCACAGTCGATAATAATAATTTATCAACAGGTTATGGGCCCAGGAACGCTCAAGCATGTTTAAAAGTAAAATAAGTTTTACATCAAAGCAAATAAAAAAGAAAATAGTGAATATTCGGTATATATAAAGTTTTTTTTTTCAACTGACGTCCAACAGCATTGTTCGAGAACGTTCGTTCGTTTTTTTTTTTTATATATTTCATCATCTTTTTTGTTGTTGAGTCATTCAATCGAGTTGTGAAATTGTGTTTCGGACCAAAAAAAAACGTGTGTCGTTTTGGAAATCAATAGTTAAAAATTGATTTAAACACATAAAGAAACTCAAAGTTAATTATCGTTCTAAATTTCTGTGTCGATTTAAAACAAGAAAATTAATTAAAAATGTCGAATGACAGTGCGTGGAATGGAATTGAAAAACTCAAGGGTAGTGAAAACTATCATACGTGGCAATACACAATCAGAAACTTGTTAAAATTAAATAATTATGAAAAGTGTATTGTGTCCGGTACTGGTGCAGAAACTGATGAATCTAAATTACGTCGGGCGAAGGGTAGAATTGAGTTGAGTGTTGATCCATCAGTATATGTTCACATAGAAAAATCAACATCAGCTGCTGAAAATGGACAAAATTACAAGAATTGTTTCAGGACAGAGGCTTATCGCGTCGTATTGGACTATTGAGGAAATTGGTGACGATTTGATTGGAAAGTAGTGACTCCATGAATCAATATATTTCTCAAATGTTTGAAACTGCAAATAAATTAAACGGTATCGGGTTTCCAGTTGATGATGAATGGCTCGGTAGTATTTTATTGGCCGGTTTGCCTAATGAATTTGCTCCAATGATTATGGGACTCGAAAGTAGTGGTGCTAAGATTACGGCAGATCTAATTAAATCTAAATTACTTGATTCGGAGTATAACGCAAAATCAAACGGTAGTGGTTCGGCATTTTTTGGAAACGGTGGAAAAACGAACAATAACATAAAATGTTTTTCGTGTAATAAACGTGGTCATAAAGCAGACAAGTGTCCACAGAAATCCGGTTCCAAGAAAAACGGTAAAAATCCTAACAAGAACGGTAAAGACAACAAAAAAGGTAATGCTACAGAAAAATCAGCATTCATTGTAACTGCTGAAACGAATATTAATACAGCGTATTACACCAAACACTGTCATGAGGACGAATGGTTTATTGACAGCGGGGCTTCTCAACATATGTCACCGTTTGAAACATTATTTGCAGAATTAAAGTCAACGCCAATTAAGCAGATTTCGTCGGCAAGTTCGAATAAAATTGCAGTCAAAGGAGTCGATAATGTGCCGGTAGTAATTGGTGACCGTGAAATTGACTTTAAAGAAGTTTTGCGTATCCCTGACTTGACTGCAAACCTATTGTCAGTGGCGCAAATTGTTCAAAACGGGAATACGGTCACGTTTAATCAATCAGGCTGCCATATTTACAACGAGAAGAAACAATTGGTCGCTGAAACCAACGAAATAAATGGTGTATACAAGTTAAACGTTCAACGTTCGAAATGTTTTGCGACGATGGCTCAATCGAAGAGTGGTTTAATGTGGCATCGTAAATTAGGCCATATTAATTTCGCCGACATGTGTAAAATGAAAAACGGTCTCGTAAACGGTATAATTTTCAACGAACGAAATGAAATTGAAATAAAGAATTGCGAGGTTTGCAAGGAAGGAAAGCAAACGCGTCGACCATTTCCGATTAGCACAACGCGCTCCGATCATATATTGGATCTCATCCATTCTGACCTTAATGGACCCATGGAAAATCGTTCAATCGGAGGTGCTAAATATATCCTAACATTTATTGACGACCGCTCCAGAAAAATTTATGTGTATTTTTTGAAGGAAAAACCCGAAGTGTTTAATCGTTTTGTTGAATTCAAAGCGATGGTTGAAAACGAAACAGGCAGAAAGCTGAAGGCTTTACGGTCAGACAATGGCACCGAATACATAAATAAATCGTTTGAAGAGTATTTCAAGAAACACGGTATAAAACATCAAAAATCCGTTGTATATACTCCAGAACAAAATGGTATTGCGGAACGAGCCAACCGCAAGTTAGTCGAGAAAGCTAAATGTATGCTATTTGATGCAAAGTTAGACGTATCATATTGGGCCGAAGCTGTCAATATGGCCGCATACATTTTAAATCGATCTGCCAATGCAACTTTGGATAATGTTACACCAGAAGAAGTTTGGTTTAGCAAGAGGGTCGATATTGGTCATCTAGAATTGTTCGGAAGTAAAGTAATGGTCCACGTACCAAAACAAAAACGCCGTAAGTGGGACAAGAAGTCAAAGAAGATGGTCTTTGTTGGTTTCCAAGAAGGCGTTAAAGGTTATCGTTGCATTGATCCAGAGACAAAAGAAATTCAAATCAGTCGTGATGTTGTTTTTCTTTACGAAAATGGTTTCGAGAAGAGTGTTTCATGGAAAGATCCAGTTGCAGTCGATGAATCAGTGGTATCAGCTGAAGTGAGGGATGATGTTTTAACATTATCAAACAACGACAAAAAAAAACGTTACGAGTACTCCAGCAAAAGCTTCAGGTCGGGATGATTCGTCAAAAGATGAAAATTTCAGTGATGCTGATCTGACAATAAATGAAACTGAAACTACGTATGAGGATGCTAACGATACAACGTTTGTTCCAGATGACGATGTTGAAGCAGTTCAAAAATTACGACGATCCGAACGAGTACCGAAGCCGCGAAATAGCCATAGTTACAAAGCCAGATTAGTAGCCAAAGGTTGTTCTCAAATATACGGGATTGATTATCAAGAAGTGTATTCACCGGTAGTTCGATATTCGTCAATTCGGTTCATTGTGGCGTTGGCAGTTAAAAATGGACTTAAAATTGAACAAATGGATGCTGTGACTGCATTCTGGCAGGGTGATTTAAACGAAGACATTTACATGGTCCAGCCAGAGGGTTTCACAGACGGTTCACAAAAGGTTTGCCATTTAAAAAAGGCTATATATGGTTTAAAACAAAGTGGACGAGTGTGGAACATTAAGCTAACGCAAATGCTGAAATCATACGGTTTGAAGAAGTCATCAAGTGACCCATGTGTATTTTTTAAAAGTGATCTATCATTAATCATTACGATCTACGTCGACGATTTTTTAATATTTTGGAAAAATTAAGAAACTTTGAAGAGTTTGAAAGTGGCGTTGTGTAATGCATTTAAAATGAAAGACTTGGGTGTTGCGACGTCATGCATTGGTCTGCATATCACATATATTGATGGGGGCATTGCTCTTGATCAAAAAGCTTATATATCAGAGGTGATCGAACGTTTTGGCATGAAACATGCAAACCCAAGTGCAACTCCGAGTGACACAAATCAAAAATTGTCAGTGTCAATGTGTCCGGTATCTGCTGAAGAAAAACAAGATGTTTCTGAGATACCATATCAGTCATTGGTTGGCTGCTTATTGTTTATTGCTGGGGGCACAAGGCCTGACATTGCATTCGCAGTGAATGATATGAGCCGATTCAACACTAATTTCGGTCGGCCTCACTGGGTTGCAGTAAAACGAATTCTTCGTTATTTAAAGGGAACGTTGGACTATAAATTAAGGTTCAAGAAATCCAATGTCGACGATGAATTATTTGGTTATTGTGATGCTGATTGGGCATCTGACGTCGACAAAAGACGTTCATGCACTGGATATGTTTTCCAATTAAGCAACGGGGCTATCTCATGGAATAGTAAACGACAAGATACCGTTGCTTTATCAAGTACAGAAGCGAAATATATTGCTGTATCCTGGTCGATTCGTGAAGCAATATGGTTACAAAATTTCGTTCAAGAACTTAATAAAAAGGTAGCCAAGTCAATCAAAATTTGGGTTGACAATCAAAGTGCAATTAAATTATCAGAGACGGATGGCTATAATCAACGTACAAAACATATTGATGTGCGTTACCATCATCTACGTGAGAAGATTGAAGATGGTACAATTCAACTCGAGTACGTGCCTACGGAAGGAAATGCAGCGGGTATTTTAACCAAAGCTGTTAGTGGTCCCAAGACGAAAATGTGTTCGGTAAAAATGGGGTTAATAGAGATGCATTGAAAATTAAACAAACATGAATTTTTTTTACTAACTCAAAAATGAAATGTATTCAAATTAAATTTAATATTTAAATGAGTGAGGGTATTCTAAATATTTTTACTTTTAGCGCCGCCCTATATATGTACTAAAACTAACCACTAACACTATATTAAATAAATACTATGACTATCTTCACTTGCTATTGTGTAATTGATCAGAACGAACGTGTATTTGTTTCCTTAAACTAAATAACCCTATTTCAATTGCACAGTCGATAATAATAATTTATCAACAGTAATTCTACTCTCCAATTGGCCTGTTCCACACACGGCTTCATAAAACCGGCTTCACCTTCCGTTCTTTTCCCGAAATTTTTCGGTGAAGTCGAACTAACACAAACAAAAATGAATGAAACATATTTCAAGGACATTTTTGACTTGTACATTTTACTTTAAATTTTTTTTTCGAGAGAGCAGTAATAAAAGAGTGGGGATATCAACAATGTAGCAAATTATAGACCAATTTGTATCTTAAACGTGTTTTCAACCTGCTATAATTTACTGAATTCGCTTATCAGTCGTTAGAAAACGGACAATCAGTTGATGTTATATATACTAATTTTTCAAAGGCTTTTGATAAAGTAAATCATTCTCTCTTATTAAGTAATCTACCAAATTATGGCGTAGGTGGTAAGAATCTTAGCTGGTTGACCTCCTACTTGAGCAATAGAGTTCAATATGTTGAGATAGAAGGAATTCGATTTATTTTAATAGTTCCCTCATCAGGTGTTCCACAAGGTGACACCTTGGGTCCACTATTATTCCTACTTTTTATTCCTTTTTACACTATTTGCCGTAGGCACTTGGCGAAACACACTTATACTTAATAAACACATTTTTATTAATCACTTGTTTTTGTTTCGCAGAATATTTTTCAAAAAGTTTAAAAAATCACTCGGTCGATTTCGACTTGTTAGGTCATCATCAGGAGTATCTACTCTTAGAGAGTAGATACTCCTGATGATGACCTAACAAGTCGAAATCGATCGAGTGATTTTTTAAACTTTTTGAAAAATATTCTGCGAAACAAAAACAAGTGATTAATAAAAATGTGTTTATTAACTACTTTTTATTAATGATCTTTCAACCAATCTTGAAAGCAATATGTTATTATTTGCGGATGATCTTAAAATATATGCTGCTATTAAAACTATCTCTGATTGTGAGAAGTTGCAGGATTTTAATAGTTTATTTGACTGGTGCTAGCTAAACTATATGGAATTAAATATAAGTAAATGTTTTGTTCTTAAAATCAAACCCAGAAATATAACTTCGGGATACAATTATCGAATGAACAGCGTTGAACTTGAAGTCAAAAGTTTTGACCATGATCTAGGAATTATTATTGATAATAAACTAAGCTTCAACCACCACATTCATGAAATAGTTAGTAAATCCCTCAGAATGCTTGGTTTTATTATGCGAGTTACATCAAATTTTTGCAATTATCAATCATTTCTGGCCCTATATCGTGCTCATGTTAAATTGATTACTGAATATTAAACACCAACTTGGAATCCAACATATGAGGTACATAGTAAAGCTTTGAAGAAAATTCACTCGCTTAATTAACTTTAGAATGACGAGCTTACGTTATATAAAATTTTAAATGACATAATTTATTCGGATTTAAAAACGAAAGTTAAACTGAACACAAATCCATTGAACATCAGGAAACCCCTAACATTTAATGTTAAACCGTTTAAAACAAATTATTGTAAAAACTCTGCTTTAATTCGTATGCAAAATGCTCATAATATTTATTTTAATGATTTAGAATTTAATATTGGTTCTTTAGCAATTTACAAAAAATACGTATTTAGCATTTTAGACAATTCTAATCACCTTTAAAATTAAATTTAAATGTAAATTGAGATGTTTTATTAATATTTTTAATTATTTTTAATTTGAAATACTGATTCTATTTTATTTTATTATAATTAATGTTGTAAATCGTGTTTATGCTAGCAAGTAATTGGGAAATTGTTTTCCGTTTATTAGCTAATTTTGAATAAAATAAATAAATAAATAAAATTTATAGAAAACAAATATTAATTAATATAGGTATAAATTAATAATTAATTATTTTTATTTATAACATGTCAAAAATCAACATATTTGTGTTAATTATTTTCAACAAATTATATTGCATACGATGCAAACTATGCGAAGACGTGTCAAAAATGATGATGAAACATTATCTATTACGACTTAGTTTGAAGCCAGAAGCTGAAGCCGTGTGTGAAATGGGGCATTAACCATCAGGGGCGGTATGTTGTACCATCACTTCGAATTGAAATTCGAAAAAAGTCGAATCGATAGTCGACATGTTGTATCATTTTCGACTTTTATCGTTTTTTAATCTTACACTACTTTTTCTCGAATGAAATGTCAGCTACATTTATTATTACTTTTTAAATGATGAAACTTTATCGTTTATCGCGATTCGAAAATGATATAACATACGGCCATTCGACTTTTTTTCGAATTTCGATTCGAAGTGATGGTACAACATACGATCCGCTACAGATCTTTTATTTATTTGTTGATAGTGTACAACAGCACATCAACAAATTGTTGCAACACAGGCAAGAGCATAACTCTTGTAACACTTTCAAAAACTTGTTCAACAAACCAATTGGAAGTGAAAGGCAACAGAAAGTCTACGTTTGAGCAAATCCATTAGAGTTAAAATGTGGTCGAGTCTAATAGGATTGGTATCGCATGAAGTTGCAAATTTGGAATCCAAACCAAAACAAGGGCTCAGCAGTTAAATTAGATGGAGCGTCGTGGTAACAAATTTTTCGTGTGAATAGAAATAAACGGAAAAGCGAAAATTAAATTTTTAGTTGACAATGTGACCATGATTGGTATTGCGAGGTAAATTGGGTGTGAAGTGGGTGGGTCACTTTAATCAATTCAAAGGCCAATTAACCTTGAAACCTACACTGATTTGTTTCAAGGCACGCCGGGTACCGTTTAAACAGGTATGGACGATGTTAAAAGAGGGGTTGATAGATTGGTTTCATTTGGCGTTCTTCCACTAATCCAACTCAGTCACTGAAAATCTGCGGAGATTTTAAAGTCACGGCAAACTCTCAAATCTGCATCGACCAGTATCCAATTCCGAGAGTCGAGGATTTATTTCAGCACCTTCAAAGGGAAACACGATCCTCTTAATTCATTGCGTAAGAAAATTTTCCGTTTGTTTGGTCAAAAGAGCAAGACTTTTTTGGCAAATAAACAATTTCATTGTGAAGCTGAACGAACATTTTTACGAAATGTTGAACGAGTTTCCTTTGGGCAGCAAACAAATTGCTGCAGAAGCTGCTGGGAATCTCGAATAGCGGCCATTTATTTTTATTTTGTAGTAAACTTTTATTTTGTAGTTTAGGATCCTGAGATATTTTTATATAAGTTGTTTTAAGTTAAGTTCTAGGCTGAATTAAAAGTATAGTTTAAAGTGTTGTCGCTAACACACACATAAAAGATTGAGCTTAAAATCTTAGTTTAGTTAAGCTTCGCAAAACATTTACAAATATATAAGGGGCTTCAATTTCTAGAGAGGGCGTCTAGTCGGCAACGAAATACAAATGTGAACCAATAGATTACTAACCAAATTAAATTAATAATTAAATAAAATTAAAATTCAATCAATTCTGTGGAAATTTGCTTCTGTAAGCATAACGTTACGATAAAATAATAATTACTTGGAATAATATTTTTATACTGTCATTACGAGTCCATGTAATGACTTGAACAGGGCAAAGTGTAATATTTACAATCAAATTATATACATCTACATTCTAAAACATAAATAAAAGGATATCAAGGGAACAAATCTATGTACACGAGCGCATATAGTAGGAGTAACGTACAAGGATATTTTTGCTGTTTTTATTATTTATCGTGTGGGAATCGAAAATGTGTTAAAGACATTAACTACTTATTCAACCGCACAATCATTTCACCCCCAGTCTGTTGTATTTAACATAAAAGTCGTGTATTTTGTATTACTTTTAGTCTTAATGTCTCATTGTCATTTTTTTTTGTTGTGCTTTGCTTTTGTCCAATTGAACTTTGATATGATGTGGTGGCGAAATTTTCCACTCAAATATTTGTTTTGATTCATATAAAGTTATTTGGTAGAAAATTTGCAACCCTCTCAAATCAAACAACAACAAACGACGTCAATATAGCATATAAATAAAAACATGTAAACCAAATATTTTAACAATTAAAGAGGTTCATACTTAATAATAATATTTACCTTCTCGCCTCATATTTACTTTAAGACACTTTGCAAACCGGCAGGCCTGACATTGATTTCGTCTCGAAACATCAACAATACATGTTCCACCTTCTTTGCAATGGTATTCCAAATTTCTATATTAAAAAATATACAAATCGGATAATTAAATATTAGTAAAAGTATTTTTATAACTAACTAACCTACGAATGCTACGTTTAAAAAAGCCACGACATCCATCACACGATGGTACACCGTAATGCTTTCCAGAAGCTCGATCACCGCATACTTTACATGTTATGAGTTGATGATTGGTGCTACTGGCATTGAGTGCAAATTTTGTTGTAACTGACATGCTGTTGAATAAAAATTACAGATAACGATCAATTAAAATATATTTGTAACAAAAATCTTTTCAAAATTTATGATTGAAATTTAATAGCCGAAATAGCTCTTGAATGTGGGGGGGAGGGAAACTTTGATACTGAATCCTCCATTCTCATTAGAATATCTGAAGTTAAGACTGATGGTATTAGGTGTGCAAGTAGAAGCTCTGCTCTGAAGCTGGCTGCACTAAAATATTCTTGAACGCATCCAAATCGCCCGCCATTTTGGATATATGTAGCTTAGTCATTGCAGTTTTTATGACATACATAAGTTTATAAGGTTTCGTTCCGCGTGCATCAATTTTAAGAGATGGATGTCGATAAGCAACATGTACGTCATTGCATTCTATTCTGTTTTTAAATGAAAAAAATGCTGCTCAATGCTATGGAATTGATTAATTTGACTTTGACTGAACATTCTGTGAGTCATTCAACAGTAAAGGGACGAAAATGGGTTCCTCATAAATTGACCATAGAATTATATACTATAGAATAGGTGTAAAGATTTTACCCATATAAAATTTGCTATTTTATGTGTAACAAATCAGAGCAGGATGGTTATATAAAAATCCATATGGCGGTCTCAAAACTCAAAGATAAAACCAACCAAATTACTTTTTGTTTTTGTACAAAGTGACGCGCTCAATTTTGATCTCTTAAAAATCTTAAAATTATTAATTAAATTGATTAACATATTATAAAATGGTTAATTGATAGTGGAGTAGTGCGCCATTTGGTAATAAAAATTGGAAAATTGTAATTAACATGAAGTGTCTTGTGAATAGCTGAAAAAACATGCCGAAAAAATTACAGATAGGAACTGGAATGTTTACCAAGTGATTTTATTAAATAAAATGCAAATTATGTTAAAAAGAAAGTGATTTCTGGTAAAAAAAAATCAAATTTAATCAATGTCGGTTGTTGTTGTTAGGGGTTATCTTTTTGTAAACATGTTTTATTACCAGAGCTGGTTTATTTTTTATTTTAATTTAATAAAACAGAGTTTCTTTCATGTGCTACGTGCTTTGCTTTTCATAATTTATTTTCATTTTGAAATATGTACTATAAATATATGGGAACAATAAAAATAATTTTGAATTTGTGTAGTTTTTAATTTCAACTTCATAACTTCATTGCATTCGATCGGAAAAATTCTAAATATAGCTTTCTCTTTTACCCTCTGAATTTATATAATCTATTTCTATGAAATTGACCGAATAAAACAAAAACCGAAGAGTTAAGGTTCAAACAGAATGTATCCGTTTCGTCCGCTCCGTTTTATGAGAACTGTCAATTTATATGAAAAACCGAAAATGAGATCACAATGAACGGAGGAGAAATAAATGGTGCGGACACTAAACCCAAATTCAATTTTTTGCGGACGACATAACCTCACATAGTATTTCACATATCAGAAAAAATCGTGAAACTTGAAAATTTCCAAAATATAATATATCATTAAGTTTTCAAAATATTGTTCGCAGTAAAAGACGTACTAATCACTAAATTGCATTAATTGTATTTTTGACAACCAGAGCGGATGTATTGTGTTTTAAGAAATCGAACGGACGGAGCGGAAAAGAAATGAGCGGACCGAAGCGGTCCTGTTTGAACCTTTAAGGTCGAATTCCATTACTGCGGCTTTTTTTGTGCAGATAAAGAGGAAAAATTAAAAATCCCTATGTGTGTAAGCGGCGCAACAGTAAAAATTTTTATACTTAAAATTTTTGTTGTTGTTGCGATTTGATTGCCATAAATATAAATAAAAATACAAAACGAAGTATTTTTTATGGCAACCAAAATGAAAAATACTCACTTGGAACATACATTTTATATGTTTGGTGGACTGTGATATAAATCGCGTTTTAATGATAAATTTATATTAATGTTCAAATTAAAATATTTTACCATTTTTATTTTTATTATTTACTCCTTATTACATAATTTTAATGCATGTCATATTATTTAGGTTATGTTACAAACGCGTTCAAATATTCCCCTAACTTTTTTATAGGAAAGGGTTTTCTTAGTTTTTAATTATTGAAAGGAAATAATTTAAAAAAACATAATAAAATGATGCCTACAAATAATAATTAGTTTTTTTTTTTGTAATTTAGGGATAGAAAGAAAATTAATTTAACAATAATTTTCATTTTTTAACTAATTTATTGGTTATATTTCGTGATTATCAAACCTTAAAATTTCGCTATAAAATAAAAATAATCTGCCTTTGTCGGATTTTTGATTTTATCTCTTTCTGGTTTTCCGCACAAAAAAAACCGCAAAAATGGAATTCCGCCTTTTATTTGCGTACATAACATCGAAAGTAAATAGTTCCATTCGCCTCCGACCTCAAAACTAATCAAACTACATGAAATGCTTTATACCACTCCTATTAGTTCCGAATTCGAGTTGAAATTGTTTTAACTTTGTTGTTGTTTTAATACATTTTGTGTGGTACCATGGAATTTTTTCCGAACTAATTCCCGTATACCAATTTTGTCCCGAAATGAGTGTAACCGGAAAGGTTTATTCATATTAACCCATTGAGTGCCAACATGATTTCGACTAGTGTATTGAGGAGCACGATTGCGCTTCTTGGCACTCAAAGGGTTAACCATTGTAAAAGCCATATTATTGTGTTAATTATGTATTTTCGATTTTTTTTATAATTAACTGTTTATTTTTAAAAGTTATGAAATGTAAAATAAATTTACTTATAAAAATTTATTAATATGCACATATAAAATTAATTTATGATAAAAAAAATGTTAAATATAAAATATATTAGCATGTTAAATACTGACACTCCACAGCTCGAGAGCAGACGTAATGTGCTGAGAAAAGGAAATCAGCACCATGACAATTAAACCAATTCGCCTGCATCGCGTTATTTTGGTACTAAAGAAAATTACAAATACAAAGACATTGTGTCAAATTGAGTATTATAGCCTAATACCACACAAGCTTTCTGATATTGGCTGATGCCACACGAGATTTTTGGTTTTTTGATTATTTTTTCAAGTCCAACTAGTCGTACCTAATAGATAATGTACATGTATGTTTCTTTTATTTTGTTTTGTTCTGTTCTCTCGAAAATAAAATTTAAACTAAAATGAGTCAAAAATGGCCTTGAAATATTTTTTATTTCATTTATGTTTGTGTTAGTGTGGTTGCACCAAAAATTTTTTTAAGTCGCAATTAAAACCCGTATTATAGGTAAACGGGGAAAGAAACGAAGAAAAATACGGTTTCTGTGATACCTAGTGTGGCATTAGTGATTGGCTGATGGCACACTAGGTATCACAGAAACCGTATTTTGCTTCGTTTCTTTTCCCGTTTATCTATGATACGGGTTTTAATTGCGACTTAAACAAATTTTCGGTGCAACCACACTAACACAAACATAAATGAAATAAAAAATATTTCAGGGCCATTTTTGACTTATGGCAGCGTTTCCCAAAGTGGATTCCCAAAGTATTACAGCAGAAAGTTGCTAACGGCACCTCTTCGAAGTTAGCGAGTATCCGAAGTAATTTCAATTAAATATTCGTATTCTACTGCTAGTAGCCCCGTTGGCTTTTCATTGCTTTTGAAAGGATTTTGTACCCAATAATTATCGTTATTGTTTAATTTTTGGTATGTATGTATGAAATGTAGAGGAAATTACGAAAATTTCAGATGATAAATATTTGTTTTATGGACGCATTTATTTTTCATTTTTATGGTATAGCGACCCCAGTGAATAACAGCAGCATTTTCAGTAGAAATTTTGCATTCGGCTCCGGATAGTGCTCGAATAATAAAACACGGCTATCATTTATTTGTCTCATTTCCGAAAATTGTTCTTTCGTCGTAGTATCATGAAAGTGCCATATTTTTCCTCTTAGCCCCGAAAAAAGTTTGTGTCATGATAGTGAGGCATTTAAAAAAAATTCTTATTTTCATCAAAAATTCGTCTCCTGTACAGCCCAAATGGTATGAGTGATTGAGATGAAACTTCATACTTAAGTTTTTTTTACATTCTGTCAGGTTCAAATGCAGTTGTGACTTTTGTTGTTGTTAATTGTCCTTTTTAAATCATCTATTCGATTCCAATAAATTTCAAATATTGAACTGTTTTGTGAAAGATGAAGTTGCTAACCTGATCCGTTGTTACTAACCTATTGGTTGGTCTTTCTAGTTTTGAGTAATCTTGATGTTTAGATAAAAGAGCAATGAGCCAAATTTTCGAAACACCCACTTATGAATTTTTTTTAAAATTAATAGACAAACGATGTAACCCATTTGAATCAAGTGCACTAACCTAAGTATATGAGTGGCAGATAGTAAATATCCATCGAAGACCTCAACGAAAGTTAATTTGGATACATCCACCGAAAAACCTAAATCTCCATGTTACAACAAAGGAAACCTTCTCCTTCCCAAGTGCTTAAAGTATTAGAAACTAAATATTGCTAATCGTATTGAAATCGTGAAGGATTACGGCCAAATTGTGAAGGATTACGGCCGGATTGTGACCAAAGACACAGTTTATTGCTTCATGAAAATAAGTTACATGACCAAAACCCAACCAATATCAACACTCTAAAGCCATTATTCATTCACCTTTAATAAACAAAAGCTATGCCGCTTTCAAAAGATTACAACAACAATCGCATTGTATTAAAGCCGATTGTCTTTAATGTTAAGAAAAAAAAATTTAGGATTAGTGGAAATAAAAAAATTTATGGTTATGGTGTTTACCGCAAGGCATTATTTTTTCTATTTTTTTCGAGTAATTAAGCTAAGCGGATTTGCGAAAGCAACACTACTATAATAATTTAAAACCTATAAATAATACTCCATCTGCCGATTGACAAGTAGTAGCTCAATCTGTCCGCCAAGCTTACAACTATTCACCTACATAAATCTTGTTTTTCTTTAACGAGCTCAAGTGCGTGAGAGCTCTTCAATTTCAGTTATTACATCTAGCTGATTAAAATTTCAACCATTCGAGGAGGCTCGCAGATGTATTGCTTGGAGGAGACATTTTTATGAAATTAGTGTGTCCAGGAAAATATCAACTTGATGATCTCTTCACTCAAAACACATATTTCGATTACGCCATCTTTCGCAAAACAGCTCCTTAAATTTATTATAAAGTTCCATTTCAACTTTTGGCTCTGTTAGTGCATGCCAAGTGGAACTGCATGACAATGTTTATCTTTTAGGTTGGGCGAGTATTATGTTAAATTTTTTCAAGCGAAAATAGTTCAAGGATTGCGACTCGGTGAATTTTATTTAAAAGTGGGTATCCAACAGCCAAGAACTACTTAGCTCTATACGAAAACAAGAACAGAAACCCCTTATTGAAATTTCCAGTGATAAGGCTTTCGTGAAAACGCTAGGCTTAAGTTATATGACTCATTCGAGTTACTTTACATTCACACGACGAAAATCGTTTAATTTTTTCAGAAAAAATTAAATCTGAATGGGAACAGATACATTCTGACTTCATTTTCTTCGAGAAAATTCAAAATCCGCGGTTTCAAAACATTCCATTGTCAGGTGAAGCCATAGGTAAAACTTCATGTATTCTCTGCCGCTTCAGAAAAGGCCTACGCAGCCATCGTCTATCCAAGAGAGTCGACTAAGAGTTAATTCGGGGCGATTAATCGCAGTAGCACCAAGGTATCTCCACTAAACACATTTGCCGGTTATACACAACGTGCGCTTATACACAACGGTTTTCTTTGTAAAATTAATGCCAACACTAATTTGGTCCTTAACCATTCCTAATTTACAAACATTTGTAACATTTGGCTTTCCGATGTTTCCAGGCGATAGAAAACATCCAGTAAATTTATCTTCGTGGGGAATATTTCCTGATAAATTTATTGAAAACTTCCTATGGTGGGAGGATCCAGACTTTCTATGTGAATCACTATACCACCTTTGATTTGGAACCCAAAAAATCTTTTGTGTGTCTGCGAGATTGTACATTTATTGGAGAAGTCGTCTTCGTCAGTGTTATCGACTTTTTGACAAATTTAAAATTAAACAATTTTTTTTGTATTTTACAGACTGTCAAATTAGAGTGTAAATCCGTAGTTGTCATGTTAGTTGTTCAGTGTTGTTGGCAAAGAAATAAAAAATTATAAAGAAGGAAAAAATTGAATGTACTTTTAAATAAAAATAAATTATAAATTTGTAAAAAGTAATAAATTAATTTTTTTGTTATGTGAATTTAAAGTGCGCATCATCACGGCTTGCGATACGAGAAGAGGATGTAGTCCGTTTAACACTAGAATTTCTATATAACCGTTAATTACATATATCACAATTATCATTGGGCAATACTCATATGATATTTTATTTTTAAGGCAGTTAATGTTAGATGGACAATGGGACGACGTTATAGAATTTATCCAACCATTAAATTCATTCGATATGAAACATTTTCGATATATAATTTTAAGGCACAAATATATCGAATTACTCTGTATTAAATCGGAGGCTGGTACTATTTTACCATCAAATGGCAATTCAGTTGAAGGTGCTGTCGAAGAAGTTGTTCAGATATTAGCAGAACTTGAAAAGTTAACTACAACAAAAGAAGATTATTCTGCACTACGTTTATTATTAACATTACCACGATTAGCAGACCATTTACACTATCGGGATTGGAATCCAAGCAAAGCACGAGTGCAATGTTTTCGTGAAGTTTTTTCGCTGGTGGAGAATTTTCTACCTGGCGATAAAAAAACAAATTTAGTACCATTTGCTAAAAATGTTCGTGTGGTTCAGTTACTGATAAAAGGAGTGCTGTACGAGTCATGTGTTAATTATTCTCAATGATTCCGACTTGTCATTGCTTAGCTAGTTACAAAGTATACCAACTGAAACTTTTATTGTTCAGTTTGAACAGCGTACACTGAATGTTGACGTTGAAATATTGGAGCGACCAGCCTTAGAAACCTCGTGAACCGTCATATGTTGATCACTTCTAGTAAGCCAAAACCCTTTTCACATTTTGTAATGTCGTTCACAAGGCCGCGTAGTGCAGCCGATATTAAGAATGTCATGATCATTGTTACCAACACTGGACTGTTCACTATGTAACGATTCCGTTTCAACATCGTTACAAGTTTTGGATTCGCACATTCGATATTTGTGTAATATTCCCCTAATTTTTGTTTGGTGTGAACCATTGACTCGAAACGTCGAATTTATTTTTAACATCTCCTAAATGTTGATGATTGGAAGTTGTTGAAATTGAATTGATCGAGTGAATGATATCGGCTGGTCGATAATGTAGACAACGAGTCAATCAGTAAATAAAAACAAGTGACTTACTTAGACTGGGACAGGTTTTAGGGCGCGATTTCTTTTTGAACTGGATTTTTTTTAAACAAATTGAAAAAAAAATTGGAATTTTGAGACAGTTTTTAAGTAAATGTCGGAATATAAAGACAAAAGATTTTTCTTTTTTTTTAGAAAAATTTATTGAGAAAATTAATTAGAATGTTATTTAATTATATAAGTTCATATAATAGCCGTGTTTTATTATTCGAGCACTATCCGGCACCGAATGGGAAATTTCTACTGAAACTGCAGCTATTATTCACTGATGTCGCTATACCATAAAAACGAAAAATAAATGCATCCATAAAACAAACATTTATTACCTGAAATATACTAATTGGCCATGATTATAACGTTGAAGAATTCATTTTGTTGCGTTTTAAATTTTTATTGTAAGATTTAATTGGTTTCATTTCTTTACAAAATAAAGGCCTTTTCTAATTTTCCATTGAAATGAATAGCGCAAGTTGAAAGAAAAATATTAGTTTGGAGTTAAATAAATTAATTATAAGTTTCGACATAGAAAATTAGGTGCTCCGGATAGATCTATTGGGCGCTAATAAAAAAACACGGCGAATATTAAAAATGTGAAAATTTACTTAAAACAATAAGTAATAATTAATAGTTGAATTAAAGCGAGTATCTGTATAAAACTAGTGTAATGATTGATAATTATAGGTAACCCTCCAATAACACGGTATCCGAAAAACACGGTTTCGAAGACCATGGATACCCATTTTCTCAAATTACACGGTTTCAAACAACACGATTTTCGTTTTTCTCTTTTGTTTGTTTATCCTTTTTCCTGCCAGACAATTTTTTTTTTGCTTCAATTTAAGTCCAACCCACACAAATGTGTGTGTAAGAAATGAGAGTTTGTAATGTCTTCCGAATTTTAAAGGATCTTAGTTAAATCGGAATTATTTTTGAAAAAAACATTACCAATACATCGCTTTGCGACGATAATTGGTTCCCAAAAAAATCGTCGCAAGCAAAACGTCGCAATTCGAAATAACTTTTTGTGTGGAAGAAATTTTAAAGATCGTACACATCTTCTAATGCTAAATCCAAACGGCTATTTTATAAAAAACAAAGCAATTTCCAGTTTCTAATAAATTTATTTATTTATACCTAGATACCTAGATTGATAATTAATATTAATGACGAATCAGAATCTAGCGTTATTGGACATTCTGTATCGGATGATGCAGGAATTGTTCGATGTTGTAGCAACTTACGGAATCAGTTAAGGATCGTGCAACTTTTAAACTTCTTTTTTCGTCAGGATTATTTTGTGGAAAAATAGAAGCGACTTCGTCAAGTAGGGTCATAGCTTTGCTAATTTGTTTTGGAGTAAGCATTTTTGACTCAGGAGTTTCCATTAAATTTTCTATAGAATTTTCTTTATGCGCCAATTCTAAATCTAATTCCATCAAATCATTATTGGTCATGTCTTCATTTTGTTTTGAAATAAGCTCTTTCACACCAGCTTCGTCCATTCCCTCAAATTCATTTTCTTTTGCCAGGTTAACAATTTATGTACAAACTGCAGATATGTCACCAAAATCTGCAATATGACTAGCGTTAGGGTTTTTACGAACACATTCTGGCCATATCTTCCGCCATACACCATTCATACAAGTGGGTGTGACTTCATTCCACGATTCTGAAATATTGTTGATTGCATCCAGTACGTTAAATGTTTTCCAAAATTCTGGAATTGTGCTATTTTTTGTGAATCATCGATAGCGTTTAAAAGCTGCTTGAACGTTCTTCTCAGATAGTTGCTTTTGAACAATGAAATTACCCCTTGATCCATTGGTTGAATAACTGACGTAGTATTTTTGGTGGCAAAAATAAAAATGTTAAATTGTCAGATAAATGACCAATTTAAATGGGATGGCTGGGAGCATTATCAACAATAAGCAAAGCTTTAAAATTTAAGTTTTCTTTATAGTAATACGATTTTATTTCATGAATAGCACATTCACAAACCCTGCCTTTAAACATTTCAGACGTCATACAAGCTTTCTTGTTTGACCGCCGCTGTACCGGAAGGCTTTTTTATTTACGCCTTTCATTACTCTAGGATTTTCTGAGTTATAAATAAGAAACGGTTTACATTTGAAATCTCCTTCCGCGTTTCCGCCTAAAAGAAAAGTGAGTCTATTTTTGCTCTTCTTACGTCCTGAAACTGATTTTTCTGCTTTCGAAATATATTTTCTGCTCGGCAGCGTTTTTCAAAACAATCCCGTCTCGTCAACGTTAAAAATTTGATTAGGGATTAGTCCTTTGCTATGAATAATGGCTTTTAAAGTATCGGAGAATTCCGTAGCTGCAACAGTATCGGCGCTGCTTCACCTTTTAATTTTACATTATGAAGGTTTTGGCGTACTTTAAATCTCTCGAACCGGCCTTGGTTCGCTGAAAACTTTGGTTGCCTTTCATCAGCATTCTCGTTCTCCATATCATTTGGCATTGATTGTTTTTCCAGATCTTCATATAATTTCTTTGCTTTTTACTGAATTATGCTCTTACTTAGTGGAACTTGGTCGTGTACTTGTTTTTCAATCCAAAAAGAGAGTAAGGATTCCATTTCTACTATAGCACAAAATCTCTTGCACGAGTTATTTTTTTGCGTCTGGCACAGTAGCAGCTTCCCCAATTTCTTTAATTGTACTGCCATCGCGATCTCTTATTGTTTTCACAGTTGATTCTGCTAATCCAGGTGCTTTAGCTATTTTAACAGGTCGTTCTCCTGTCTCAAAACGCTTCAAAATATCTAATTTAGTTTCCAGTGTTATTGCCTTTATCGATTTTTTTCTTCCAACTTTTCCACTCATGATTATCTTTCCGACTAAAAAAATAATGATATCAATAATGAAGCTACAAAAAATGATTAAAACTTACGAAAACAGATTCTAAAATAAAAAATTTTCCTAATAAATTTTATTTTTCAGTACGTATCTACGAAAAACTTTATAAAATACACTTTGCGTTTCAAGAACTTTTGTCAAACTGAAAGCAAATGTAAATTTCTTACACAACAAAAATCAAAATAAATTAGCTGGGATTGCCCTTTTTATATATGTAATTTTTCTGTTAGACATTAAAGGCGTGTTTACACTGCATATCTCAATCATATTGTATAGATTTTTTACGATGCAATGTGAAATGACGCAAGCCATTTTTTTTCGATGCAATGTGAAACGACGCAAACTGAAACGTCGCAAAGCGAGGTATTAGTGTAATTTGATAACATATTAAAAAACACTATCTGGCTATTATCCAGAATAACCCAAAATTTCATATAGAAATCGCATGTATTGTGAATTGTGATTATACTTTGATTAGTTCAAAGTATTTTCAAAATTTTGTAGTTTAGTCACTGCAGTGTGATGAGACGGTCGAATTTTTAATACAAAAAAAATCAATGTTTCATTAGTTCGAAACCAAACCTCCAAAGTCTTGGTAACCTCATCTTGATTAAAAAACACTATCTGGCTATTATCCAGAATAAACCAAAATTTTATATTATAAATTATATATAACATATTAATTATTTGTTTTTGATAACATAATATGTAAATATTCTACTATTATTATAAGGCCTGTTTTTTTATTATGTCCGTGTTTTTTTATTATATCAGATAAATTAGAGAAATAATTTATCTGACAAATCTGATAATATTTTATATGAAAAGGCTTATTACCGATTTTCATACACTGTACTGAAAATCGGTAAAGACCACTGAACATTAGAAAACCGGCTAACACACCGACATTTCAGCCGAAGTTATGACTAGTGAAATGTCAAAGTAATTAAAACAAATAAACGAGTAATATTTAAAAGTACAAATTATAATAAAAATGGAGTAAAATATGTTAGTATTGACGGAAATAGTTAAAAACACATACAATACTATACCATTTTGAAGATTATTGAACTCACATTTTATTTCATTTAATAAAAATAATATATTTGTTGTTGTACATTTAATTTGGGTGTCATTTTCCATAACGTCCGCCATATTTTCTGTTTAAATATTTCAAATACGTTTTTTCTCTGAAGTGTCTGAAAACAAATTCAGATAGAAAAATGACGATCTGAGATTGATCAGAGATAATAAAAAAACGAAAAACGATAATTCGATCCGATAAAATAAAAAAACGGAAAAGGCTTTCTTTTTATCTCTCTGATCTCTCCGATGTAATAAAAAAACAGGCCAATAGTTATAGTGATATTTTTGGAAGAAAATTTAAGTGGAATGCACAAATGTGTATGTGGGATGCAAGAAAATTCAGGAAATGCAGGAGGAGGGATATCATAACAAAAAATAAAACGTAACGCTTTTTTCGTATCTTTTTTGTAGTCTCGAAGAACACGGTTTTAAAGAACACAGAACGAATTAATCGTGTTCTTGGAGGGCTTCCTGTATTATTTTTAAAATAAATTATTTACATTCCGTTTCTCATATGAAAGTTTTTTTTTTGGTAGTTAAGATTTTATTATTTTGGTGTTGGGTATTTAAGACTTATTTAAATAATGTTAGTTTAGGTGTATAGCTAGTTAGTTTATAATTTTTTTTTTATCCATAATTAATTTTTTTAATCGATGAATTTTTTTCTTGTCTTACCCTTTCGAGCAATAAATTAATTTGGTGCTTTATTATTTTAATACAATGAGATAATCAGATTTTTAGAATTGATGATGCACTATAGGGTGAGTATAAAACACAGTTAAGTTGTATGAAATTTATAGCGGTTAAACATGATCTGTGCAAATTTTCTCTTGAACCCCGACACCTTGATGCTTGTCAGGGACAAGGACTTTAAGCAGTTGTTGCCGAGCAAATGGATCAAATCCGATCCAACTTAGTCGATTGCAACAGGAAAATCAATCAACTGTTCAAAGTTACCTCTCAACCCTCTAATAATGAGCTAAGAAGCATTTTTTCCTTCTGAATATGTCAAATAAAGTTTGCTGACATCTCTTGGCGAGCATAAAAATCATATTTTTTTATCAATTATTGCTGTACTCTATAATAGCTCACTTATTTACGTTTAACTTATTATTCCAGAATGATTTGGCAGATATCGCGAATTTTCATTTTGCTTAGTTTAGAGTCGACAGTTTGACCACTCAAACCGATATTGAGCATTTTTGAATACAAAATTTTTTAATCGTTCCAATCCAAATTACAAATAAATTTATAATTGTTTACATAATAATTTATTTGACTTTAATTTATTATTGTTGTCATAATTTTTTGATTTTCGATTGACAAACAGTCCGCATAATACAAATTCGAATGTACACTCGTATACGGTATAATTAAAATTCTAAAACATATGCCATTTACTCATGAATTAGGGTTGAATTTATAATTATATATAAATTACTTCGCATATTGTATTATGTATATAGTCAGTAAGTCAGTCGAGGGTTAGAGGGTATAGTAAATTTATAAATTGTGTAATATTAAATTGTACGGTGTGTTTCTTTTTGTTTAAGGGTGGATAGATTATTCATATACAATATATCTTGGTTTGGTGTTTTGGTGTTAGATAAGACTTTTATATAGTGATTTTATATAAAATGATATCTGATATGTAGAAGTACTCGATTTGGTGCGATTTGACATAAACATAAAATATTTAAACAAGTTGTACTTTATGCAGACATGTGTCTCATTTCAGATTTGTATTTTGGTTATAGGGCACACGTTCACAGTTAATAAAAATTAAAGGGGCATATAAATGATAGTTCCGGTGCTGTTTGGTATCATTTTTCAATTATATATTAATGTAGCATGTAATTACTAAATGGGTACATGTGTAAGAGGTCAGATTTATAACTTTTAAATAGGTCACATGCTACTAATTAGATATTTATACGAGTTAATTATAATACGAGTATGTATGTGTAATACGCCTCGGTATCAATATAGCACAGTTTGAGATGACAGGTTTGTTATTATCGATATTGATTGATCGAACCAATTTTAAAATTTCGATGTGTTAGAATTTAAATTTAAAAAACAATTTGATATGGACTTATGGCGAAATCATATTGATTCCTCGTTATACATTTTCATATTTTGATATATTTTTCACGCGCTTAACGTTAAGTATAAAAATATATTTATGCAAATCAAATAAGCGGATGCATGTTGTATTTATGTATTTATTCAATCACCCTTCTATTGAACAAATTGAAAAATTAAAAATTCGAGCATGCTATAAAGGTGATAATTTACATAAATAACACCATTAAGTCCTCGTATTTTTTTTGCAATCTCATCGATTATTGAAAAACACAAATCAATTATTCAAATTTTTTTGTTGTAATTCGTTATTGTTAATAATCCTGGCCACGATAATTTTATAACAATAATAACTTTGTTCTTTTATTAAAGAAAGGATTACGTATACTAAAATAATTCAATTGAAGCTTCTATTATTTCCAATGGAACAATTCTGATATGCCAAATTTGAATAAAATTCCTACTATTGTATTCAGAAAGTGCGTAGTCATTTGAAATACATTATTTAAAGTGCACCCGTTTGGGTGGCTGCAAGCAATTTATTTCAGACATTGCTTTGGCCACAGAATATATGTATGTAGGCAGAATAGACATAACGCTATTTTACTATGGAAAAGTTTGGACACATTTTTTTGACCTTGGCTCAGAATAAGGTAGGAAATATTCGTTATTTTTGAATATTTTTATTTCAAATAAACAATTATGGACTCACAATGAAGCTTTAATGAAGCTTTGATGGCATATTGCAACAAAAAACCGTTAGGTAACATAAAATTATTATTGTAATTATTAATATTCATATTTAAAAGTTACGTTTCTTATAAAAAATATGAGGTAGGAAAAAAATTTCTTGGTCTTCACAATAACTCTTATGGTTATATATGTTGGTTATTTATACAACATTTAATAAATTTAATTATTGTCATTAATATAAAATATAAATCCTATTCAGTAGTGTAGTATGTGCTTTATGAAATATAAAAACAAAATTGTAGCTATGTTCATAGCATTTGTATAATTATTAATAATGGTACTATTCCATGTACAAAACAGAAAAATTTTGCTGAACATCGGAGAAAGACAAGAACTAAAATGCACATTAGAGTGACTGAGAAACAACATGTTTATTTTATAGTAGAAAAAATTGGGGAAATTTTGAAATCAACAAAAACTAACCTCACATTTTTTAAATAAATAACTAAAAATCTTTATTTTTAAAAATTGACAATTATTTTATATCGTAAAAATTAATAATAAAATTAATATCATTTTTGAGATGAGCAAAAAATATATTTTTTTATTATTTTGATTAATTTACCAAAATATCTAAAAAAATGTTCTACTATAAAATATGGAGGAGAAATTTTTGACAAGTTCGTAAATTAACCTAAAATTTCATAGTCGTGCAGCAGCCAAAAACAAAAAAAGATTTTAAAACCTAAACATATTAAGAAATAAATAATAAATTTAATAAAAATATATTATAAATACATATTTAGTTTTACATAATACATAATAAATCTAGTGAATTAGTATTTAAGTTTAAAATCATAATAAATCTAGTAATTCGTAGGAAATCAACAAAGAAATTGTATTTCAAACAAATTTGGCCATCGTAAAAATGTCAAAAATTTCCAAGTACATATTTGGTGCATCGGTATTGGAAGCATCGAGTAAAATTTATGGTTACAGGGTTGATATCGAGCACAAGGAAGTGATTCGAATGTATGGTGGTTTATCGTATGAATGTCGGCGGTAAAAAAGCTGAAATAAATGAGAATGAAGGGGGAATCGAAAAGAATGATCCAATTACTGAGGGTAGCAATAATGTGCAGGACCCAAAAGCAACGGCCAAGGCTAAAGCAAAAAAGCGACGTCAACAAAGTTCATTCGTACCAAAATGTAAAGCAACGATAAATGGTAAACTAGATACGGTATCTTTCTTGGATCCCGTATTTGTCGATATAAAATCCAATTTAGTGAATGAATAGTTAGTCAATAAATAGTTCGAATCGATCTTTTCCAAATACGCTGGAATCGAACAACTCGGAAATTTTATTTGATTACTATAATCCGTACTGGGATAAAACACCAAATGAATCTATACTCAATGAGGACCACACGACCCACCCAGAAATTTTATATGACACTATTTAGGGAATACAATATCAGTGATAATATAATCAGTTCGACAAGTCAAAAAATGATTTAAAAGCCTTGCAAAGTGTTGGGCAAATTGTTGAGGAGGTACTCAAACAATTGACTGAGGATAAATGTAAATATGTACCTCCAATATGTCACTGATTCAGTGAAACGATAATTTATGTTTATCTATATTTTTAGTTATTGTGAAGGCAACAAACGGGCTACGATATGTTGTTGGATGATATCAGTTAGACAAGACAAAATTGAAGGCTGGAACTAGGGTAGCTCTTGATATGACCACACTTACAATAATTGACCGCGTGAGTTGATCCCCTCGTTTATAATATGTCTCACGAAGATCCTGGTGATGTAACATATTCCGCTATTGGCGGCCTATCCGTACAAACTCGTGAGGTCATTGAACTTCCGTTAATATCGTGAATTATTTTTGCGTGTTGGTATAACACCGCCAAAAGGTTATTTAGTATACGAATCACTACTTGCTCGTGCGGCAGCATCACAACTAGACGCAAATTTCTTAAAAGTTGTATCGAGTGCTATTCATTAACCGATCGTGAAATTCAACGTACTTTAATAAAATTGCTTAATCAAATGGATGGTTTCAATTCATTGGGCCAGGTTAAAATGATTGTGGCTTGATCGAATGGCGGTTTATGAATACAAGTAAGTCCTTGAATAAAAAATGGTAAAATTTTTTAACTAATAAGAATTTTGTTTTACTTTAGATTACTAGGCCTTCAAGCCAACTGTCATCAAAACATTAAAATGTATAATTATCAAAATGACTACGTACAAAATCTCGCGATGTATTTATAGGATCACAGTAACTTCCGTTTGATGTATGCACCCACTGAAATTATTTTGAACAAAGGTTTTAACATAAATCAGTATTTTACTCCCGATTATGGTTTTTCGAAGGATGGGTTTCCAGCCAAGGGATCGGTTTTTATCGGTTAATCATTACAAACACTGATAAAGTTGATATATTGGGGTTAAAATTAATATAAAAATCAATAAATAATTTTTATTTAGTAAAATGAAATAAAAAATAATAAATTAAATTAAATAAAAAAAAATAAAATCATCCATGTTTTAATTTTTTAGCGTGTCGTCGCACGACCAAGCACAAAAATTTATGTTTTACTACCATAAAAATATCAAAAAAATAAAAGTTTGCGGAGAGTGGGGGAATTTTTTCAGTTTTGCTGCTATAAAAAATACTTGAGTTGATATTTTTTATGAAAAATTATGGCAACACAACAACAATTTGCTCAGCAAATGCTCAGCAAGCTATAATCGGATGTGCCATTCTTCCTATAGTCGATCTGTATTTTTGTCTCGTTTTGGTTTTGCTGAGATAATATTGTATGCACATGGAATAGTACCATAAGAAAAGTTGTCAGTCTCGCAACATAAAAAAGTCTGGGCTGGGATGTTCTAAAGCGACCATTACACAATCAATACTATTGACAATACTACTTGGTATTGACATTACTATTGATTGTGTAATAGGACAAAATTAATAATGATGGTCGGTATTGACATAAATCCGGATTTTCTGATTTTTGTGCTTCAATACTACATATAGGGATGGGAATATGTGTTTATGGGGAACCCTAACCGTGTGTAGGGTAATTATTGCAACTGTCAAATTGAAAAATATTTGAATAATTGAATATTTCATATTCAGTTATTTTTTCCCCTTCAACATGAATGTTGATCAAATTGACTCCGATTTCTCGGAAAATCGAGAAACGCTTAGGCAATTTATTGAAAATTTAGAAAATATGCCGGAGTTGTGCAATCCCACACATCCCGATTATATTATAAAAGCAAAACGGCATATATCCTTAATTAAACTATCCGAAATATATAAAAAAATTAAGCCAGGAGCAAATGTTGCCGAAGTGGAGATAAAAAATATTTTAAACTCTAAGCGATCGGAAAGCGACACTGATGAATTATATGTGCCCAAATCGTGGGTTTTCTACGCTTTACTCTTTTGCTAGAATAATAGCAATACACGCTTTTTCGCTTTCTAATATTTCTATTCATTATGAATTTAAATATTTAAGACAAGCACGTAATATACGAAAACCGAAAATAAAACACGAAATATTTTTGTACGTACCAGACCACACTAAAAAAAACAAATTAAGAACGCAAGATATTTTCTACGCCAAATGTCACAAATATTGTCAATAATATTGATTGTGTAATAGTGAAAATTAATGATGAAGTAGTGATGCTAGATTTAGGTAGTATTGTCATTACAAGTAATGACAATAGTATTGATTGTGTAATGGTCGCTTAACATCACCATTTTCCGATATTTTATCGAAGTATACGTCTCTTTCATCTAGAATTAATTTGACTTCTGTTTCGTTTATCAATTATTTCTTCTCTATTGCTGTCACAACTTACTAGAATATATTTTAATAATATCTATTTCATTTATTTTCATTCTAGAATCGAAAATAAATTATTTGGTGATAAAAACGCAGTAGAAACATCAAAAAAATTGCAATCTAGCAGGCTGGTAAATGATATAAAAAATGAACAGAGACAAATTTTATTCTACAGAAACGAGAAATAAACTTCGATAAATTATCGATACATGGTGATGTTAGAACATCCCAGCCCTGGTGCATCGAATATTTTCTCCAAGTAACACGCGGTTTTGAATATATATATTTCATCATTGTATATATATATTATCAGCATTATTCATCAGGTTATGGGCCCAGGCGTACTATCATCCTAAGAAATATCGGTCATAAAGGAAACCATAAAAAATATAACTTTTTAATTCGGTTTGGAAATACATAACCTCCAAAAAAAAAATGTCTGACGTATAACAAAAATTCAGATTACGAAATTAAATGACGATAATTATACGGTTTGGCAGTATAAAATGCAACTCCTATTGATTAAAGAATACCTATGGACAACAATTGATGGAAAAGCACCAGATGATGCAACATGCAACTCAATTAGCAACATGGAATAAACATGAAGGTAAAGCGCGAGCACTCATAGGACTATCAATAGAACACAACCAAATAATACACGTGAAAAATAAAGTTCCGGCAAAAACAATGGGAATCATTAAAGGAGTATCAACAAAAGTCAACTTTATCTAACAAGGTTCGAATCTTAAGACGATTATGTCGAATGATGTTACCTGAGGGTGGAAATATGCAAACACATTTGAACGCAATGGACGAATGCATATGGCTGAATTAACCACATTGGGTGAGCCAATATCGGAGGCTCTTTCGGTTGCATTATATTTGTCCAGTTTATTGGAAAGTTATAGTGTGTTGATAACGGCTCTTGAGTCACGTCCCGAGGCCGATTTAATAGAAACTATGGTGAAGAAGAAACTTTTGGAAGAGTATAAAAGAAGACAAGAAATTGAATCCGTTAATGCAAGCAGCGAGAAGGCCCTAAATGTAAATAGAGAAGTAAAATGGCTTTGACAAATCTAAAGAAATTTGCTTCTTCTGTCGGAAGAAAGGTCATCGAAAAAGTAATGTGCAATATGGAAAAATAAGAAAAAACGAAAGCAATGGACAAAAACAAGCCGGTAGTTCAAAGTAAAAGTGTATTGAATAATGAAGACACATCCGTATGTTTAATCGTCAACCGTCTGAATATAGCAATTATACCTGAATGGTGTGTTGACTCTGGAGCATCGGCACATATGTGCAGTTTTTTTAGTGTTTCGACAAGTGTGGTAATAATTCGGTCACATTAGCTGATGGCAATAATCTAACGATAAAAGGTATATTGATTTCAAAAATTCAATCAGTAAATTCAGATTAAACGACCTACAATTTGTTCCTAGACTCAAATGTAATTTGTTATCATTTGGAACGTAAGCCAAAAATGGTTGCAACGTTATATTCAAGGGCGATAAATGTGAAATAGAAAAAGAAGGAAAAATATTAATGGTCGTGAAATCCAGAAATGATATATGTACCATCAAATTTTCAACGTAACTAATTTGACTAAGTCGAAATGTATTCATGAATGGCATGAGGTATTGGGTCATCGCAATTTGATCGACATACGAAAATGCCCAAAATGACTAACAAAATGAAAACTTCGAGTTGTAATCATAAAGATGTTTGTGAAACATGCCTTCAATGCAAGAAAATCTTTTCCACAAGAATCTTATAAAGTCAACTCAAAAATTGGATCTGATACATACGGATGTGTGTGGACCGATACAAGTACCCACGCCTATAGGAGTAATAAATATATACTTACATTTACTGATGATTATACGAGTACCAGTATACTTTTATATATAAAAAATGATTGAGTTCGTTGAAATGATGAATACGCAATACAATAAAGCACCAAAAATGATACGACCAGATAGAGGCGGTGAATACATTGATATTCAACTACGGAATTATTTTAAATCGAAAGGAGTTACAGCCCAGTTGACAGTACCTAAAACGCCACAACAAAACGAAGTTTCCGAACGTAAAAATCGGACATTAATTGAGATGACACGTTGTATGTTAACTAGTTCGGGTGTACATAAACAATTTTGGGGCGAAGCATTGACTACAGCGAACCATATAATTAATCGCCTTCCTACTAGAAATTTAAAATCAACTCCATATGAACTCTGGCATGGCATGATTAAAATTATTTTCATATTTTAAAAACACCTGTATATTGACATGTTCCTAAAGATCAGCGAAAAAAATTGAACAATACGGCAGAACGGCTGATATTCGTGGTATACGAACTTGGCACAAAAGGTTATCGACTTCTTGACATTAATACACATAAAGTAAAAATCAGTCGTGATGTTAAATTTATCGAAACCAAAATTAATGATCAAACAGTTTTCGAGATCGCAGGTGAGCAGACACATCCCACTTATGAAGCCAACGTGCAACAAAATATCACACCCGAACATGATGCCGTAAACAGCACAAGTACCTTGATACAATAGAAAAAATGTGCTTAACTAATTTTAAACTAACCATATCTAGACCAGTGGATTGCGATTTAACTTCACAAATTGCAGAATGCAAATCAACAGTATATATATTTGTAAACGAAAACGAATTAAGGGGTTCGGCGGACACTAAATCAATATTGGAAATATCATGGGTGGGACTAGAGTTAGTTAGATAAAAATTAAAATCATTAGCTTTGAAATCTACAGAAGCAGCCCCTTTGCAACTATCAAGGTCCAAGTTGCATTCATTACGCCAAAATATCTTATAGAGGGAAATCTAGCTTATCCTTGATAAAATGTTGCTTAGCGATACGAATTAAACCTACCACTCTATGTCGAGATTGCTTATAAGATAGATAAGACAAAGAATTAGGGCTAATTTTCCAAAGACGATATTTGGAAAAACGAACAGAAATATCACTCAAAATCTCTTACGTCATCCAAAGGAGAGATCTAGGTCTAGAATTAAAATAGTCACTTTGACCGGTACAAGTAGAAAGAGAAAAAATATTGTCCCAACAAATAGAGCCACAAGTTGATGAAAGGTGAGATTCATCAATTTTAGAAAAATCCCTAAAGCTGAAACTTTTAGGTTAAGGTCCAAGAGTAATAATTAAAACAAGAAGATCATGATGAGAGCCAATACCAAGAGACAATTGATTGAAAAAATAAATAGAATTATCAGCAGAAGCAACAACGTGATCAATGAGCGAATAAGAACCACCACTTGCAGTAGCGTAAGAGTAAGTGGGCGCTTCAGTATTATAAACCGAAAGGTTAATGCTACTTAAGAGAATTAAATATCTACGAGAAAATAAAGTCTCATGAGAAATATTAAAATTAAAATCACCCGAAATGAAAACCTCAGCATACAGACAGGAAAAATAACTAAAACGACACTCAATGTCTAAAAGGGATGTTTTAAATCGAGCATAAGACCTCTTCTTCGTTTTAGGAGGATTATAAACCACACCTAAAAGGAATTTCCGCGTATTCACGAAGACATTTTAAAAAAGAAACTCAAAGTCAGAAACAAGCCTTTGAGAAATTGAAGGGAGTACCGATAAAACACTACATTTAATATGCTCGTTAACATATATCATACCCCACCATAATTAACCGGCGGATTAACCCTATCCCGCCTGAACAAATTATAGCCACTAATGGCCAACGCAGAATTGGAAATACTGGATGTCAAAAATGCTCCCCCCATTAAAGTATGACGATGTTCGTCAATATTTAAAGTAAGACTCTGAACATTTAAATTAACTACATTAAACATGTTGGACCTAGTCCGAAACATAGATCTTAATAGAACCGAGGGCAAGGAAATACTCTCGGCGGGCATCGCGATTCGTGGCACACTTCAAAAACTACTTAAACGCAACAAATTTCAAATAAATAAATAGAATCCTCTTCAAAGGTAGGTAAACATGACATTGGTTTCCAACTGTCAAAATCTAAAAAAAAAACAAAAAAGAGAAGCCAATTAATACAGGTAACAGAAAACTATGTAAGAGGAGAGGAGCGATACTTATCAATTGAACAAATCCTACAAGCCAAAATGCAGTGGAAAAAGCCACAAAATCAAAATCAATCTTTTGCTAAATTGATTGTTGTTTCTATTCTATTGTCAGCTATACATGAACTTTTTTCACCATCAATTTTCTTAGACTGTATGGAATTAAAATCTTTCCGTTTCGAAAAATTAGTCCATGTTGATATGACAGTTCATGTTTATATTTAAAACACATTTTAATGTCATCTGCCATTTGTTCGGTTCGGCCAACCATTAGAGATCAACGAGATCAATTTTTGAAGTGAATGGTTGTTTAATGTTTCATCTTTTATATTCTGAATTCAGATTTTTTCAGCGAATGTATCATTTTAATTTTTGTTAAATCCTGAAATATTTAATTTTCTGCGGCATCGAAACGCACACACACAAACACAATTGCAAGCAGTTCCTTTTCAATCATCGTGTAATATTTTTCTGTTGCTACACCCAGTCCATTGCTGCTAGAATCACATTTCATTGTTAGCAGCTTTCCAATCTCGAAATATTTTAATAATTTATTATCACCCGCACTCTAGCAATTTTAGTTTTTCAAATTCTATCTTTCTCTCTCTTCTTCATTTGATCATGACCATGTTGATTTATCTAACGTCAACTTGCGAAGCAGAGCACTTTTTGTACTAAGATTAGGTATGAATCGCCCCAAATACTTCAGCATACCAAAGAATTGGAGTAAATCACATTTATCTTTTGGTGATGGCATATTCTTAATAGCAGTGATTTTTGATTCAGCTGCTTTTAATCTTTTATCAGTCAGAACATGTTCAAAAAATTTTGCTCTCGATACATTTTCATTTGAAAAAGCTCTGGCGCTGACGAAATTTCAAAAGGACAACGCAGCCGCCAACGGTAGCGGCCAAATGGAGTCAAAAAAGTAGTCAATTTGATACTAGCTTCTGCCAACTTCATTTGCCAGATTCCTTTTTGGTATCACTAAAAACTTTCGCTTTATCAAGTTCTGGCAAAATTTCATCTATTGTTGTGGCTTGACACTAAGGTCTCTTGATGTCATCTTTCACCAGTAAATCCAACTCTTCCTTGATCGCATTGCCATAGAAATTCTGCGAGGACATTGAACAACAGGGTTAATACGTTCATCAATTTCGATCTCTACTTCTCCCGACAGGAGTCCATAACCATCAAATACATCATTATATTTTTGAATTATTATTTTAATCATTATTAACACTTCTAACTACATTGCTAGAATGTACTACATTTTTGCTGTATCTTATTAGCGCAAGAGCAGCCCGAATGTTCAGTTCATTACTTGAAATATTATATTAGTTTTTATTTTCATAACGAAATGGGATTTTTACTTGACCAAGAAAATTAATACTATGTCTGCCTTAGTCTGTTAACGTCAATTTAGAATTACTCAAAGCAATATTACCATTAGTTAACTTTGCATATTGGTTAAATCCGATTAGACAAGCTTGAGCTCCTGAATCTAAATCATATATAACACTTTGCACTGGAATCAATTACTTTTTCAATTGTCACTGATGTATCACTTTCACTGTCCGTTTTAATTTTTACTTCTTTTACTGATCCCTTCTCACTATTTTTCGTTAAGTCCTTTTTTACAAGCTTCAAATTGATTAAAATCATCACAATAATTGCATTTCTTGCCATACGCCGGACAATTGCACTTTATTAACACTGATTTTCACCAACAAGAGATTTAAACTGATCTTCAGTAACTTCAATTACTTTACAATCTTGTATTAATTTGTCGATGTGTCAGCTGTTACGTTTTCGTTATATTTGCATGCATCAATTATTTTCCGTAGACGAATCAAATAGGCATCAAACGTTTCATGTTCATTCTGTGAACATGTATTGAACATGTATTTGCCATAGTTGTTTCGTGTTGACACCAAACGACCACCAATGAGTTTAATGACGTAGCTGTATCCTTTTCCGCCTCAGACAAAGAAAAATGTGAAAATTAACTTTCGCATCACTACCAATCAACGATAACAGCAAATTTATCTTTTTCTGTTCTTCGGTTGCCAGCCATTTGTCAATACCTGACAACGTATTCGTTACAATTTCTCTTCAAAAGTTCGAAATTTTCTTTAATATTACCATGAACCAGGGATGGGCGATTACGCGTCGACTACTAGTTTTTACATGATTTCGTCGACAACCCGTCGAAAACGTCGACAACTCGTCGACAACGTCGACAACTCGTCGACAACGTCAACTACGTCGACAACGTCGAGAACTACTTGAAAAATTAATTTACGCCATCTATCGAAACTTATAATAAAACTCAGCATAAATTGCCTTTACTACTGATTTTATTTGTGAATCATTAAAACACACTGTGCCTAACATTTGTATCATAAATTATGTAATAAATTAATAATTATCCATTATCGAAATAAATTCTTTGACAATCGAAAAAAGTCATATTATATTGGCGGATTTGAATAAAATTTGAGTCTATCGTGATTTCGCTCGAATGAAATTTTGAAGCTTCTACTATAACTACGCGGCAAAAAAATGGCTCTATTAAAGTCCAAACCACACAAATGTGCGAGTAAAAAATCATAATAATTTTTTGGCATGGTACTTTTGCCGTACCCACACAATTGTGTTAGTAAAACACGAAAGGAATATATCTATTTGATAAAAGATGGCGCGCAAAGCATATAATCTATTAAAATATTCAAAAGTTTTAGATAGATAGATAGATGCCTCTAGTTCAGAGATTTTAAATTTATTTTTAATTTAAAAATGCGTGCGGTTAACGTAAAATAATTAAAAATTTAGTTTTTAATATCATTTTCTAAGTTGTCGACGTTGTCTACGTTGTCGACGTCTGAAAAGCAAAAAATCGGTATGTAATCTACGTGCTAGATTACGTGTCGACAACTACGTAGATTACCTTACGTAATCTACCCGCCCATCCCTGCCATGAACATTCAGTGGTTTCGGAAATGCAACATTTTGCTTAGAGAAAGAAGAAATACAGAGTGAATGATTGTAGCTGTCAAGTGAGTCAAATTCGGAGGGTAAAAGAGAAAGCATATAAATCAACGGGTCGTATTTAGAATTTGTTCGATTGAAATTTAAAACTTCTCAAATTCACAATTATTTTTATTCGAATATAGTACGCATTAATTGTTTTTATTTTCGATAAAAAATTATACTTATAATATTCCAAAATAAAAAATAATTATGAAAAGAAAAACACGTAAAATATGTACGTAGTAATAAGAGAAATGCGACACTGGTAATATAACATATGTTTTCAAACACACACACAAAATGAAAAACCCCACACCGAAATCAAAATTGTTTACTTAATTTTCTCTGATTTATAAATTAAATAAAGGATAAATTTATCACAAATCACTTTTTTCTTAACATAATTTACATTTTATTTTATATAAACACTTAGTAAACTTACTGATGGTAAGATACGCCTTTTTGAAATTTTTTTATGCGTATTTTAACAATTTTTGACAATACACTTCATTTCAATTAAAAGTTTGTAATTTTTTTATCAAATGTTGCACTACCACGCACTACTACATAAACCACTAAATATTTTTATTATTTTAATGTATTTTAATTAATAATTTTTTAAGCACAAATTTAAGTCGTCACCATAGGTTATCACTGCGCACATAAATAGACAGCTGATTTGGGGTTTTTCGTTTTGAAATATGAGTAAGCCATATGCTTTTTTATATAACCATCCTGCACTGACGTGCCTCAAATGAAATAGCAAATTTTATATGGGAAAAAAAAGGTTTCTACTCTGTAGTATACCTCTATGACATTTTGCGAGGTTACTACATCAATATCACTTTTTTTACCAAAATCTTCACGAAGCGATTTTAGCTCATCATTGCCTATAACATCATATTTTTATTTATATTGCTGCACGTAGATGTGAGAAGTTTTATTACTTCAGCCAACTCACTCATTTTTGTTCTTGTTTTATTTGGTGTGTTCAGTCCGACCAAAATGATAAAATTTATCATGATATTTTTTGTGACCCTAACTTCACTCCGTATAATTTTATGACAAAACCCGAGTGAACAACCAAATTGAAAAAATAATTATAAATTGATTCTGCACGTCAAAACAGTGTTGGCGCTGTCATAACAAAAATTTACTATTTACTAATGCCTAAGTGTATTTCATAATAGTTTAATACTTCACATTTTTTCCTAGATAATAAAACAAACCCGAGGAGTACACATAGTAATTCACTCATTTAAACATTCATTCAATTATAGTTTACGACAGAGATTTGAAGATAATTGATTGCGCTATAAACTTTCACAAATTGTTTTAAGATGGCATTTGTGTAAAGGAAATCATATTCTCGCTCAATTCGTGAATACACGAATAATTTTAACCACACAACGTCGCACCTAATCAATCATTCAAGGCGGCCGCATGAAATGTCTCCCGACTCTCGAGACGAGCAAACAAAGTTAAAACTTAAAAATGTGTTATCTCAAAAAGGCTGTTCGACTGTGTGGTCGCAACGACGATTTTTTGTGTTATTATACTCACCCCGGCTGTTGTCTTCGTTTCGCCCATCTTCTCTTATGTTTTATTCATCTCTGTGTTTGTCTGTGAACGCACCCGCGACGTTTTGTTTTGTGCACCATCGCGTGGTGGCGTAAAGGTAAGAAAGAATGGGGGAGAGAAAGAGAACAGTGTGTATCGAGTGTGGTGTACAAAGCAAAACATTCCATAAGAATGTTTTTCTTATATGCCTCTCGTTTACATCAATGCGAATTGATGTAAACGAGAAACAGAGAAGAAAGACAATTCTTCTGGAATGTTTTGCGCGTCGTTTGTGCGACGCTCGAATTTTTTTTGGTAAATTCATTCGAGTTTTGATTTTTGGATAAGCAAATTCGAGTTTTGGATTGGAAACAATCAAGTTGTTGTTTATAAAAATATAATAAATTTTTTTTTGGTGAATCAAGCCAAATATATGTTGTGTACCAAATTATAATCATTATTATTATACTATTTATTATAAAATAATAAATTTAAAAAAAAAAAAAAACTTAAGTTTTTGGTGTTCGTGGTTGCTTGTATTAATAAATTACAAAAAAAAAAAATATTTCGATATTGTGTTTCGTCGTCGAATTTTGTCAGAGGTATTCCATCACCAAATTCATTCACGGTGAAATTGTGCTATTCGTAATTATTTGTCGAGAATAAAACCCAAATAAAAACAGTAAATATAAAGTGATTGGGATTTGAGAAGTTGACATAAAAGACGATATTTTCAAGTGTTCTGTGAGTGGCCTAGTTTTTATGAAGGCGCCACATGGGTACCAAACTTTTGCGGGTGCTGTATAATTAAAACGGTGGTCCGTTAAGGTCACGTCATTTGTATTCCACTTAGGCGAGCCAACGCCCAACAACTTTTTGATACTAACGGGTGGCCAACCGGCTATTCTTTTGTAATTTTTGATATCGGGGTAAGGCCCCGCAACGATACGGGTGGCCAGCCGGCCATTGGTGTTTTTTTTATTTTGGTATCGGGGAGAGGCCCCGCAACGTTAGTGCCCAACCAGGCACGCGCTCGAGTGCAAAGGCGGGGAGTCGCCCAACGACGGCATCAAGGCCGCAACCTTTTGGTAACGGTGAAAGGCACCGCAACGATCCGGGTGTGGCACATCACCTGTGGCATGACGGCCGCTCAAGGCCGCAACAGTATTATTTTTAAGGTACGATTTTTTTTATAGTTTTTTTGCTCATTTTTATTTTTATTTGTTTTACATTTTTATTTTTAAATTTAAATTTATATTTTGTAATCGGGCGCCGCACAGCGGGTTCACGCTCGATACGCATTGTTTCTTTCTCTCTCTCAGTCCTCTCTCGCTTCTCTCTCTCGTTCTCTCCCTTTATCTTTGCTTTTCTCGTGGGAAGTTGGGTTTTTATATTTTTTTTGGTGTTTTCTTTCTAAAAATAAAATGAAATATTAAATTTTTTTGGTGAGGTATGATGGGAGCGGAGACTCCCTCTGTGTCGGTTTAGTGTTTGCGGTCCCTTGGTGCCCGCATCCAATTCCGTAACCAGGGCTTGATCCCGTGAGAATTCGGATGGATGCGCGCACCAAGGCACCTCTTCCGTTATCATTTTTTTTATGTATTTATTATTTTGATTATTCGTGTCGTTCCTCAGGTTCCGGCCGACAAATTTCGGTGGAACTCCGGGTATTATTATTATTTGCGTTTTTCTCCTTTTTATAATTTTCTGTTAATCACGGTGTAGGCCAGGAGCCCTGCATGCCTCAAACCCCACGACCTTCGCACTTCTCCGCTGAGAACGTAGCCGGCAAAATCACCGTGGAGGCCTCTGCAGTGGCTTAAGTGAAATCTGCAGGTTGGCAGTAGCCAGCCTGAAACAAGGCGGTACAACAACATTTTCATTACAACAACAATTTGCATTATATCACTTATTTTTAACTTGAGCTGAGGCTCGAGTCGAGACACATTTCATGCGGCCGCCATCAGAGAAAATGAAATGGACATTGAAGATTGAACAAAAACACAGAAAAGAAACTACACACACAAATTATACACAAACAATATATTTTTTTGAGTTTATTCCAGACACTGTAGTTCAACATTGTTTTTAATGTATTATTGTTAATACGAAAATACATATAACATAAAAGTTGAACAAAATGTTGTTCCTGTCCATATAAAATCATAGCGCAATAACATTAGAAATAAAATGTATAAATTTTGACAGCCAGAATCGAAAATATTTTTGGTTTTTTTTTTTGTGATAAATGAGTGCGTTTTATGACAAAAGCTGATAAAAAATATCATGATAATTTTTATCATTTTGGTCGGACTGAACACTAGGATTATAGTTTTTCGCGTGTACAATTTTTACTTAACCACACTTTTAATTCACAATGCATATACGGTTTCAAAATCGTTTTTTTATAATATTTTATTATCGGACACCATGTTACGAATTTGTTATCAACGATCGTTCATAAAAATAAAAGATCAATTTATAACTCGTTATAATAATATACATTATTATTTAACGTTTTGAGGCTTTAGTATATACACGTAACTCCGTTTGTTTAGTGACCGACTTCTACTACCATCATAGCTCATGCTATATAATGGATTACATAATATAATAATAATAAAAGCTCATAGATACATGAAATAATAATGGAAGAGCATGCACTTATAACATTCTACTTAATAGTTCGCGTCCTGTAACACTCCTTATGGCGCGATCCATCAGGCGGTAGCACCTGCATATATATATTGAAGCGAATCCAAATGAATCGATTTGTCATCTTGTACAACAATTTGGACTTCATCCAACATCTTTATGGAGGATTTTGCGTAAGGACATTTCTTTTCTACATGCTTATACAAGGGACCTCCAATCGCGTCGGTACAAAATCCCAAATTACAAAAGACCGAATTATTAAAATCCCGACAAAAAAAACCCGACTTTAAAAATCCCGACTTTTAAAATTCCGACTTTCAAAATCCCAACTTTCAAAAATATTAAAAGTATTAATTTTTGTTTTTTTATCTAATTTTTATTAAGAAGTCGGTCTTTTTTGGCCGAACTTGGTTAAATTTGGATTATCGGATATAATTTACATTTTAATGCAAATTATTCTAGAATTTTTGAAATTGGGCCTGCTCACTTGAACTTGGCCATTCCTGAACCAATAATTGTAAAATTTAATTCACAAAATTGGATTTATATAAATATGTTCTTGTAATAAAATATATTTTTCGTCGTCCTGAAAAGAACGATTGGGTTTTTGATGAAATATTTAATGATAAAATAAATAAATAAATAAAATTAAGCGCTATTAATGTAACTTTATAGCATGAGCAATATTTAGGTACAAATTTACATTTTTCAAAACTGCATATTTCAAAACGGCATGGGTACAAAACGGCATTTTTCAAAATGGCATTTTTCAAAACTGAATTTTCAAAACGACATTTTTTTAAAACTGCGCAAGGTAGAATGGAAGCTTTTAATCGATTATGAATTTAGAATTTTCTTTTCATTAATTTCTGGAATATGTCCAATAGGTAAGATTATTTATTAACGGAACACGATGAAATTTGACATTAATGAGATTTTTGAACGATTTTGGATTAAATTCTAAGATAAAGCCAAAATGAAAAGAAACTTGTCTATATTTCTTAGTCGATTAAGATCAAATTTCACAGGTTCCTGTGGTAGGGTTAAATTATATACAGAGCTTTGAAATTCGAGTTACTACAATTGCATGATCGTAGCGGTAAAAACACTAAAACTACCAACGCCACCTGCAAAAAAACCTAAAAAGAAAAAACATAAACTTAGTTTTAATAATAAAAAGGAATACATCAAAAATGGCATTTTCAAAGCAATTGCTGGAAATATATCCTTTTTGTAAGTAGTAACGTTTTGAAAAATGCCAAGGAGAATCTAAATAAATGATAAATATCGTTATGAAAAATGACGTTTTGTACCAATGTCGTTTTGAAATACGCAATTTCGAAAAATTCCGTGGTGCATTTAAACACTTTTAACCATTTAGAAAATTTTACTTACATAACATTAAGCTAAAAATGTATTTGTTTTCATATTTTAAGTCGTTCACTCATTAGAAAAAGATTTTCAAAAGCACGATTTTAAAAAAAAAGGATATGGATTCGGGCGCCCACGGGCCTTATTTTAATTCATCATTTTTTTTTAAATCGGGATTTTGAAAATCGGTCCTTTGAAATCGGGATTTTGAAAGTCATGATTTTAAAAGTCGGAATTTTGATTTCGGGATTTTGAAAGTCGGGTAAACGACCCCAATCCCACCTATATATTGTTAAGAATTTCAGGCATTTGATACGGATTCGTACTGGATTTTTCAAATAAAAACACTCTTCAATTTAAACAGAAATTCACTCTGCTTTCTAATACGATTTCACCAATGTTCACTATAACTGTTCACTTTACTACGGTTCAATACTTCTCATTTTTTTGCTCACTCTTACTGTTTACCATTTTTTCACAATTTCACCTTTTTACTGTTCCACTTGCACTACTCACTGGTTTAATTACAACTGTGTCAGAATCCCAAATTGCTCACGCGTATATACTTGTCGATCGCTGTTCGAAATTATTCTTTTTATTACATCTGGCGGTGTGCAATTGTAAATGTAGTTGTGTTCGTTCACATTCCACGTCTTCAATTTTCCTATCTATTAACGCCATTCTTAATTCCAGTATTTTCTATGATGATAAAAATAAATCCAAATCTCAATCAGTATTGGAGCAATACTTGAACTAATACCATATGTCTTAACCATTCGACCACCGAGTGTTATATTTGTGTAGAGTAGTATCGTAACACTATCCCCATCTGAAATCTATTCGTCTCGAATAGACACATCCGATGTCGCATCGCTTTAGTCTACCGTTTTGCACGACTTATCGATACAGTCGTTGATCTTTTCGACAATTTTGTATGAAACTTTCCACTCTCGTTGTGTATCTGCTTATTTGCTTCCTAGAATTCAGCCACACTATACTAAGTTACCTCGGTGAATATTAGCAAATCTTCAGTTCTGGTCATATTGCGCTTCTGATATATTTCTGACGTTCGGGCTGTTGCTCTCTACTACGGATCGATCTCTGTTCATTCAGCTTAGTTGTTTAATCGGTCGTTTCCTCTACTTTCTGGGCACTTCTTGCTATTGACTCATCCGGTTCATGATCGTGTATTTGTCTCGTCGTATTCCAGCAAACCTCGTTCTCAACTTCTATGCGTGTCACCTTTGCACGACTCTCTGTCGCTTTTTTATGGATCGCTCTATCTTTAGCAATCAACTCCACTGCCGGATTCGCCATCAACAATCGTAATGGAAACTTTCGCTGGTCCTTCCAATTTTATGTTTTAGAGCAAGCATTTGCCTCTGCTCTTCTTTGGTTGTTGAACTCTCTGTGGTTTTATTTATTCCCTGGGTCCATTCCTCTCGCCAGTTTCCACGTTGCTTATCTCGGGAATATCCAGCTGTCTCGCTAAACGATCATTTCATCGTCGTGTACACTCTTGTATGTTGTGACTTAACGTCCCACATCTCTTTGACTTTTGATGTCACCTGGCTCACCACTTGACTGTTGTAATTTTCTGTACCTCTAATTGCTCAGTGTCAGTTGATTTAACTCTACTCTTATTAAAGCTTTTATTTTCACAATCCTGCTAGCTCAACTTTAGTTTGGCAGTGGCTAAACTTGGTTTGTTTGTCTCATTTTCTATACTCATTTTTCTTACTCATTCATGGTTTTACCTTTACTATTCGTTCTTAAATGAAGTTTCGGTGATTACTGCTGCGACCTTCTCCCTCCTGTTTTAGCATCCACCTCCATGGCGCTCTGAAGTCTCGAAATCAACTCACTTTTATTGGCATCGGCTGAAAGGAGTTGGGGTCGTTTGCCGTCATTTCCAATTCTCGAAAATAAAAGACCGACTTTCAAAATCCAGACTTTCAGAATCCCGACTTTCAAAATACCGACTTTCAAAATCCCGACTTTCAGAATCCTGATTCACAGAAGCCCGATTTTTTCATAAAACAAAAAATTAAAAATCGGGCTTTTGAAAATCGGGTTTTTGAAAATCAGGATTTTGAAAGTCGGAATTTTGAAAATCGGTTTTTTGTTTTCGAGATTTTGATTTCGGAATTTTGAAATAGGGGCAAACGACCCCAGCCCAAATGAGTTGATATTTATGGGAAAGAGTTTAGAAGTTTCAAAAAAAATACAGAAAAACGTTGTTTATTTGCATTAATCTCATTTAATAATTACAAAAACCAAAAATGAAGCTATAGGCAGGTATTATATTGGCCTGGTATGGGCGGGAATATAGAAGATGAACCAATATTGGTGGTACAAACAAGTTTTAAGGTTCTTTTTTATAATCTCGGAGCTTAATTCTGAGAAATTGGTACAATGTATTTTATTCCATCGTTAGCTATGACTTTTTCTCATCTTTCAGACAGGATACGAGGTATATAGGCACGATACAAGAATCAACTCAATTTATGGCTTCTTCGTAAGCAGTGAAGTGCTGTTTGGCCAGATCATAAGCCATCAACCGGAACAAGTGGTAGTCGGAAGGAGCAATCTCTGGTGAGTCTCCACACCTTGACGACTTTTGCTACATGTGGCCGAGCGTTGTATATAGTGCTGAAAGATCACGTTTTCGTATTTTGGCATATTGTGGGCGTTTGCCCTGTGATAACATTCTCCAGTGATAGTTTCGTTAGGCTGGAGTATAGCTCATAGTAGATCACTCCGAATTGATCCCAACAGATGCACAGCATTAGCCACAAATATTCGGTTTGACGATAAAATGATGCATGACAGGAGGCTGTCACTAAGATTTCCTGCACTTTGGATTGTCGTAGTAGATCCAATTTTCGTCCCCCGTCATGATTCGATGCAAAAGCCGTTCCGATTTTGTCTTTGGAGCAATTTCCTTGTTTTTGCACTATACCACTCATGGTCTTGAGACGGGTTTAAATCACTCGTTGAGTCACTCCCAAAGTTTCAACGTACCCCTCTTGAGTTTGGCATGAATCTTGATCCAATAAAGCCTCCAACTCAGCGTCTTCAAATTTTACTGATCTCCCTTCGCGTGATCGAACATGTTCCCCCTTCAAATTAAAACAAAACAGCAACGCGTCCCGCAAATTGTGTTTTGTTGGCACAAAGGCAAAATATGTTGTTTACCACTTCAGCGAAATGAACCATATACAGATTTTTAGAGGGAAATGATGTCGCTTTAACATAAATATATAGCTACAAGACGGCCCGATGCAATTTAATACTAGTTATGCCATCTTTTGCAAATCTCTCAAAACCCCCAATATGCGGTTTAGAAAAAATGAAATATTGGATGAGTAGTAGACCATTATAAAACTCACATAGAATTTTACGATGCAACACAAAACAGCTCAAGAAATGACTATAAAATTAAAATTAAATTAGAGGAAGACGATAATATTACAGAGCCGTTGACCGATATGTCGAATCACTTAAGTAATATAGTAGCCAAAACGGAATAACGAGTGCCGGACGGATTACTAGACCCCCTATAGTTATTTAAAAGGTTATGTTCGATAGAACTAAAGTTCAGCATAATTAAATATAAATTAAGGCAGGATGCATACTTCTTCGTTCATTCATTCAAACAATTTTTTCGACCAACCTGCCATCTCTTGTGAAAAAATGCAAAACGTTATTTTGGACCCATATGATTGGCCAAAAAAATTGTTTGAATGAATGAACGAAGAAGTATGAATCCGGTTTAAAATGATTAGAGTAATTACGTTTTAAACATAAATTGGAATAATAATTTCATAAATATAAATGTAATTATGTTTTAATATATAATATTTAGACCCAAACCAATTAAAATACATAAATTTTTCGGAAAATCTAGGGGAAAACTGGGTGTTATATTCAAAAGTTTTATATCTCAAGAGGGTACTACAGCTGGAAAGGATATGTTGTCAGTTTGTACTAGACCCAATCCGATTAGAAAACCCTATAGATTTTCCGGAAAATTCATATTTTTTAATTGGATTGGGTCTAATACAAATACAAAGTAAAAACATCCATTGCAGCCGAAATTTTTCTTTATTTGCATAATTATAAAGAAAATTAACGTTTATATTTTTTGATATTATTTACTCTAAAGTGTATTCTACTTGCTGCAGCAGCTAAAATAGAAAATTTAATAATAATTTACACTGTTAAATTACATTTAAAAAGAAACTTTATGTTTAAGACAGTTTAGGACAAATTTCACTTGATTTTTAAATGGTGTAAAGTTGATATCTGTGCATCAGATAAAACGATGACTTAAATTTTGTTTTACTTTTTTTGTTCAAATAAAAAATCTCCTTTGATTGTCTGTGCCGTAACTCAAATGAAAGTGAATCTTTATGGCCGCAATCAAGGAATACTGAAAATTGAGTCAGTTCCGAAACCTTCTGTCTCTCAAAATTAAAGCAGCAAACCATACAAAATATTTACAGTAAAGAACATTCTGTTTATTTATTTTAATAACATAACAACACTTACGTTAATGTAAATTATTTTAGTTATGGCAATTTAATAATTTTTATTTTTATTAACTTTGCATTCTACAACATAAACACAACTGTATTTTATTAGTTTAATTAAATTTTTATATTGAAACACTTAAGAATTTTACAAATGCAGAATAAACTGTTCACCTGCGGATATTATTTTATCACGAACCACAACACTTTTCAATATGCACTCCCTTTCTTTATTTCAATTTGAAAAAACTCAAAATCGTTACCATGTAACTATTATTTACATAATACACAACCAGCACATGACACATTAAAACACCAAATAACAAATGACGATTACATATCTAACTTCTAAAAACGAAGCGGCAATAATATTGTGCAATGTACGATGAACTGAAAGTAATAAAAAATCCAGTTTTAACCTATCATCAATCGATCGAACAAAAACTATTTAAAAATAACATAAAAAAAAACTAAATGTGAAAAAATAAAGGCGGAGCTTGATCTGACTTTTCGGTCTTTACACACGTAATGTTTCATGCTTTCATGTTGTAGGTATGTATGTCGTCTATGTATGTTTATATTATTTTATATAGACTGGGTAAAACAACAAATTGATAGTAGAGTAACGACCGTAAGTAATAATTCGTTTTTACATTTTTACTTCATAAGATTTCAATGAATGAAATTATATTAAAGTGGCCACGCCTTCCACCGCACGCAGAATATTTTATGTTTTCCGATTCCTTAATTTTCTATAATTTATGTTTATGGCCATACATAACATATAGCACATACAAACATCATCCCACCAAACGGATTATTTACGGATTTTTGTTATTTGCATGCAGTTTGGTCAAGTGACAATTGCATATAAATAGCTAAATTAAGGAAAATGCCATTTTACTATTTTAAATTTTAGTACATAAATAAGTGTGAATACATAGTTAAACAGAAACAGATAATTGAAAGTTGTTCGGGATGAGTGTGATAAGATAAAAATAAGTTTTGCGGTATGGTGGTTAATTGTTGATTTGTTTCATTCCATACCCAACCAGCCGTTTTCTGGTCGTTTCACATATGTCAACATCATACTACTTATTTTGATGCTAAATCGGATGTTTGTCGAATTAGTTATACTAAATATACGAGACGTATGGCAACATAGCCAGAGTCTTTTCAGCCCGAAAACGTCTTTGAATCGAATAACTATTCGCAATATCTTATAGTTATGGCTGTATATGCGCCAAAAGGCACAAAGGGCGCAAGTTTTTGTTTAATAAAAGTAACCACAGGATCAAAACAAATGAAATAACAAAATGGGCAAAGCCGAAAGCATCACTAAAACTATGAACGAAACAGAGCATATGTTCAACTCGAGGCTTACAAACAACACAGCTAAATGAATCGTCTCAACACTCGCCCTACAAACAAACGAAAGTCAACAATTATATCCATGATCATACCTAAATGGTCCTGTGCTGACATGTTCTACCATCACATTTTCGATACTTTATCGTAGATTATGTCTCGCTTCTTTAGAATAAAATGTGACACTATTTCATATTTTATATCATTTACCAGGCTGCTAGATTGAAAAATTGTGATATTCTACTCCATTTCTATCAAGAAATAATTTGTTTTCGATACTTGAACGAAATTAGAGAAAGACAATTTGTTCGCATTTGTACTAGTAGGTTGTGATAGCAATAGAAAAGAAATAAGTCATAAATGAAACAGTTGTCTATTTTAGTTTAGAAAAATGAGAAATAAACTTAGAACATGTCAACATATAGAACATGTCACCCCTGGTTTATGAAGAATCTGGTCGTAGTCTTGATAATGATGTCACTCTCTACGCTTCGCGTGGTCACGTGCTTCATTTTAACGGACTGTTAAACAATTTACTACTGATCGAAGTGTTCAACCGAAAAAAGAACTCAGTCACGAAAAATAATGAAATTGCTGTATTGGCTGCAGTATAACTCATATAATCCTCATATTAAAATAAACGAGAAATAGCTAGCGATGCCGGATTGTCCCAAACCAGGGGGCCTACTATTGCTTTCGAACGTTTTCGATCATTTACGTCTATCGTTCAAATATTGTCTATCGTATTTCGTTAGTTTCGGTACTACTGCTATCGATTATCCAAATAATTTTAGTACCAAAATTATTTAAGTGTTGTCAGAGTAATATTCTCCCATAGGGCTCTCACAGCAAAGTACGAGTAATGATATTGCAGAAACTCTGACCATACTGCCAGAAAATTTATGTTCCGAATGGATTTAAACGTCATATTTTCGTGGACGTTCACAGTAATCGAAAGTCATAGTACAAACAAATTGGTAGCGCCTAACTAACGAAAACGATCGAAAGCAATAGTAGGCCCTCAGTATTTGGAAAATTTAGAACGTCATAAGTATCATCCGTATCATGTGTCTACACCAAGATCTACATGGCGTTGATTTTCAAAATCGGGTAACTTTTTGTCAGTGGGCACGTAAACAAATACAGCAAAATCCCAATTTTTTCACTACGTATTGTTTTGTTCTCCGACGAGTCGTCTTTTACAAACCATGGAACGGTTAATCAACACAACATGCATTACTGCGGAATGTGTTCGCACTGGCCTTGCCAAATTGAACATCCGCGCTCCGACTGTCAACGTATGGTGTGGAATAATTGGCAACCAACTCATCCTCTCCCACATTATTGAAGGCAGCTAGAATGGTCAATTGTACCGAGACATTTTGGAAAATGAGCTGCGCCAACATTATTTGAAGAGTTGAGCTTAGAATTGCGACAGAACATGTGGTTTCAACATGATGGTTGATTTCAATGGTAGCTGGATCGGTACAGCTGGTCCGGTAAATTTGCCTGCCAGATCACCAGATTCTGCTTCGCCAGATTTCTTTTTGTGGGACTATCTTACTTGGTATGTGAAACCACTCTTATAAATACCAATAACAACGTGAGAATATCGCTCAATCGCGAAACAGAAATATTTGTACCGAAATTCAAGCAGACACGCTTCTCTGCTGTGTACATTTATTTGAAATGTGGGATTAATAAGTGCAGGCCATCATTTTGAGCACTTAGGTTTAGGTTTCAGTGGTTGACACTGAGCTCAATCTTAACCCATTGTGATACCACGCATTCACCTATTCACCTACCCACACAACTACAGTATACCACCTGCACATTGCAAGCTCCATGTCAGCCTGTACATTGGCGTGGCGGTGGGTTCGCGCTGAATTCTGCACTCCAACAGAAGGTCTTAGTTGTGTTTATTCACATCACCGATTGTAATCGATGATGAAAATTCGAATTGCATCTAGCCTCTGATGGAATTCGTGCCCAGTGCGTCCCGGTCCAAGTGCCAAAACTTTGACCACACGTTTCAGCTTAAAAAAATCACTCGGTGCATACAACACAAGCGCGAAACTACAAGTCCGAGCCAGAAAGACACACATTTAAATCCAATGAAACCCAAATTATTATTCCAGAAAAAAAAATCAATCAGCAAAAAATCAATATTGACACAAAAATCAGCAAACAAACAGCCATCAATCATGGTAATTAAGAAACTGAGCGAAGATACTCATCAAATAAACGGACCAGTTCAAACAATTATATAACATAAACACAAATCGAGCAATTTCAGACATTGTTCAAACTAATTTATCTCAAATTAAATCATCACAACATTACAGTGACAACGAGGATAAAAATATACAAACGGGAACTAAATCATGTTCAACCAACAATTTAAAACAAATAGAAAACTAAACCAACGACAAAAATCATTCAAATTCAGAAAATCATTCATCTAAGAAGCCAAAGAAACCATTTATTCAACCCAAACAAAACCATTCAATCACAAGTCATTAAAATCAATAAATTTAATAAGCAAACATGCCCAGACACTCATAATATAATCAAGATCGCTCATAATATATTCTTCCAGAAGATTTTACTTCTCTCAAAAAGGGAGGTATGTTGTGTAATATATCAGAAAAAGTCGATCCATTTATTTATTTTCAGCATTATTAAGTAATATGCAATTTTAACAAAATAAACATAATTGGGTTCAAAATATGAAAATGGAGCATTGCAACCTCAGAAAATGTATATTTGCTCTAAATTTTAGTACATAAGACGAACATTTTAGTTTTAAGATACAGTCTTAAGCAGTAATTATATTAAGTAATTGGTAATCATATCATCAGAAATTATTGGAAGAGTTAAGTTTTATAAATAAAAAATTAATAATAACATAGTGACGTTCAAAATGGCCAATCCCCAAACCACTCCGCACAACCCTCCACCAAATAGGTAGTTGTTTCAGGCTTCTGAATCATTAGATAATTAGACAGCAAAATCTCATTACGATATCACGGAGACTACTGAATTTATGAATTATTACGAATTTCTGTTTTGAAATTTTCCAGCATCGATTTCTAAATTTTCTGGGCTAAATGGATAGTGGTTTCAGGACATAATCAAAGTTTTTTCGGAATGGTTTTTCGGGCCACAGACATAGAAAAAAGAGCCTCGCTGGGGGTTAGGAGGAGCCATTTTTTAAAATTTTCCTCATTATTGATATAAAGACGATTATCAAATTTTAAACGTTCTGTAATATGAAATTTTGGGTTATTCTGGATTGAGAACATAGTATTTTTACATCAAGGTGCGAGGTTACCAAGACTTTGGAAGTTTGGTTTCGAACTAATGAAACAATGAATGACACCATACTTCCAAAGTCTTGGTAACAACTTGATGTAATTTGATGTAAAAATATTATCTGGCTATCAATCCAGAATAACCCAAAATTTCATATATCGCATGTATGCGTTAAATACAATAAAATTTAAGGTTACGAAGGGGTTGGGAATTGCTATAGCGAATCATTAAAATTCGCTAAAGCATTGTGCTTATACTTTGATTAGTTCAAAGTATTTTCAATGTTTTTGTAGTTTGGTCACTGCAGTCTGATGAAACAACCGAATTTTTTAATACAAAGAATTTATTGTTTCATTTGCTACATTACTTTGAGAAATTTACAACAACAATCCCATATATCTAAATCCATTTGGAATAGTTTTCAACCAACTTTTTTGCTGGTATAGAATAATTCTATTCTGCCTGTAGTATTAATGTTCACTACCAGGACAGTTTTATTGAATACTTTTATTTTTAAATGTTGGCAAAAACATTTGTTTCGTTGACAGCTAATTTTTATAAACACGGAAAAAATTACTTACGATTTCGTAGCATTCAATAATTATTTTAATATATTTAGTTTCGTGTGCACGATATTTTTAATAAAATGGCTTCTCGAAGAGAAAGTTTAATACAGGTAAATATTTATGATTGTTTAAACTAGAAATACATAAATATAACCATGTACATTTAACTCACAGCGTATCATCGAAAATAATGAAACTACGTCAAATTCATCTGAATCTGAAAATATTTTTACATCGGATAGCAGCAGCGGAGAAGAATTTATTAGCCATGCCCGTGTTAAAAATTTTGCTGACACAATTAGTTTGTACGACAATGTTGATTTCAAGAATCACTTCCGATTGTCTCGTAACACTGCTGAAGTTCTCATAGGTAATATTAGAGATGTATTTATTTAACTGAAATTTTGTGATTGCTTGTAGAAATGTGTACAGGAAATTTTTTTTAAAATGTTTATTTAATGACAACCAATTTTAAATGTTATTTTTAGAAGCATACAAGACGTCTGACATGTGGCCCAAACATCATCACGGTGGAAGGGAGAAAGTCGGAGGGAAGCGGGAAATTTTTATTTTTTTTATGGTATATTGCTAATACCATAACATACCGGCAGCTAGGCAATTTGTTTGGGATAGCCGACAAAACAGCTTGGACCATAGTGAATAGAGTGGCAGCATGGTTTATGTCAATTGCGGACCGTCATATTAAATGGCCTCGTACTACGCAGGCAATTCAAATCACGACAGCCGGGTTCGAGCGCATGAAAGGTTTATCGGGAGTGCTCGGTGCAATTGATGGAACACATGTTCAAATAAAAGCACCTTCAAAAAATCGTCATTTGTTTTGCAACCGCAAAAAATACTTTAGTATAATACTGCAAGCTGTCGTAGATTCGAAAAAAAAATTTATTGATGTATATTGCGGAGAGCCCGGTTCCTTGCACGACAGTCGCGTTTTACGACGGTCACTTGTATATCAAATGGCTACGGAGGAGTACCAGTCTTACTTCCCTAATAATACCTTTTTATTGGGGGATTCAGCGTATCGGGCTAAAAAGTGGCTGGTAACTCCATTTAAAGATACAGGTAATCTGACGGAAACAAACCGACAATTTAATTACCTACATTCGTCAACACGGATCGTAGTCGAAAATGCTTTCGGGCTATTAAAATCAAGATTTCGTCGTTTGCTGCATTTCACGGAACACACAAACATGAGGAACGTGGTTAATATTTCGATTGCCTGCTGTGTGTTACACAATATTTGCATCGATGAAAATGATGAATACGAAGATGCAGAGGAAGCAAGTGATTCCGCAGACAACGCAATTTTTGAATATGAACTGCCGCAATCTATCAATAACAATGCTTCGTCGGATGACAGAAGACTGTTGTTAGTTAACGAACTGTTAAATAAAGGTATTTTACATTAATAGGTCATTTCTATAGTATAAAATGGTATTAATTATTTTATTATGTTTTTTGAACGTTTTATAATAAGAATAAAGACGTTAAACTCGCTTAATGCGAGAACCCTAATTCGAAACCTTGATATCAATGAGTTCAATTTGCCTGGCGAATCGAAAGTGGGAATCATAATAGGGTGTAAACGAATAAATAAAAAAAATCCAATAAAAAATTCAAATATTTCATTTAATTAACATATATAGATAAAAACATATAACATTTATATAAAACTTAAAATTTTAATCAATGATCTTTTAAAGCTGCTAATAGTTGTAAATGCCTCTTCTCTTTGGCAGATTCTTTTTCTCTAAATCTTTTGAACTTGTTCTCCTCAATTATTTTTAAAGCTTTTTCTTTAAGTAGAAGCTTTTTTTCTAAGTATTTATCTGTCGTTGAACAACGATTTCTTTTCACCCTTGGTCTTGCAGGATCCGTATTCGAAGTTTCATCGGCCACCTCCGGAATAGATATTTCTATCATTGCATCAAAATCATCGTCGATCAATACTTCAACGGGGGGATTTGCATCTCGGCTGCCTATCCCAATACTACTGGTGCTCGTCACACTTGTCGTGGCTTCGGGACCGAGATTTGAAGAGCCGTAAATTTCGTCCAACAAGTCCATAAATGGAGCGACTGAAGGTGCAGCCCCGGTTCGGTTATTGTTATCGACTGCCGTTTTGTAAGCCATCTTCAAGGCTTTTAGCTTATTGCGAATGTCACTGGCAGTAAATTTATTATCCTAAAAATATTGAAAAATAATAATAAAACAAATAAATTTGATAAAAATATCACGTACTGATACTCCCGCACTACTCATATCCTCCACCAAATTATCGTGCACATGCTTCTTCCTTGCCACATGGTGAAACTCTTCCTTCCTCCCATGTACATATACCAACAAGGTGCGTGTTTCAATCCGCGACCATTTCCGCCTTGGATTTCGCCTACATTTATTGAAGATAATTTTTGTACCGGTTAATAATAAAACGTAAATATTTACAGATCATTCAACAAAATACAATAAACGAAAATTACATAATTCTATTTTATTATACTTACAACGGGTTACGTGAACGTAAGCTAGTTTCTTCTGAAGTGGTCATAATAGTTATTATATTATTATTTAATAACTTGCTTTTGGTATTAATCGTTTCGAAATTGCAATTTAAAAAATTTAAACAAATGTTGTCAGTGAAATTTTCGAAACGTCAAATTGTAATTGTTGCCAACTAGTAAAAATAAACTTCTTGGCTGTTACTTTGATCACAATATTTATTCCATTCAGAATGGATTTAGCTTGTACCAAAGTAAGACAGCTATTAGTTCGAAACCAAACTTCCAAAGTCTTGGTAACCTAAACCTCATCTTAATGTAAAAGTTCTCTAATATACGCAACACAAAGGTGTAAGTAAAAAATCATAGTATGTAATGGCGTTTTTGATAAAAAATTGCACTTTATTTGAAGTACAACCAACACAATTGTGTGTATAGTTATATTGTTTTTTTCGAACGAAAATAAGATTGAAAGGAATACACAAATATGTACTATGGTACTTTTGCCGTACTCACACAATTGTGTTAGTAAAACACAAAAGGGATATAGAATCTGTAATGACACGTAGTAAAAAGAAAAATAATCGCACTATTTTGTTATGCAAGATTTTGTAATTGCAAGATTTTGTACTTGCAACATTTTCAACCCCATTTCCATCGCACGTTTCGAATTTCAACGTAATCGATTAAGAAATGACCAGGTTTCATCCCTATCCACTTTATTCCAGAACTTAATCAAAAACGCATTTTTTGAAGTCCATTTAAGACCCACACGTCGAATTTCAACTAAATCGGTTAAAAAATGGCCTAGTCCCATAGTGATGGCCATATTTCAGAGCTTTATGAAAAAATCATTTTAGAAATCCATTTTCATCGCACGTGTAGAATTTCAACAAAATCGGTTTAGAAATGGCCTAGTTCCATCTCTATTGACCGCTATATCGAAAAATCATTTTAAAATCCCATTTTCATCGCACACATCTAATTTAAACAAAATCTGTTAAGAAATGGTCAAATTCCATCCCTATATAGCCATTTTTTTATACAAAACCGGGATTTTGAAAACCGGAATTTTGACCAACCGGGATTTTGAAAACGAAAATTTTTTAAAAAGTAAAGCAATTGCGAAACACATGCAAGACAAAATGATTCCTAAAATTTTGTCACAAATTGCGAGTTTTGGTAAAAAAGAGTTTTAACCAAAATTTTGCATTTATTCAGCCCAGGCGGATTGGGATGAAACATCATATTTAAGTGGCTTCATAATTTGAGGATATCCTAGAGAGAATCCATTGATCCAAAAGTAAGGAAAAAAATTCTTTACAGGTTCGGGTTGATTGTGGAAAGACAAATAGAAGCACACATACAGCAGCTGTTCAATTGAGCCGAATAATCTATCGAAATTTAAACATTCGTATTGTAAGAGGAAATTTATGGAAACTGCTTGTTCGATTTGGAAATCCCTTGAGCTTATTGGGGGGTATTATCCCCCTTCTTTGGAACATTAATGAACTAATGACATAACCCAGATTGATCCATCATTTTAAAGAGTATTACCTTGACCATCACAGACAAAGCAGAATACTTGGGTCTTACTTTAGACGTAGCAAGTTACGCTGCGGAAGCCTAATTTGAAAGAGTAAAGAAAACTACTATAGAGCATTACTCTTGTAAAAGAGAAATTGGGAAAGAATGAGGTTTGAAGACCCACCTTGTTTCCCACTTCAATCGATAGGCCTATATTATTATATATGGGATTACTGCCTGGCGGCCGGCGAAACGTACAAGATTATTACGAACAGCTACCCTGTAAACCAGTGTAGCACTCAGTGCGGATAATCACGGAAGATTCTCTTTCATTTCACACCCTTGGATATCCTTGGTAAATAAATAGTTGCGAATTTATCTAACGGACTAAACAAAATCTCCATGTGAAACCGCCGTAAGTCCGCACCCACGTACTCATCAAGCACCCGGACTACTGCATGGTGTCTCAAGTTAAACTAATTGCGAGAAGGAACACCGTAGACTGGTTGAGGTATAATGTAATATCTAAAAGTTATATTCACATTTTTAGGGAGAGTCAGGCGGCAGTTAAGGCACTAAAATCAATATTTCGCCCACTTACTGCAAGAGTGACGCACAATCCAAAATTTTTAATTTTTCAGTAGAGCGATTTGAAAATATCACTCAAAATTGCTTGTATAAACGGCGTTTTTCAAAAGTAACAACGCATCCCCAATAGAATTTCTTATGACTTTTTCCTTACAGAAAAGTATGAAAAAATAACTTGAGAAAAATAAAAAAAAAATTCTCAAGTTTTTTTTTTCATACTTTTCTGTAAGGAAAAAGTCATAAGGAATTCTATTGGGGATGCGCGTAAATTAAAATACATTCTGATTGGTAAAATATTTTTTTTATCCCTACATCGTCAATCGGATCTTAATTTTTATAATTCTTTAATATTTTGCAAATCTTCTTAGGATAGTTTCCAACATCTTAAAATGTAAATTTCTTTAGCGAATTGAGTGATTTTTGATATGGAATTTTACCTAATTTGCAAGAAACATAAAGAGAAGATGTTGTGATACAAAATAATAAAAGTATGAATTATTGGGAATCGTTTGATTCAAATATCTTAGAAATGAGTGAATTTTGAGTTGTGTCACTGTTGCAGCAAATAAGCGATTTCTTAAATCGACAATAGCCTAAAATTGTTCCCCAACTATATTAACGTGATGGCATTCATATCAGTTCAACATCCATTTGATGTGAGTGCTAGGCTAAGCCATTTTAATATTACGGGACGTTCAACTTCAGATTACATTGTCCGAGCTAGGTGCAAACTAACGTTTCAGGAGGAACCTGTAAGACTTATGAATAACAGATTGGTTAATAGTGCCACTTGTGCAATAACTAGGCTGCTCTTACCATCCAGATAGCTGATCCAGATAGTTGACATCTCTGCATAGAACTTCAAGGCACTGTCTCGTATGTAAGCAAGCAAACAAACTCGGTGTTGCCTCACGTGATTACTTTCCTAGTTGAGAATATGAAAATGGGATGCAAAATCTGCTTCATTTCATTTGCATCCGTCCCTGTTTTAGCGTCAACCAGACACAAATTCCTGAGGAAAATTTAAAATATACGCCGGCCGTGTTTTTTATTAGCTCCCGATAGATTTATCCGGAGCACCCAATCTGCTATGTCAAATCTTATATTTAGTTCGCTATTTTAACCATAACTTTAACTCATTTTTAACATAATCTTACAATAAAAATTTGGAATGCTCCAAGATAAATTCTTGTTTATAACGTCATGTCAAAATAAATGTCAATTAGTATATTTCAGGTGATAAATGTTTGCTTTATGGATGCATTTATTTTTCATTTTTATAGTATAGCGACACAGTTTCAGTAGAAATTTCCCATTCGGCTCAGGATAGTGCTCGAATCAACCGTGTTTTATTATTCGAGCACTATCCGGAGCCGAGTGGGAAATTTCTACTGAAACTGCAGCTATATTATTCATTGGTGTCGCTATACCACAAACATTAAAAAATAAATTTAATAAAAAAAATTAAAAATAAATTATAAACAACAACAAAAACTATAATCGAAAAACAACCTCGAAAACAATATACGAAAACATTCATGTAAATGAAGACTTATTTGGTATTTAATGCAAATGTGAAATTGTGCACAAATTTTTACTTGACACATTTTTTTATTTTTAAACATTTCGTAGTTTATAATAACATTTGCAAATAATACAACTTTCATATCATCTTCCATTATATTAATTTAATTTAATATTTCCTTTATCCACGAAAAGTCGACAATTTAGTATTTCGAATAGTGAGGCACATCTTGTTTTTTTATGTTACTGCCACCTATGAATGTTTATTGCGAACTAATGAGCAATTTAGTTTAGTTCAGAATTTAGTCGAAAAATCGACCTGAGGCACACAGCATTAGTTGACTAGTAACTTAAGTCTTTCAGCGGCAAGCCAAGCCAACAAACTTGGGGGAACTGCAAATTAACTCAGTTCTTGAAACACTCTATAAGGTTAGGGTAGGTTAGGATTGCAAGATTCTGAACTCACTTGGATTATGTTCACCAGAACCAAAACGTTTCCAACATACGTCAAAGCTTTGGATTCAATGTGAAACGGGCAGATCTGTAGAATCAAACATTCAACTTCTGTTTTTTTGGTGATTACCTTCGATATTTTAATTGCATCCTGTAACTGCCTGCGTGCAGATTTAATGATGCGAATAATTTTGAAAATGTGATTTAGTTGGTATATCACTTCTTAAGGTATTTCGAGATAATATGTTTAACTCAATGTGTTTAACTAAATTCCATCGAATTGTTTGTCACAAAAAAAATATTTGTTAAGCTTCGAAAATGATCAGGCCGGCCCTGATTTCACTAGATTTGAATCGTATATACACAATAAAAATATAAGATTAATTTTATTAAACTGTTTACAAAATATATATTAAAGTTCAATCAAAATTTAGGAATACCGAAACATAATATCATGAATCCAGACTATATAATTGGAAACTCGTTCGTGTACCATTGGGGAGCATGGTTGGGCGCAAGGAAACCAACCCCAAGACACAATTCCGATGAGGACATACTAAAATTATACCACAAATTAGAATAACGGTTAAAATATTTAATAAAACATTTTTATATATAAATTACCCGTCCATTAACTAGCTGTATCACACCACCGCCACTGTCGCCAGCACACGTAGCCACACCCCCTTCTAACGGTCCTGTGCAAAAATTTGTTTCACTGAAAAGTGTGTTTGATAAAAGAGCAGAACATCTATCAAACGGTAATGACGGCACGGTTGCCGCATACAATACGTCAGGCATTATCATATTATCTTTAACTATTGATCCCCAACCGGCTACAATAACATCTCCACTTATTTCAAAATTTGCATCCGGTAGTGGAATAGGTTGCACTGCTGCAGTAAACTCTAATGGAGAGTCCGATCTCATCAGGACTATATCAAATGGGCCAAATACAAGCGGATTATAGTTTGGATGTAAAACTGATATTTCCACCAAACGTATTTGTTCGGTTGGTTCCTGTGTCCTCAAGTTATGTTTGCCCGCCCAAATTTCATAGTAACCAACGCCGGTCATTGCAATGCAGTGTGCTGCCGAGATTACCCATCGGTTTGATATTAAGACGCCACCACAATTGTGTCCATACCACCCGGAAAGTGTGTCAAAAAACCATAAAGACACCTGTAAGTTTATTAACATACAATAATAATTATCAGTAGCATTTTTAAATTAGAATTAGTTTGATAACAACAAATGTAAGGTTTATAAAGTGCTAAGTATAAAGAGTATCTAACCCGTAGAGATATGGTTTTGCCTATTTTATAAAGTAATCTAATCATAGTTAGATTTTTTGTGGATGGGAAAGCCGATTATCGGTAAAATGTTCAGCAATTAAAACCATTCATTAACTATATATTAACGGTTAAAATATTTCGAGAGATAATTTTCCGGAAATTCGTTTAACTTTTCATTTTTTCGGCCAATTAACTAAAATAGTTCTTACCTTCCAAGGAAATTCATGCGGCCGAATAATTTCTCCGCCTACTATAAATTCAGATTTATTAAATTGGGTAACTTGTATAGAATTTCTTAACGCATCACTTGTACATTCAGCCCGTACTGTATCATCATATTCATATTTACCCGGATGGCACTGTGTTCGGCCAAATAGTAAACACAATAAAATTGTAAATAAATAATAAAAATTTGATTGATTCATTTATTAGGTGAATGGATCACAACCGAATACACGATTTAACAAAATTATAACCAATTTCAATAAAATCTGTCAATAAACTAATCAAAAACTAATGCTACTCATAATTATTATTAGACTTCAATATCAATTAAAATTTACGACATTGTGATAGCGATAAAATTATATTTTATCAATTTTGTATTATTTTAATGCGGTTATTATCGAAATATAATTACCTGTAATTGCTCCTGTTGATTATCTGCCTTAATCTTACGTGCGCTATAAAAAGTTCAAATTCATTGTAAATGTTTGCTTTGTGTTAAGCGATGAAAGTAACGGCTAGTTCTGAGCCACCTTCATGGTACAAAATGATATGAAATTTAAAGCGCGTTGCTCCATGGAGCTTGTGAAGGGCAGGTTAGACGGAATTTGCTTGAAAATGTAAGAGCTTCAAATGTGTAATTTAAAGGTCGTTTAAACATTTTACTGTACTTGCAAACCGTATAAGTAAACTTGCTTCGATCTTCGATATTCAAATCACCCTTCAATAAACTTTGTTCGAACCTACAGGCAGTGCGGCTTCAATCTGCTTCAACGGCTTCAAAACTTTTGTTTTTTTATGTTAGAAGATTTTCTTTTTATGTAGATTGGAAATGGATATGCGTACATTATGTAAAAATATTTATTTTGAATTATTGCACCGTAATTGTAAATGCACACGCAAATCCTATCACCTGGTCCGAAACCAAACGAGCCGTTACAATATTTTCACAGCATCCGCTTATTCCCTAAAATGTAATAATTAAGCCCCTCATTAGACCAGATCCTCGATGTTGTAATTCCCGAGCTGTTTCGCTTCAGATGTGGCGACACCGCTTACGTGCACGGCGGTTCCGGGGATGAATTCACCTTCAAAATAAATTACACTTTTCGGTTCATCGGGCAAATCAAATAAGCCCGAAGGAACAAGAAAAGCAATTGAACGCAGCCAAGAGAAAAGAGATGGAAACAGACGTTCATTTTCCACCTTCCGCTTTTTGTTCAAGTTGACTGAGATACACACGTTATATTCTTGTCGGTATTTTTGTATACTGTTCTATAAAACGCTATAAATCTAAAAATAAAATTAAATACATTATTGAGTAAATAAAAGGAAAAATTTAGTAAACATTTATTCATCTAATGTAAAATTCCACAGTGTCAATACCAAAGGAATTCTAAATTACTCAACACGTGCGTTTTAGGTTATCTATATTTTCGGTATAGGAAAATTTCCACAACGACGATCTGACCCCATACGGCTTCGGCAGATAATATTCTCTTAGAGAGAATTATCGGCTCACTATTTCCGTTCTAATGACGTTTTACTTATTTCTGTTATAACGATATTTTCACAAATATCTAGACTTATAAGCTTATTGAACACGTTCCTAGTTTTACCTACTGTGTTGTGTCCGGTTTATATTTGCTTTTGCTTTTCTGATGTTTATTTTGACTTTCTACGTGCCAAATATGCAAATGTCAACATCCTACTGTACGTCAGCGTGTTTATACATTAATATTAATATAACGTCAATTTAATGCAGACAAAGCCGTTTATTAGATGAAATCGAATGTCGTTTGGGGTTGCGGTATCTACCGCGTTACACATTATCCAATGCTAGGTAGTAGCAGTATAACTAGTTTCAGTGTTGTAATGGTTATCATCCCACTGTTAAATTTGATTAAATTATTTTCACCATCAAACCGCCAGTTTTACTGAGGTCGACACATTGTAAATAATTGGTTGTTTACATACTGTATAAGATGAAATCGTGTATAAGCAGAAAATTTTCAGCAATAAAATGTAGTTTTACTATTCACCGCCAGGAACAGCAAAATCACAAAAAATTATTCTACTAGAAAATGTTTAAACGAATAAATATTAAAAAACACTTTCTAAATGTGTGTGCTACTCAGGAAACAGGAACACACATTTGATAACTTTTGTAATTGCTATGATATTTCGTCGCGGAAAGGAATGTAATGTTGAGAATTAAAAAATATGTCGTTATTGCTTAAACAATGAAAGTTGTTTGCGCGAACGTGTTAAAAACGAAATTTGAGTTAACGTGTTAACAGAAGGTTTTATCAAAAATTGAGACATATTTCTAAACCCAAACTAAAATTCATTGTTCTGGAATAGACATTATAAATTTATGTCTGAAAGACGCCTAACAACACAAAATCTCGATCGAGTAATGCGTTCCAGAATTACATTTTTTTCCTCCTTATAGCTCCGTGTTACCTCTTCGTTGGTGACCACCGGACAACTAACTCACTGCGTTACTGTGGTGAGCTAGCCTGAAAAGCAATGTTAGCAGACCAAGCTGGTGTCCATTATATATTACCCACTCCGGGCGTTAATAAAAAGACGCTTGCCTCTCCACAAAACAACTTTACGAATAAAACAAAGAACATCCTATTACTATCAGATTCTAGTTCTAGAAAGAATAAACGTACAATCGGGTTGAGTGTGGAAAGGAACTCAATAAGAGGGTTATTACAAAAGCGGTATTGGTCAACTCATATAATAAAACATTGTTTCTGACGAAAATTTTATTTCATAAAAAATATTTACTAAACACTAGTTAGATATTTACACAATCATTTCATGGAATTGCCTATACAACTATAATTGAGAATACTTAAGTTTTTACTTTGCCGTGCACTACATCCGCCAAATATTAATACTACGAGATAATACATAATTAAAATAGTTTCACCTCTTCCCCATCTATGCCCCTAATATGAGATCCCATGAGTTTAACGTTGACGAACCACAAATACTGAGATCAACTATTTGATTGAGTTTCGGTTCGGCGACACTTAAGCACCCGCCGGCTGCTACATTGTATATTGGAGTTTCGTCCTGAAAAAATAAAATATTATGTTCAAAGTTTATTTCGAATCATTCAAGTGATATTAATTACGGCAGATTTATGTCTCCACTCTTGATCGCCACCCATTTCATGGCATTTACCAAGGACAGGCGCAGACATTCGCCCTCCCGTTGCCTCTAGACATAAAAGTTTACCCAAAACCAGCTCGCTCTTTTCTGTTTCATACCATAACGTGTTCTTTGAACGTATACATGAACCCAATTTTAGAAGCGTACCACGTTTCCACAAGTCTTTCTCCTTTTCACTGTCGACGGTTATACAATACGTGGTGTTTGTTAGTTTTATCCGAAAATTCCGTATATAATTACGTTTCCGCGAATGCCACGGTTCGAACACAGGCTGCACAATTTTCTTTTTTCGTTCACTATTATTTTCACCTGGAATTTCTAGCTCTGGGTAAACGTTTTTTAAATACCAACTAAACGGTTTACATTTTAAACGTTCTTTGAGTTGTTTGCGCTCGTCAACATTTCCGTAGTCGACTCGACGTGCCAGACTTTGTTGCTTATAAAAGTAATCAAGATATTCATCCATCCAAACTATAGCAACCCGTAACGAATTTCTTATCATGGAGTCACTGCCGTCTGTTGATCCGTAAGGGCGCCGCTTTCGGAAAACGTGTCCTACACGAGAGCAAGGAATTAATTCGATTGAGCCACCACATTGCCATATACGAAATGAGATCTCCAAATTTTCACCACCCCATATATCCATCCCCATATCATACTCGCCCATTTCGACAAAGTAATTTCGGTCGACCGCAAATAATCCTCCCGCCATTGTGGGCGATCTGAATGGTCCGAGAAAATCCTGTTGTGTGTTTAAAGAGCCTTGTGGCAAATTATCCCATTTAAAGTGCAGACCCCAATTAAAACCGCCACGAACCAAAGGGCTTGACGTATAATTAAACGTATCTGAATTTATAATATCGATCACGGGCATTGGAAGAATAGTTCGGTTAGTTTTAATCCGTGCTAATAGTGGTTCGAGCCAGCCTACATTTACTTCGATATGGCTATCCAAAAACACGAGCACATCGCCTACTGCTTTTCGAGATCCATAAACGCGTGATCGTATCAATCCTTCTCGTTTCTCATTTTTGATCAGTACGATTTTATGTGATTCTGTTTTAAATAAATCTTTTAGTTCTGCATAGAGATTTTGTGATAAATTGGCTAAATCACTAAAATCATCAACCAATATAATTTCCTTCAGTAAATGGCTAGGGGTTCGTTCGAACACGCTTTTAATCGAACGCATCAGTGTCATTTTGTGCTCGTTATAGAAGCACATAATGATAGATGCATGTGGTAGATAATCATCATATTTTTTGGCGGCACACAATGGATGCCTTGTATCCGGGATATTGCGATGCAATCCAATTTTATTGCTAATCAGTACATTGTAGGCATGTTGTCTGTAACCCACATCTTTTATGTATTGTTCCTCCGTGTTGCGGACCATCCCCATTTCATCAATTCCATTAATTTCAATAGGTTTTAATTCATTTACTAGGCGCGCAGAGTATTTACGATTTTTATGGTTTTTTTTGTATCGCGCCAATTTATCATAAAACATATCATATTTTTTCTTCTTAGATTTCAGTCTAAAGCGTTCTTCATCACTGTTTCCGCCGCTATTCGATTCCAAAACATCGTTTGGGTGTAAGGCGAGATTACCTCTCGGTATCGAATTAAGCTTATTACGACTACTGGAATTACTACTTACTAAATTTGAATGTGTTGTAATACTGTTTGACAAATTACTATCATTTTCAGTCACCTTTGTATATAAATATATGCTTATGCACCAAGTTACCGATGTTATGAGTACCCCAATGAAAAAAGATCTATTCATCTTTGAACTTATTCTAAACTTTTAACTTCTTAGTATAAAAACAATTTATAAAACTAAAATGAATTCACATCATTTTGTGTATGAAAAACAAAATTTAATTGAAGTTAATTGACTTTCTAAATCAAATTTTGAGTATGTATATTTCATTCGACTTTTGTGTAAATAAACAATAAAACTACAAAACTATTATTATTTATTCATTTATTTATGAGCTGGCGAAACCACCAAATTGCTCTTAAATATTATACAAGATGATATTTCATCCAAATTATTTTTCTCTATTAATCCAATATATTTTTTTCAAAATTTTTTACTTATTACGACTCACGATTCGCATTCTAGCACCCAAACGACGAACTTATCGATTCAAGTTCTAGAACACGAATAACTACAAAACTGTCAAAGTCGTGTAAATATTTGACATTTCCAGGTTGATTACCCTAAAAACACACAAAATGTAATACTTTTTTATGTGGAAGGTATGATACGGTTAGATCCGCAAAATGCGGAGTCGAAGAGCCAGATATTTCCGCGTAAAGGAGGGTGGGTATATCCCACCCCAAGTATAACAAAACGAAAGTAAAAATTGAGCACAGTATTTTCCTTCGTTTTCATCCAAAATTAACGAAAGTTAAACTTCACATTATAATGATAGTGTTTGTAGCGTATACGTATTATATATGCGTATACAAATGGCGTTATTTAGTTTATTGTGAGAACGCTAAGTTTATAGTAACTTTTAACGATGCGGATACATTATTGTCAACTTTGATATAAATTTAATTGAAGATAGGAAGGCTGTAAAACAATTGGTAATGTAAATATTCATTCGAGATAATTTGGTACAATCTATTATATTTTGTTTTCCTATTTTATATTTAGAAATCATTATTTATGAAGCAAGATGGCCACGAACTAAAAAAGTGCATTAGGGCAAATTTTACAGAGCTGTTCACCAAAGAGCTTAGCTGCAAGTTTACGTTTAACGATCAATAAAGATAATGTGAGGTATGGTTTACGTTACTCCGTGTTAAATTTAATAATTATAATATTATTTTCAACATTTTAGATTGTACTATGGAAAAATTTACAAACTCTATCGAAACCGATTTAATATCCACAAATTACTTTTATTATATAAAAGACAAACAAGGAAAATTATTTTAAAAAAAAATCTAGTGTAAATATTAGAAATTAAAAAACTGAATAATTTAATCGAAATGTATATATATGCATGTCCAAAGTAATCAATAATGAATTTAATAAATCATTTTATATTACAAAAACAAAAATATTTCTTTAAAACATTTAATTTTACAACCAAAATTTGAAATTGCCGTTTAAACACCCACAAGCACAATTGTTCCCGCCAAATATTTCTCAATACGTATGCACATGCAATAAAATGTTTATAATGAGTTTCATCCAGTTTCGGATTTTCGCGACACGCTTCATACGTTTTATTTTAATAAATTGCAACTCAAACTTAGAAAAATACTAGACTAAGTTTAGTACTTAAGTACGAATATCGCCAGAAAAATTGAAAGTAAAAATACTTGGGACGAATTCCGTGAACAAATTTTTTTGCCTCAATTCAAGTCCACCTATGCAAAAATACACAAATGTGTATGTAAATAATAATAGTTTGTAATGGCGTTTTGTTTTTTCGTGATTCTCTTTCGTACACGATTTTTACGTACACAAATGTGATCTTGGGCGGAAAACGATGTCCCTTTTCCGGCCAGATTTTTTTTCTCCAATTTACATAAGTCCAAATGTCAGTTTGTTAAATTGTGTATGTAAAAAATGACAGGTTGTAATGCCTTCCGGATTTTCACGGACCTTAGTTAAATCGGAGTTCTTTTTGAAAAAAGCATATAATTTTAATACATATGAATTACATAACATATTAGTTATTTTTTCTGATAAAATATTAATTATTTTATTATTATTATAGTTATAGTGTTATTTTTCGAACGAAAACGATTTAAGTGTTATGCACAAATGTGTATCCCTTTCCGGTCTGCCATCACAATTGTGTGGGTGACGAAAAAAAATCATGTCAACCATTTATTTTTGTATGTCTTTTGAACCAACATACACATCAGTGCATACCACTTAAATCGTTTTCGTCCGAAAAATAACACTTTAAATATAACAATAATAAAATAATTAATATGTTATCAAAAACAAATAATTAATATGTTATATAATTTATATGTTATCAAATTACTGTTTTTTCAAAAATTATTCCGATAACTAAGATCCGTTAAAATCCGGAAGACATTACAATCTGTCATTTTTTATATACACATTTGTGCTTGGTGTTATATATACTTCACTTGTAGATAGGTAGGCTATATAATTTACTTGTAGAATTCTATTTGGGCATCTAATGCATCTAATATCTTCATGCAATTTTGTGTTTTTGTCTAATATAATTTATTTTAATAATTAAGTAAACATTACATTCCTTAATTTATTAAACTTCATATCTTGAAGATAAAAACAATAAAAACAAATTATAATAGAACGAAATAAATTGTTAAACTACAGGTTCAAACCAAAAAATATCTACTCAAAAGTAGACAGAAAATTTTTGCCTCCTAAGGCTGCGGACCAAAAGTCGGGTAAAAGTCAATTTTAAGTAAATTTTTCGGTAATTTCTTTTATTTTTCAAAAAGTCTATGGCAAACTGATCGAAAAATCTGTTCTAAATCCGATTTTTACCATAGTAAACGATTTACCCAACTATTGGCCTTCAGCCTAAATATGTGATATCTACTTTTTTTAGTGATATATTTTGCTTCCACCGCATAACATGTGTGATGTTTACTATTTTTTAGCGAGGTCTACATGGGCTGGGAAGATCCAATGACTTAACCTTATATCATTTGAAAGTTACGTATGTACGTGGCAAAAAGTTTTGGTTGTGGAGTTCTAGGTCTACAAGTGGCATCGAACATTTAAATGTTCGATAATTAATAAGTTTTGTTTTTTGGTGTTGAAAAAAATTTACGGACTTTTTTACCTGATTGCCGGATATTTAAATTCCACGTAAAGTTTTTATGCATTTATACTGATAACGTCGATTTAAATCATTTAAAACTGCTCAAGTTCCATTACACACATAGTCAAACTTCCTGTTTGATTTAATTGATAACAATTTTCCATTTTTAGTCAAAATAAGTATGTATGAGTAACAAGCATAAAACTATTTTTAATTGAAGTTTATTAAATTGACATTTTGATTTACAGCTCAATAAAATTATAGAAGAGTCACTTAGGTACTTGATATTTGTATTAGGCTTGGAAAAACAATTTCTCGCTCTCTCTTCCAATCACATTCGATGAAGGTATTTTGCCGCCTGGACAGTGGTCTACAACTTTAATTGAACCAAAGATAGTACGAATGATAGGACCTTCATTTCGAAAGTAGATAACATTCTATAACCATTAAAGGCGGATCAGTGTTGCTTCCCTTCCTTCATTCTGAATTTTTTTTTAAATCAATCAAAGTTGCTGAAAAAAAATCACAGAAAAAAACGTCATTTTTAACCAATGAAACTTAAAAAAATTTAAGTTTAAGTTTAAAAAAATCTCAGAACGAAGGAAGGAACGAAAGAACGCAACACTGAATCCGCCTTTAATGATTGTAGAATGTTATCGACTTTCGAAATGAAGGTACTATCATTCGTCTGATGAATGCTTTATACCGACGAAACAATTTAAAATTTTAGACAGAAAGTTTTGATAAATTAGATATATGTTAGGAGAACCTAATTCTTACGATTGGCCTCAATGGAATTCCAATTTTGTTCACTTTTGGAAGGCCATACAAACGTGGTGCTTTTCCATTGTAACTTTTAAGTGTTAAACCTGTTGAACTGTCGATTTTTCCAAGACGTCATATCGAAGAACCAATTATTGGAATGAAACTTCTTTAGTACCGGGGTGATTTTAAAATCGATGAAACAAAACAAAAAATTACAAGCAAAAAATGAAAAAGCGATATGAAACGAAAATGCGACATTTTTTTTTAAATTTTTTTTTCATACTCGGGCTGCGGGCCAATAGTCGGGTAAAAGTCAATTTTAAGTAAATTTTTCGGTAAATTCATTTATTTTTCAAAAACTCTATGGCAAACTGATCGAAAAATCTGTTCTAAATCCGATTTTTACCACAATAAATAATTTACCAGACTATATTGGCCCGGAGACCATTTTCCTCAAATGTCAAAATAGCATTATGACAGTTGAACGTGTATGGCAAACCATTAAAATAAAATTCTATTTTTTATTTTATTTAAAAATTCTCAAAATGCTATTAAAATTTAACAGTACAGCTGTTTGTGGTTATGTTTTAAACATTAAACTTTAATAGTTGTGTCATAAACTTTAAAAATTATAAATAAATTTTAGTTTGTTTTGGTTTGCCATACAGCTTCAGCTGTCAATTTTTTTTGAGGAAAATGGTCTATTGAAAAAAAATAAATTTTGTTGTTCTTATTTTATTTTCAGTTTTATTTTGTTTCTGCATACAGAAAAAAGTGTGTACATAAAAGTGTGTATGTATTGACAATTTTCATACTCGATTAAAAAAAAATTAATTGTGTTGTTGTTATTTTATTATTTTTTCTTCGTTTTGTATTCTCTCTTAAGCGTTATGCCTCAGCCGGTCAGACTTAAGTTCTTAAGTTGTGCTCCGTTTTGGACCACTTAGGAGAGCGGTACGACCACCAATTTTAGAGGTCAATTGTTTATTTGTGACGAGAAGCCTATACAATCTTGGTGATTGTAGTACTAACCGAAGTGGTGCAATCGGCGTGTAACTTAAGCTCTTAAGTCTGACTGGTTGAGGCATTACACGCGTGAATGTTAGTTAGTACGTATGGTAGTAAGCGTATGTGCGCCTGCGTGTAACAAAGCTTTGTGAAAATTTTATTACACATTTTCATTTATTTTCATAGCGTGGCCGTGGCGTGTTATATTTTATTTCATAAATACGAGGAAAGAATTGTCACAATGTACCTTCAACTGCCTCGTGTAGAAGATGCTCATGTAGAAGATCTTCAATTAGACAAAATATTATCGTCGTCGGATTATCTGATTTGTTCGGAGACGTGGGTGGATAATGACAACATTGTAGAGATTTCAAATTTCGATTTGTCATTCAATATAAAAGGCCAAATATAAGGGCAGGTGGCGTTGCAATCTACCATAATGTAAATGATGGAACCCGTGTTGTCACCCTACAAATTGACATCAATGCATTTCAGCTCGAATCCTTGTCGGTTCAGGTTTCCAAAGTGGGAGAAATATGTGCTTGCAAAAGCAGATTAGGCCATGACACATTTGTAATTATTGCGGCGATTTACATTTCTCCCAACCAATTGATGGAAAATATCATTCAATTTATCCACGAGCATTTGATAACGCCAAAAGTATCGCGGATTCTGAAAAAAATTATGATAAAATTCCAATGATTTTGAGTAGGGATTTCAAAATGAATTTTGCATTTGATATACGGCGCTCCTTTTGATTCAAATTCAATTCCTCAATACAGAATTAAATTTAAAAATGTGCAGCAGTCGTATTGAATCGACAACGCGATCAAAAACTGTTATCGGCGCACTTTCAACGATATGTCAAATATGGAATTCAAACTAGAGCGTACGTGTCCTATTCTAGTTACCATAAATAAACCACTCGTGTCATTCGTCGAAATAGAAAACATCGAGTCGGAATAATAAAATGTTAAAAAAAACTTCGAAATTTTGTTTGTTGTTTTGTATTATGATGAATAAACCCTCTAATTATCCCACTCCTGATACTGCATTCGTCTCATTCTCTTGCTGCTTAGATTCTGGAAAGTTTCACTTCTACTGCGTGTGAACTGCAGACAATTTTTTGTTTTTAATTTGGTTTGAATGGACGACATCTTGACTATCCGAGTCCATATGTAAGTACTGTTGTCTGACAAGAGTAACTCCATTTTTCTATATGTTCTATGTATTCCAAAAATTTATTATCTAAATAATTATTTGACTTAAAATTTGTTAAAATATTCACTAATCTCCTTCTGATTTCGTTATGTACCGTCTCATGTCTTTCGGAAATGATACTCTCTATATTTGCTATAATCCTGTGATAGGGAACATCTTTCTTGAATGGTAACCAAGACTTATTACCTAATAATTTTAGTATTTCGACGATACCCGAAACAATTTCCAAATAAGTTATATTCACGATCCATTTCAAACTGATCAATTTTGTCCGTTTTCCTCTCGCTCAGGAACTTCCTTATTTATTCCTGTTTTATATTTTTAAAAACAGAATTGTATCGGATTTCTGCGTTTTGAATTTTTTTCAGAAATGCTAACAGGAAAATTGGTTGTCAATGTTTCTATGGGCGGTATGTTGTACCATCACTTCGAATTGAAAAAAGTCGAAATTCGAAAAAAGTCGAATCGAAAAAGTGAAAGTTGTATCATTTTCAACTTTTATCATATTTTAACCTTGCAATACTTTTTCTGTAATGAAATGTCAGCTACATTTATTATTACTTTGGTTTTTAAATGATGAAACTTTTCATTTATCGCGATTCGAAAATGTTACAACATACCGCCATTCGATTTTTTTCGAAGTGATGGTACAACATACGGCCCTATGTCTTTATTTAACATTAATGTGAGTGTCGCGGTACCCGGGTACCTTTTACCTTCTTGGACGTCTATTTTTGTATGTTTTATTTGCAATAAAAACTTTAAATTTTGTAAGAACTTCTCGTTCAATTAATAGATTACAATCATACATAAAAATGAGAAATGTTACAACTTGGACGAACGTGTAAAAAATAGGTTTCCATACAAAATGCATGTAGGTATTAATCACTTAAATTAAGATAATTTTTCTTCACTCACATTTGGATTAAATTATGATTTCTTACGAATTTATATATTTTTAATGCACAAAATAAACATTTCACAAATTGGTAGAAATTTTAAAGCTCCGACCGTTAATTAAAATAAAATATTCTTGATTTTATGGTTATTTTGGTATACTTGAAATATGTTTTCAAATTCGGAATAAAAATAGTCTAATGCTCTACTTAGATAAATTATGATTAAATGCATTTCAAAAATCATAAAAAATCACATTTAAGTAAATAAAAGCGAAATTAAACTTTAATACAAACACAATGAATTATTTTGCGTGTCGTGACAACACGACAAAATTCATATATGCAAATGTATGTCCCTTTTCCGGCCCGCGATCACAATTGCGCGTGTTCGAAAAAGCACCATGTCAAAAATTTATTTATGTATATATTTTGAACCTACATAGACATTTTGTGCATACTACTTAAATCGTTTTCTTCCGAAAAATAACACTATACCTATAATAATAATAAAATAATTTATATGTTATCAAATAATAATTCCGATTTAACTAAGATCCGTTAAAATCCGGAAGACATTATAAATGCGCATCCCCAATAGAATTCCTTTACTTTTTCCTTACAGAAAAGTATGAAAAAAACTTGAGAATTTTTTTTTTCTCAAGATTTTTTCATACTTTTCTGTAAGGAAAAAGTTAAAGGAATTCTATTGGGAATATGCTGTAACATGTCATTTTTTACGTACACATTTGTGTACTGGACTTAAATTTAACCCTTTTACAATCAAAAACAAATCAATTTAAGCTACAAACCGTAATGGCGATTTTGATAAAAAATTTCGGTTGAAATGAAGTACAACCGACACAATTGTGTGTATAGTTATAGTGGTTTTTTCGGACGAAATAAGTGTGAGAGGCAAACACAAATGTGTAAGTCGGTTCAGAACATATACAAAAATAAATTTTTGACATGGTACTTTTACCGTACCCACACAATTGTGTTACCGGGAAGGAAAAGAGCTAAGTAAGAAAGGGATATCCCTTTTCAAGCCTGCGATCACAATTGTACGTGACATACATAATATCGTCGTTATAAGGCAGTGATACATGTACAGATTTTGCCTTTAAGGCAAGAAAAATTGCCTTATACAAAATTGAGAAATGTTCAATTTAAAATATTTGCCTTTAAGGCGAATCAAGATGGCCGAATTTTAACCAATCAGCGCGCATAATTTTTATGCCTTAAAGGCAAAATCTGTGCATGTATCACCCGCCATAGAAGAAAAAGTAATCATCTAGATATTTATGATTTCGAGGTATAAGGGTTTTAGTACATATTAACTTTTCTATTAAAAATCCAATTTTTTCAAATTAAATAGTTTGATTACTGTATCTTTTATATTATAAAATATAAAAATCGAAATTATAAATATGTAAATGATTACTTTTTCTTATATAACGACGATATATTTAAATCGTGGGTTCAATCAATTTCGATAATTGAAATCGCAAGTCGTTCAATTTCTCCACAATAGTTGGCTCCCCCTCACTCTCTTTCAAAATTTATTTTTTGCATTTTTCACATGTTGTTTTTTTTGTTTTTGACAATCACAAAATTGTTAGTAGGGTCAAAATTGATAAAAATTGAAAGCAAAATTTTAAGTTTGTTAAAAAACTATTTAAAAGTTTTAAAATCGAATTTCACAATTAAAATTGCACAACAAAATTCGGCCTATTTCGGAATCAATTTTAATTGCATTCAATTTGCACGATGTGTTACTAAAAAATAAATAATTATTTGGCAAAAACATATATGTATTGACAAGAAAAAAAAATCGACAATTTCTGTTGTTAGTTATTTACAATATGGCGTAACCTAAATTATAATTTTTTTTAGTTTGTAATATTTTAATTCGAAGATTTTTGTGAAAAATACACAAATTTTTAATTTATTCTTATTAATAAGTGTTTTAGTTAATCATAGAAAATACATCGTTTGATAATTCAATTTATTAACCGACAGTGTATTGTGTGAGGATTATTCGAAATGGGGGTTCCAAAGTTCTTCCGTTACATTAGTGAACGATATCCGTGTTTAAGTGAACTAGTTAAAGAGAATCAGGTTAGTAACCCCCACTTGATTGAGTGTTGTTGTGAAATGCGTTAACCTAATTTATAATTTATGTAGATACCTGAATTCGACAATTTATATTTGGATATGAACGGTATAATTCATAATTGCTCGCATCCTAATGATATGGATGTACATTTTCGAATCACCGAGGAGCAAATCTTTAAAAATATTTTCCATTACATTGATACTTTGTTCCGTATGATTCAGCCACAAAAATTATTTTTCATGGCAGTCGATGGTGTAGCGCCACGAGCTAAAATGAATCAGCAGCGCGCTCGAAGATTTCGCTCTGCTAAGGAGTCCGAAGATCTTATACTCAAGGCAAAGAATAAGGGAGAAATATTACCAAACGACGAACGGTTCGATAGTAATTGTATTACACCGGGCACACCATTCATGTGTCGGCTCCAAGACGCGCTTAAATATTTTATTCAGTTTAAAATCTCAACAAACCCTCTTTGGCAAAAATGTCGTATTGTGTTAAGCGGCCATGAAACACCGGGGGAGGGGGAACACAAGATTATGGATTATATAAGATATTTAAAGGCCCAACCAGGTTTCGATCCGAATACTCGGCACTGTTTGTACGGATTGGATGCCGATTTAATAATGCTGGGGCTCTGCACTCACGAACAGCATTTTGCATTGTTGCGCGAAGAGGTTAAATTTGGTCGACATGCAAAGCGACCAACTAGTGTCGATGAAACGAAATTTTTTCTACTACACTTGGGTCTGCTAAAAGAATATCTTGAACTCGAATTTTCGCAGGTTAAAGATAAAATTTCATTTGAATTCAACATGGAGAATATTGTTGATGATTGGATATTACTTGGTTTCCTAGTGGGTAATGATTTTATTCCGAATTTACCGAATTTACATATTTCATCGAACGCTTTGCCCCTCCTTTACGAAACATACAGTAAAGTATTACCACTATGCGATGGGTACATAAACGAAACTGGAGTTTTAAATTTAAAACGCTTCGAAATATTTATGCAACACTTGGCTGAAGTAGATACGAAACTATTTGTCAATATGGGCTCAGATTTACGATATGCAAATGCTGATATGTCCGCTTTTGACTTTGACCCGTCCGAAATCAATAAGGAGGATGAGGATGATTTAATCGATTTTAGTGAGTTTGCCGACAAGGGATTGGAGGATTTAATCAAGTCATCCCAAATGTACGATGAAGAAGAAATGACCGAAGAAGCTCTGTTGGCCCAAGAATTTACAAATCACAAACGAAATTATTATATAAATAAGCTGAATTACACTGAAGTTAACAGCGATGTGTTCAAGGAACAAACCGAATGCTATATACGTGCACTGCAATGGACGCTATCTTACTACTACCATGGGGTCCAGTCATGGAGTTGGTTTTATCCGCACCACTACGCACCGTATGTTAGCGATGTACAAAATTTTAAAGATCTTAAAATAGAATTTGATCTTGGTAAACCGTTTTTACCGCTTGAACAGCTAATGTCCGTTTTGCCCGCGGCAAGTCAAGAATTGCTTCCAAAACCATATCGTCGTCTTATGACGGATCCGTCAAGTACGATATTCGATTTCTATCCAGAAGATTTCATGACTGATTTAAATGGAAAAACACAAGATTGGGAAGCGGTTGTTTTACTTCCGTTTATCGATGAGAATAAATTATTAAAAGCTTTATCTCAATGCAATGACGATTTGACTGAAGAAGAAAAACGTCGAAATATTCACGGTCCAATGCTTATGTACGAATATGCGGAATTTGATGAAAATCCGCTACCCGGCGAGTTTGGATTTGTCGGATTGAGAAATGCTGACTGTCTTGAGACTCTGGTTACACTGGATGAAATTCATATTCCAATTAATAAATTAGTATTGGGCCCATCAGCAAATAGTCAGAAACATGTGTATTATCCAGGATTTCCGACGATGAAACATCTTAAATATACGTCGACTTTACTTAAATCACGGGTTCGGGTATTCGACAATCCTAGTCGTAATGATAATATGATTGTAAGAATTTTATTCGATGATGAACTTGATTCGAATCCTGCAAAAATTGCTGAACGTTTGGTGGGTAATGAAATTTTTATTGATTGGCCCCATTTAGCCGAGGCAAAAACTATTCAAATCTCGAATGCGGAAACGATTTGGACGGCGGGAAATAAAACTCAAGCGAATACTGCAAAAACATTCGAATTGCAGTCGAAACAGGTTAAGGAGCATTATATGGGTCGACTTGGCATTGATACGGGTACCATAAATACTCTTGTACATGTGTTGCCACTAAAGGGTCGGGAATACTGCTTTGGACCAAACGGTAAAATGGTATTAACCAAAATTTGGGGCGATAAAGCGCTCTGCTATCCAATTCAAGCAATCGTGTCCAACATTGAATCATACCACCCAAAATTTGCCCAGTACAAGGAAGTGGAGGAAGTGTTTGCCAAAAGATCAACAGTATTCTTACTGAGCAATGTGTTTTATGGTAACCAAGGTGAAGTTCTCGATGCTTCGTTGGTTAAAACTTGTGGCCGAATCCAAGTTCTCGTAAAAGTTTATCATGAGCCTAGTTTTAATAAAGCCCGCGAAATACATGCTTCGACAAAAGATAATTATGTTAACTCTTATACGGCTGCATCGATCGTTGGGATTTCAACGAATTTGTTTACGCGAATAACTGGCGCGATCCTAGTTGTGCCCGGTATGAGACGATCAAATTTACCGGAAAATACAACCAAGTTGAATATTGGGCTGCAATTGAAATACGTTAAAAATGTAAGTACCCAACAGTTGTTTTCTCATTTGGCTTTATTTTTATGTTGTAATTTTTCTAGAACGAGGAAGTTGTTGGATTCACCAAGAAACAGCAAAACTATTGGGTTTACAGTCGTGAGACTATCAAACTAGTTCAAGACTATCTAGCAAAATTTCCAATGCTTTTCGAAAATATTTCAAAATTCGGGAATAATTCCGATATTTATTTTGAATCGGATCTATTCCCGAATAATGTTGGCGATAATATGATAGACGTTATTTCGAAATGGATAAAAGAACAGTTGCATGTACAAGCGGAACGTCGGCCGTGTGGAACGATTTCGATTGAGAAAGAAACCGTAGAAGAGATCATTAAAGAGATTAGTGAATTGCAAGATCAGACGTATAAAAAAGTTACACTTCAGATTAAACCCCATTTACTGTATGTGCCGGGATTGCGGACAACAGCAAAATCACCGGATCCTAAGGCCCATTTTCGGCTATTTGATCGAGTTATAATGGTACGCGATTTGCATACAGTTCCTTTAGGGTATCACGGCACAATAATCGGTATACATCGACTTGCTGATTCGAACCCAATTCGGCAAGAATATTTGAAATCGTTCGACACGTTATATGACGTGCTTTTTGATAAACCATTCGATGATGGAATTTCAATGTATGGCTTGGCTGAAAATCGAATTTATCGAGTATCAGAGAATACTCTTATTAATATATCGTACGGATTAAGTCGGGCGGAATCTAATTCAAATCAAGATTCATCCGGCCAATCAAAATCAAATTCATGGAGTAAGCCGTTAAATATGAATCAAAATTCGGAAAGTGGTAAAGAGAAAACACCAAAGTCCATTCAAGCGAAACCAATTGTCGTTAGTAATGATCCGGAATCGAAAATAATTGAGTCCAGCAGCAAATCGGATGAAACTGAAATTTTAAAGAAAATGTTAGGTCTTCAAGTGAATAGCACCGATGATAACAAGACGAGAGGATCGACGTATAAAGATGAAACTGTTAAAATAGTCAGTAAGCAGTCAAATAATGTTCCAGAAGTTGTTCAGCAGTTTGCCGCACATCAGAAAATGCCGACTAGGATTATAACGCACTCGAGCAGCGTTGACCATCAAAATTCGCAGCCAATTAGTTTAGATAAAGTTTTTGCAGCGGTGAGTATGGTAGTGATTATTATTTAAGAGATTCCGTTATTTTTCCATTTATTTTCCATAGCATCAAAATACTTTAGCAAAGGTAGTTCCAGCCAAACCGGCAGTTCCATATTTGCCACCACCGCCCCAAAATTGGAAGCAGGATTTGTATATTAGGAGTTCAGATACCGGCAATATCAAATCCAATAACAATGTGTATAGTCATCCTAATGGTTTTGTTGTAACTAGTGATTCAAATACGATAAAAAATCGACCTCAGCCACCGCAACAGTCCCATGGTACCTATTTTCATCGACCCCAAGCCATACCATTAAATTCGTCTAATAATTTCACAAATAATTTAGAAACGACGACGAAGCGACCGAATGGGCCCCAGAATTTAAGCAATAATGTGCAATTTCCCGCTGGACAAGGTGCCTTTATCCCGTTGCAAGCGGTTCGAAATAAACAGAAACAGAATTCAAATGAACAACGGCAGCATTCAAATGAGAATTTGTGTAAAACGAATTCGGCCGGCCATAATCGTAATTACGGAGGAGCCGGTAATCAAACTAGAAATAATGAAGACCAGAGCTCAAGTAAAAATATATCGGTTAGCAAACCAAAAACCGAGTACAAACCACAAAGATCATCTAGATTGGCGGCTCGTTTCAATAATGCTCCATCGGAGAGTCCACCGAAATAAATTTTAAGGACTTCATTTTATATTTTAATTTTCACAATTTACTGGATTATTATGTAATGGGTTTAAATTAAAAATACAATTAAACTATAACTGAAAATTACATATTTATTTTTATTTTAATGAGATAAAACATGTCTCCCCTTTAGTATCCGTCTCATTAATATACGGCGTCCCTCTAGCGTACTCATTCGTTTTTCCCAGCCATGTACTTTGATACGTTTTACTTCCTTTGGTTTTGGAAAGTGATTTCGTATATTAGTTCTTGCTGGTACTAGCCCCCATTCTGATTTAATTATTGTGGTTTCACCAAATTTTGGGGTACTTGCGACAGAAAGTGAATGAAAGTTGCAGCGTTGAATTAATGGTAATCTAAATTATTTTCAAAGAATTTTTATCACAATATTTTCTTATAAACATATCTTACCTTATGTTTTTAATAATTTGTGTTACAAAAGACATGTTTCTTGAATAATTATAAAACTAAATCGACAAATAATTTTAGGTTACTTTATTGTCAAAATGACAGGTGCCCTAAAAACCAAGAATGGTTAAAATTTAAAACAAAATACATACAAATTTAAAAAATTTATTTCTTCTAAATTTTTGAGTGATCTGGCAAAACATTACCAAATGTTTCTTGAATTAATTTATATGCCTCCGGAGAACATTTATACAAATTGGTTGTAAATTCATCTAAGCATTTCGGATAATTATACCTTGTAATATAATCCGTGGGTTCAAACATTAGTCGAGTGATTAGGGATCTAGGAATATCCATACCAGGCCTTTTGAGTAATTGGTTTATATTATTAACAGAATCGTGTAACGATGCTTTCTTATTTTTAGAATTTCTTATCACTGCAGTTAATTCCCTGTGTTCCTGTACCTTTCGGGCCACATTGTGGCGAATCGTTTCGATGTGCTTCGATTTTTTATCAAAACGACTTTGTAATTTTAACAAACGGTTTGGTGTCGTATTACTGGATGTGGTGGCACCGGAAAATTTTCGGTCAAGAGATTGAAATTCGGCAAGCGTAAGTGTGGCAAGAGGTGTTGATTGTGGCTGCTTTTGTAGATGACTTGACTTGAACTGCAGGTTAGACGCGCTTGGAGTTGTATTTTCACTAGTTTCTGTACCATTTCCAAATGAATTGGTATTTGAATGTTTAATTGAAATGTAACTTGTTGGTTTTGACATTAGTATTTAACACAATTTTATATTTTTCACGAATTTTTGTCGTAGCCGTAGATTTTGAAGTTTGGTTTGGTTGGTATATAAATATTGTTTAAAACATAAACAAACGTGCGAGTGTAGCGTCTCTAGTGTAAAGTAGTGAAAACGTGAGTACACTGCTAACGTCACCTCGAAGACGAAACTTGGAATTTACGAAAACTCGTTATGACGTAATATATTGTTTTAAGCAATATACCATTCCACACAGGATTTTTTGTATTTTGGTATTTTTTTCAAGGCAAATTAGTTTTATTTGTTTTGTTCTTAAATAAAATTTAAACTAAAATGAGTCAAAAATGTCCTTGAAATATTTTTTATTTAATTTATGTTTGAGTTGTGTGATGCACAGAAAATTTGTTTAAGTCGCAATTAAAACTTGTGTCCATAGGTAAACGGGGAAAGAAACGAGGAAAAATCCGGTATTTTTTTACGTGTGCCATCAGTCAATGGATGCATTTAGTAGTCTCAGAGGATATTCATACTCAACGTGCATATCTACACTACGGTAACTTGAATCCGGTAACTTATTTTTCTTTCCTCTTTACCTACAAAATAAATAAATTTTATAGATAAAGGTGAAAGAAACGAATAAGTTACCAGATACAAGTTATTCTAGTGTGGCTATGCGCAACAAGCGTTTTTAAGCATTTTTGCTAAAAAAATGCTATATGGTTTCGGTTTGCCGTCTGTCCGTCTGTGTGCACGATAACTTGAGAACGGATGGAGATATCAATTTAATTTCTTCACTAAAAGTTCAAGCAATTCATGGGAATGATCCCTATTGATTTGGACATTTTTGTGTTTAGGGTGTTCGGAGATATGTAGGGTTTTGTTAACCCCCCTTCTCAAAATTGATAGATTTTTTTAAATTTTTTTCTATTCTATTTTGATTTCATCGAGCATGTGAATGTGGAATAAAAATATAACTCGTCTGGATGTGGGTTTGTGGTGGTGTAGTTATAGGGGTGGTAGGAGTGGTGGTATGGGAGGTGGAGGCGGTGGGATGAGGCGTTTTGGGTGTGGTGTGAGAATTCGGGATTTGGTGGATGATAGTTTGTGTGGGTGGCGTGTGTGTGTTTGGAAGTGGGTATGGAGGTGATAAAGGGTGATAATATGGGTGATGCGGTATAGGGTGGTGCGGGTGAGATGGGTCGGTTGGGCTGGGTGTAGATGGGGTTAGGTGGGTATTGGAGTGGGTGGTCGTAATATTTAAAATACGCCAATCACACGGCATAGAAGTTCTTTATAGGCTACAAAACTGCTTAAAGAGTTCGGCTCCGAACCTTTCCCGTCTTTTTTTAATTGATGTCGGGGATATAATTTTACTTTCAAAATTAAATTGTTGGCTATTTTCAGAATCAGTAGATATAGATACATTGAAGTTGTGCGGTACATTTTGTAAACTTCTGAACAGTTGGAAACGCGTCGACTGTAATAGAAACTATCACCTTGGCCCACTTGATTTGATATGTAATTATTGATCATGATTCAGTAGAAATCAGCCAGGCCTGTAGCGTGCATTTTATCAGCGTGCATGGTATCATGCCCATGCGGTCGACTTGCTTGTTAAATATTTACTTGTTAAAGATAGATAGAACAATGTTTCGTTAGCATAGGAACTTACAATTGCGCCATATATTATAAAGTATTGTATATACGCTGGTCCACTTAGCCAAAAAAAAAATTGACTTTCCTTATGTAAAAAAGTTGAGTGTACAATTTTTTTCACCACTATATTCTACCCTTTTCCATACAAATCAAGGATAAAAGAAACGGTCGAAATTTTTTCATAGGAAAATCGGGTTATATTCCTTCTGTTTGTATTCTGTGATTGCGCTACAGACAGCTTTGAATTGTGAAACTACTAAGAGTTTAATATTGTTGACGACGTATCTTTCCATCCGTGATAAAATGACTGACGCTCTAAAGTAATCTGCTTTCTGTGGATAGTTTTTGGATTTTGGCTGTGTTAACAGTGAAATAGTCCTGACCTTCAACGTTTACTGTTGCGCTGATAATACCTTTGGATGCAAGAGTGGCGTTACGATCAATCTGGAAACAAAATTGTCGAATGCTAAACAATTAAGACGCCTTTATGGGTGCGTTCGTTCGTTCATTCAAACAATTTTTTTCGATCAATCATCTCTTGTGAAAAAATGCAGAAGACAAAAATCGTCATTTTGGAGCAATATGATTAGTCGAAAAAAATTGTTTGAATTAACGAACGAAGGAGCGCAACCATAAAAGCGTCTTTAGGTGGACTTGATGTCGAAGTTGTAGGCAAAGGTATTCTCTATTTAAACGCTATAAAAAGAGGAAAACTGTTCTTAAGTCTAAAAGAAGTCAGCAGTGGCTGAAAAACTGCTGAGAGCTCTAATTTATAGTTTTCTAGGGCGGTTAGACCAGTCTACCAATTTGCCGTCTTGCCGTTTGGGCTGTTTAATGCAGTCCAAACGATTTGCCGACTTATGCACTGACTTATGTACGTAGACGACTTGCTGGTGGATTCCGCTTTGTTCAAATACCACATATCACTTTTGTGTGAAGTAGCTAGACCTTTGAAATCAGCAAACTTTACTATAAATGTGGAGAATAGCAAGTTTGTACTTAAGGGAACAAAGTACCTTCTACACCTTGGTTATGTGATTGGTGTGGGAGTGGGATGCCTTAGAGTGGACCCCGAGAAAGTACGAGCCACAGACGAACACCCCGTACCGAGGAACATCAAGGAAATCCGTAAGGAGGTGTGGAATATGATAACCAAGTGAAGTAGTATATCTGTTTCAATTCAAAAAAACCACTTATCTATTATTTAGCTACTTTTCAGAGGACCAAATTTAAATTTTAAATTAATTTGTGAAAAAACTATGGGACAAAAATAAACTATTTTGGAATCCATGGTATCATAGTTTTTAAACTGCGTTTATTGTCACCTTCAAGCATTTGTTTCATGCTCTGGGTTCACCGGAAATTCCAAGAATTTTTAATTAACATTTAGAAAAAAACACTTATGTCGATTTAAGTAAATACCAAACGCAAAATTAAATGCAAAATAAAAACTTATTTCAAGATAAGTGTTTATTCTAAATTTATTTCTGATCTTACAAGTAAAAATATTGCTTCAAATATAACTTATTTCATGCTACAATATCAAAAGTTATCGATTAAGTGGTTTTTAATAAATACCAAACACCTATAACAAACATAAGTGGTTTTGTTTTTTGTCAGAAATAGTCGGATTTTGATTATAGTTCAACATAGCCACTTATCTCGGCTTAAGTGATTATGTTAAATTGCTACAGCAGCAGTATTCTCAAGCTCTAAATGGTGAACATCGTCTTCGCGTAAGCGTAGTCTATGTCTTTCCCTGTGACGTGACCACAGAATAGATATTATCCAGAAGCGCCATTCAGTAGACCAAGAAAAATTTTCCTATCTATTTTTTACGACTCTGAACTGTAATTGTTTTAATATTTATATTATTTAATTTTAATAATTTATTTAATATTTAATATTTATTAATATATATTTCAAATTTAAAACTCAAAAATAACGAATTTTTCTTTCTATTGGGCACCCTACCCTGCAAACAATTTTTCCTACTCTTTCGCGAAGCATGGTCAAAAAAGGTCTGTCTGTTCTGTGACGTGACGTTAGCGTAGTCTAGCTTGTCCCCTGCCGACTGGTTGTTATTAGGATGTTTTTCTTATCATTTGTTGTGATGTATATAAATAATAAACCGTACCTGTATACTTTCATCACATAATATATTTAGGGGTATTGTAAAAATAACTATGGTTTTTAACTGTCGCTTCAGTGGTGGTCTGTGGTATCATGTAGTAGTATTGACCATTTATCAAAATTTCAATCGTCGATTATAGGAAAAGTGATCAATGTTTTAATCCAATTTAAACGCCGCATTATTCAAAATTACCTATGATTCCTAGTCTTTAGACTGTTACACGGCAAATTTCCGTAGCACGGACTGCCCTGAACTTTTTGGCTATGGATGTGCCATTTTTAACTGGAAGGGATGTTTGAATTTTCAGACCAATTACTCGGTTTATATAGCTGTACCCTCGCGAATAGGCCGTTTTATAATGGAAAAATATTCGTAAATATGGAGGGGGTGATATAAAGTTATCTGTAAATTCCCTTTGTTCCGGAATAGGTGCAGAATTATTTTGGTTTTATGGATGGTTTCACATTGGATATCAAAGAAACGATTTTATTTTCGTTTCTTTCCCCGTTTATTTATTATACAGGTTTTAATTGCAACTTAAATAAATTTTCGGTGAAATCAACTAACACAAATATAAATCAAATAAAAAATATTTCAAAGCCATTTTTGACTCATTTCAGTTTAAATTTTGTTTTCGAGAGAGCAGAACAAAACAAAATAAAATACACATACATATACATTATCTATTACGACTAGTTGGTCTTGAAAAAATAGTGCAAAAACCAAAAATCTCGTGTGGAATGGGGCTATTGCGCCAATTTTTGATTTTGATAACCGTGAAACTTCCAAACTTCTTTACTTTGTTTTATGTTGTATGAATCCCGCTCAATCAAATTGTTATTCATTAGGGTTCAATAAACAAATTGAAACACATTTGGTAGAAACTCGTTTGCAGTAATGATTACAGTAATTTTATTTCAATTATTTTCCAAAGATTGAAAAAAAAACAGAAATGTCAAAATTTGACATGGAATCACATCATCTGCTTATACCAACCGCTTGCAGCGCTGTTTTGCTGTTTATCAATCGTCAATACAAAATTGATTTTTCCAAAAATTAAAACAATTGTTATTTAATGTTTTAAAATTTATCAAGTTTATTTTATTAATAATAAATTTATTTTAATAATAATTATATTTATTAAAAAATTTATTTCTGTCTGTGTTTGTTATTATCGTTAAGTTAAAAACTATCTGTTTGCTACATTTTGTATCTCTGCCAATTTTTCATTCGTAAAAATTTTGTTATTTATAATATTATAATAAATTAATAATAGACTCTTTAATGTGAATAACAAAACATAAAATTTATACAATAAACATATTTTTTAGATAATTTTTTATTATATATTATATTTACAAATTGATTTGATGTCATAAATATTTATTTTTGTTTATATATTGTTTTGTATGCATTAATTTTAATTGATTTTAAAAAATTAAAGCATTTTGAATTTATTTACGGTCAAAAAAGGCAAGCAATTTTATAAAATATTGTATATTATTTATTATACAATAATATAATTTATTTAATAAAATTTTTATTTTTGTTATTAACATAATTTTATGGTGAAATCACAGCCATTAAGAAATTAAATAATAAAACAAATTTTTTTTTATTATTAATATTTATTTTTAATCTATTGTTTTTCGAGTTGAGTATCCGTTTTGTGTTCAAGCTGAATATTGAAAAATTAAAATATTTTATTTTAATAGCACGATATTTAAATATAATTTTATTTATTATTGTATAATTTTAAATTGGAAAAACTAAAAGAAATAAAATATAAATATCCAAATTAAATTGGTCCGTTGCATGATTAAAAATACTTTTTTGTTATTTATATTTAAAAACAAATGTGATTAATTTTAATTTATTATTGTATTGTATTGATTTATTAAAATAAAATTACTTTATTGAATTTTTCAAAGGTACGAGTAAAATATTATTTATTTATTCATAGGTTGGGTTTTACAAATGCTTTCAAAATTATGTTCCATGTACGTATAATAGGAGTAACGTGAATTAAATTTAAATTAACTATTAAGTGGAATTTGGGTTTAATTGATTTTAATTTTATATTTTTTATGATTATTTTCTCTCTTAAAACAATATTTTAGGTAATTTAATATTTTTGTATACTAACTACTTAATAGGAAATATTATTCTAAAAATTTATCGTGTGGTACCTGTACGTCTATTCGTGCATAGGTACCTACGTTTAATCATTGGTTAGATGCAAATATTATTTTTAATAGACATAATCTAGAAGACTTATGCCCGGTTGCACAGAAAAAAGACTAACGGCCGGTTAGTTGTGCGCCAGTTAAAAGTTTTATATGAAATCTGTTTTCGCAATCAGAAAAAAATCAAAGCAAACTAGATTAAATATATTTTATTCCATGAAAATATTTAGCTAGCGTAAAAATATTTAAATGGCCAACTTTGATTGAATAATTTTTTAACTAATCGTTAAATATTTCCATGGAATCAAATATATTTAATCAAGTTTGCGTTGAGTTTTTTCTGAATGCCAAAACAGATTTCATATAAAACGTTTAACTGACGAACAACTAACCGGCCGTTAGTCATTTTTCTGTGCAACCGAGCATTAATGTTTCATAAGCAACCAAACAACATATTAGTACAGTTAGCGATATCAATTTGCATAACTAAAAATAATTTCTTTTCTGTGTATACCGTTTCGTAACTATTTGTATCGACTGTAAAAATATATATAATTCATTATCAACATTTAGGCGTATACACGCTTAAATTTTATCAAAAAACTGCAATTGCTGTAAAGTTATAGGACGAAATTTACGTTTATAGAGTCGAGACTCGTGATATATTTTGTCGGTTTTATTTTAGTACATTTCAGAAATTAGTCAGTTTGTGAATTAGACTATAAAATTCAGAAATCGAAATGAGTAACTAGCCTGTCCACACACTGCATTTTCAAACAAAACTCAAGCAGCATTTGAATAATGAATGGATGGATTTAAAAGATTGTCTGATTGGTTTCACTTGGGGTTCTTTAACCAATACAATTCAGTCGATGGGTCGCACCCATCGTTGTTATCCGTAAAGCCGAGAGATGTGGGATCTTTCAAAACCGCCATGAAGAAACAATTAGGAGATGGGGATAGTACTGAGCTCGCGATGCTGACATTCCTTCGCAATTATCGTTTTTCGCCGAGTCCAGATGGTAAATCTCCTAGAGAAAAATTTCGTGGTCTGCATCCAATCTTAATCGAAATTAGTGTTAACTGTTCAGCGCAAATCAACCATCAACATCTGGCATCTTGGCCGAGAAACAAAAATATAATACGACAATGCTATTGCAAGATTTTCGAAAGTACGAATATATCGAGGAGAAATTATTTGAATATTTTGCTGAAAGCCAGAGGCGACGAGTCAACCAGTTATTATCAGAAATGCCATTGGGTGACAGAAACTTAGTCAACTTTTCCATGAAATGCTCCGAGTATCCAGGAATTCAATCAGTGGCTCAGCCCATAATGGATTATGTACTGATCGTTTACTCGATCATGGACGAGTGACCGTAGCTGTTTCATCTGGATCAGTAGAAGAATTTACGAGGATTGCCGATGCTATAATCGAGGTTACAACCGATTAGTCTTTTGGAATTACTACTCAAAACTTGAGAAATTATGGCCCACAACGGAACGAACCCGCACCCGAAGTGTATCTCGCTCTCCATTACGTACATGAAATATTACATTAAGCAGCCGTACTGACGAATGTTGCTATCATTAACAATTCGACCAAAAATCATTTAAATGCCCGTGTCCTTAACGTAAACAGGGCTACGATGAGAGTAATAAGTCTAAATGAACCGAGTTGACTGTTGATACGAGTTTAGCCGAAATTTCGAATTCTCGTGTCATAAAAAGAAAGAAGATTCTGATCGATCCGGGTGCAGATGTACCCGTACTTCGTATGTATCCGTACGGCCAAATCGAGTATAAACTCTGCAAATCGAACGATGATAAACGTTTACGACAAAAAACGAATTTAGCTAAATCTAAGTTTACGACGACATTTCTAGTGGGCATTATTTTTTATTACTGACGTCAAAACACCGAGCACTGGTCGTTTGATGGACAATATAACTAAATTATTGACAACTTGTGACTCTTCCAAATAGCGAATATTAAAACCTTCAATCCACAATAGCGTTGTGCTGCATTTTAAAACTAATTCGCAGACATCACAAAAATTTCTTCTCCATCGACAATCGGAAACTCAGACATCGTACTTTTTGAATAGAAACAACGGGACAACCATCTTTCACTCGACATCGAAGATTAGACCCAGAAAAGTAAGCCGCTGAAAAAGACGAGTTCGAATATTTAATGAGAATGGTTATTTGTCATCCGTCGAACAGTAACTGGGCGTCCCTTACACATGGTAAGGATATCCGATCGAATATGGCATCCATGTGGAGACTACCGCGCTGATATGTACTCAATACCTTATATTCACTTTTGCACGAGTATTCTTAGTGCAAAACAATATTCAGCAATATAGATTTACCAAAAGCATTTCATCAGGTTCCATTTCATCCGAACGACATTAGTAGTTCGAAAAATAGTATTTCTCCTATTCCCAGAAAGGAATAGGAAATAATTTTCTAAACCTGTTTTGGCAAAGGAACTAAAAACTTTGCTAAAAACGACAAAACAATATTGACCTAGACCGATGAAGTAAACCAAGCTTTCAAAAATGTAAAAAATGTATTGAATTTTGCTGTAGGAGTAGCATTTCATCAAAACGCCAATGAAAATTTCGAACCGTTACGTTATTTTTCGAGGAAGTTGGCCGGATCATAAACCTCTTGTTTTCGCATATCAGCAGAAGTTAGACAAATCTACGCCTAGATAAGTCCGTCATTTAGGATGGGTCAATTTACAACCGATATTCGACTTATCAACGGGGAAGAGAATACAACAGGGGACCTTCTATTAAGGATCGAACAAATCGAGTCATTTGATTACGATAAATTATCTAATGAAAAACAAATGGACGATGAATTGATCGAAATCCGTCAACGTAATTCAACTTTTCTAATTTTAGAAAAATATCCTATTCCAGGTTCTAACGAGACCATCCCGTCAACAAGTATTAGCATCGACTCATAAGCTTTCACATTCAGGCATAAAAGCTATGATTAGACCTGTAACGATATGTGTGGCAAAACGTATACGAAAAATTTCGTGCGAAGTTGTGTACAAGGCCAACGCTCCAAGGTACATCGTCCATGGCTATCGGTATTGTTTAACCATGATCGACCGTTTACTCGCTGGCCGGAAGAACGCCGAACACAATTAACATGAACAACCGCATCGTCAATGTCTCTGTTGGCCAACTAAAACCAGTATTTAGCTGGGATACTATAAATGATAGTCTACAAGCAACGAATCTGCAACCGAGTAACAGTTGGCGGAAGCGGGAAGTTCAACTAACCCTAAGACATCTCTAAAATTGGGAGTACTGTGGTGTCCTCATCGGTATGACATCAAAGGGCCGAATGTCGAAGGGCCGAATTTCAAAGGACCAAATGTGTCGAAAGGCTGCATGTCGAAGAGCCGAATTCCGAAGGACCGATTGTGTCGAAGGACCGAATGGGTCAAAGGGTTGATGTTTTTTGAAAGAAGGCCGATTTTTTTTTTGTTTTTAGAAGTATATTTTTTTTAATTTAATTTTATTTTTATTTTCTGTACCATGTACGGATACGTGGAATTTCATGAATATGAAAGATGAAAAATATTAAAATACATAAATTCATAAGAAATTCATTTATGTTTAATAAAAAAAATTTACAAAATATTCCATAAAAGAACAAATTTAAAAAATTATATTTCTAAAAACAAAAAACATTCGGCCCTTCGACCCATTGACATTCGGCCCTCTAATACATTCGGCCCTTCGACACATTAGGCCCTTCGACACATTCGGCCCTTCGACATTCGGCCCTTCAACATTCGGCTCTTCAACATTCGGCCCTTCGACACTTTCGACCTTTTGAAATCCCTTTGTACCCATTCCTCCTTATCATATACAAAATAAAGAATTTAATTTTATTATGGTGGCACTGCATATACCTAGGGCGGTATGTATCTCTTCGAATCGAAATTCGAAAAAAGTCGAATGGCGGTATGTTGTATCATTTTCGAAAAGCAAAAATAATACAACTTTCACTTTTTCGATTCGACTTTTTTCGAATTCGACTTTTTTCGATTCGAAGTGATGGTACAACATACCGCCCTAGTTAATAATCCTTAATTAACGTAGAAGTTCATTTTAGAATTTTTGTTCATCCATTACATTCATTTTAATTTATGTTCAACCATTTCACTATTTTTGCAGCACTATTTTTGCAGCATAGTTTTGATAGCTCGAGAGAATAAAAACGTGAAATTCGATCGCAAACTTCTGTTTTATAATTCAGGTGGTAATTTCTTCGTATATTAATTAATAAATAATAATTTATCAAATATATGGTAGCAAAGGCTAATTATTGTGAATATTTTTATTTTATAAAATTTTTCGATCACATTTTTATTTTATAATTAACTAAAATAATACCGTCTTAAATATTGTAGTCAAACCATTCCAGACATCATCTGGCGGGAACGATGTTAGTTAATTCTTACCTATATAGATGTGAAGGTACTATTAAAAATAATATTTGCCAAATTAATTTATATTTGGGCGAAAATATTTTTAATTAAATTTATTATTTATAAATATTTGAAAATTTAATATTTTAGTAAAAAAATAAAACTAATATTTATATTAATATATAATAATATAATTAATGACATTAATTATTAATTATTTTTCTTTCTAAAAAATTTATTTATATTTTATTTAGATTTTAATACTTATATTCTAGGTGTAGTTTGTTTAAAAATCAAAAATATTTTTTTAAAATTATTTGATAACTTTTCTTTAATCTTAATATTTTATGTACAGTACAAAATTAGTCACTCTAGAATTAAATAAAATTTGTTTATTTTTTATGATATTGAATCCAAATGATATGTAATAAATATGTACATTCATAAATATTGATTTTAATATTATTTTATAATAAATTGTTTGTTATTTTTCTACTGTCGAATTAATAATAAATTCGATTCGATTACAAATTATATATTGGATTCCCGCGTGTACAATATTAATGTAATAAAAATAATAAATAATATTTTTTATTATTATTTTGTTTGAATTATGATTACATTTTGAATGTCAGTGCTAAGGACGTGACGTTATTATTTAAGGAGATTAGATTTTTTTTTTATAAATATTGATATAATTTTTGTTACGTACTTATGTAACTAGTATCTCTATCGGCGTATATGACAATGAAAATGACTTTAAAGCGTACGATTAATTTGATTTGGTTGAAAATGTGTACGTTCATATGCTAGTGAAGTTTATCCAAACTAATCCAAAAAATACAACAACAAACTTACTGTAATAGTATTGGTGTAAGTAAACATTCAGGCGAATTTATATTGTGTAATTTAGACGAGATGTGATTTTTTAATTGGTTTGAGATACATTCCAAAGTCATTCTAAATATTTTCTAAGCATTTAGCATGAACTTCAGTGACATTGGTACACTGTCTAAACTCAGACGTGTGTCCCTAGTAAATTATTTGATTTTCTAATGGGTCTGAGAGGGTGTCCCATGAGATTTAAAAATGTGATTTTTTAATTGGCCTTAGGTATATTCCCAAGTCAATCTAAGTATTTTCTTTTCGCGGTTGCAATTGGAGAACGATTATTTTGATAATAAAGCTGAATAATTTGTAAACGTTGTTCTTGCGTATAATATCTCACCATAATGAAATTGTAAACATTACTGAATACAATGAAACAAAAAATGACAGATCATGACATATTACAAATGCCCGGAACGTAACTTAAAAATCATATCATTCCTATTGGAAAACCCTATATAATTTTGATATTTTGGAAATTACATATACAATTATATACTTGTATAGTTCCAATTTTTTCGTATTTCCTATTTCGGATATCACGAATAAATCCGAAGTTGTATAAAATACAAAACAATTGCAATTCATCAAAGTAATAGAACCTCTTCAAACTTCACTTTGGTATGATGATCTGGTTGACTTGGCGTAATACTCAGTTTATTATAATTCTAAAGTGACTTTTGCAATTTTGCAATTATATCGATATTGGGAATTTATTTTTAGAATATTTTTTAACTTAATAACGGCTTAGAACGAAGAAATAAGAAAATATTTTTTTTTATTTTGATATTTAAATTGAGTTGCGTTTAAATAAAATTGTTTTATTAATATTTTATTTTATTACGATATTATTATTTTTTTTATGTAGTTAATGTAAGAATAAGAAAAGTTTCATAATTGAATTAATTTTGTTTTGTTGTAATTTAAATTTATTTTCTTTTGGGCACATTTGTTTATATAATTAATTTTAAGTTTATTTTTTGTGTTTTTTTATATAAAAAAATAATTAAATCCAAGGAAAAAGCTCAATAATAATATGTTTATTATTATAATAAAAAATTGTTTTATTTTTTAATTAATTTACGTTTTTAAAAAAATTATTTATTTTCAATATAATTTGTTGTGTGATTTTGCTTAAAAATTTATTTATATTTAATTAAAACTTAGTTAAAAATATTTTTTAAAGCTATAACAAGTGATAATTATTTTTTACATAAAAAAATATTATTAACAATAAACCAATCATTAATGTTAAAATTCGTGTTGGCAAATTTCTATTTCCTGTATTGCCTAATAACATTTCTTCCCGTTTTCTTAACCTCGCCTGGAAATAGAACAAAAATTTAATTAGAATCTTTCGAATGACATAATTATAGTTTCTTAATTTAATTTGTTCGATGATTTTGGAACAGTCACATGGGAATTTAAAGAATTGATTATGATCAAATCTAATTTATACAATTTGGTCATTCTGAAAGAATGTTTCTTCAATGCAATTAGGATTTTAATTTATTTAAGACGATGTTAAGTCTAGTATATTTTTTTGAGGCTTCTCATTATTATTTCAGAAATGGTCGAGTTTCCGTAAAAATAAAATTTAAAAAATTTTCGTTTTACAAATACTCCTGACATCTATTGAGAAATAGCATAATCAGATTTAGTTTGTGTGTGCGACAGATTCCTACCGATTTTGTTTGTGTAAACTGCCATCTTGGATTTAAAAAAAATTTGTTTAAGTAAACAAAATGGCCGTGAAATATTTTATATTTATAGTAGTGCGAGAATCAGTGGAATCAAAAATTTTTTGCTGAAAAAAGAATTACAAAATTTCTCGCCGCAAAATTAGTCTTTACGTCGTAACTGATTTTCGAGTGTAATTATGCTGCAACCTCGAATTTAGTATAACTAAATTCAAAAAAGTCGTCATGACAAACACAACGCCATATTTTTTTTAATTAAAAAAGGATTATAACGTCATGCTTATATCGGGTTTTCCAATAGCGACTAACAATTTAGTATTTTAATACGAACGCAACCTTGGACGTTTTTCATGATCATTCAACGTAAAAACATCAGTCACGCTTAATAGTTTTATCATGATGAAGTTCACGAAGGAGCAACGTTTGGAAGTTATTAAAAAATACTACTGCACTTCTGAGTCGATGGTCACAACTTTAAGAGTTCTTACTCCAATTTTCAGTCAAAATAAGCATCCCACCAGTGCCAGTGGGACAACACACGGGTCAAAGTACCGAAAATATCGCAGTCGTAAGTGCTTTTTAGTTCAAAAGGAGTCAAATTAGCCGATTCCACGCCGTTCACAGGACATGCGGGAATTTGTCAAACCACATTGTGGTGAATTTTACGTAGAGATCATGGCTTATATCCTTACAACATCAAATTAACTCAAAAACTGAAGCATGTTGATCATGTGAAGTGCCGAAACTTCTCAGATTGGGTTCTGCTAAATTCTAAATTTTGAAGAAAATCCTGAATTTCATCGAAAAATCATATTCACCGAGGTATTCCATTTTTAGCTTAATGGCTTTGTCAATAAGCGGAATATCCGTTATTGGACAGCAACAAACCCACTTGGGCGTCAAAGGACTCCATTACTATGACAAAAAATTACCGTGTGGTGTGAATTTCATGCCGGAGGTCTGGTTAGACCATATTTTATCGACTATGAAAATGATCGCCATGTTATTTATTTATTTATTTATTTCTTAATTCACGGACATAGTCCAATTATACAAAATCACAAACAATTTTGTGAATTACACACCACATTTTGAGCATGATAGCTCATTTTCAATGAGGTGTGCAGCTCAGTTAATTTCAAAAATTAAATTGCCGTTTATATAATTTGGTTGTTTTATGAAGAATATGCGCTTCCAAATATAGTACTGCTTTTAGGGTCTCTAGGTCATCATCCATTGTTTAATTATATTGTGCTAAACTCCGGCCTGCGCCAAATTAATGCGTTTGGATAGATACACACTTAATATGTTACGGTCAATGGAGTTCGCTATCGTACCATATGTTGGAAGAATATTTTTGTCCAGTGTAGGATGGACTTGGCATCAGTGATATGTGGTTCCAACAAGATGTTACCACATACCACACAGCTTGCCAAACAATTGATCTATTGAAACGGATGTTCGGTAACCGTGTAATCTCGAGAAATGATCCGGTCGAATGTCCACCTAGCTAATGCGATTTAACGCCGTTGGATTTCTCTTTATTGGGTTACATTAAGTCGTTGGTTTATGCCAAATCAAGCCAACAACATTAGAGAAGCGCATGGATAATATCGAAAGCTTCCGGCCGATATATGTGAAAGAGTGGTAAAAAATTGGTTCCAAAGAATCGATCGCTGCAAACGTGCTCGCGGTAGTCATATGAATGAGATCGAATTCTAAAGATCAATATAACATTTGCACCCGCCCAATATCTCAATTATTCTGTGTTTTATTTAAATACAAAATTGTTATGTCCTTATTGAAAAAAACCTTTACATGAAGTTAATCGAAGTATTGATCATCAAACTTAGCTGTTACGACTATGAAGATAGGGCTCCCACCTGTGAAATATTTTTCAAAAGCCTCAGCAGTTGATATTAGAATTGTTGTAAGATTGGTTTGACATTTGAACCATGCTATAAAAAATTGGAAAGAGGAATTCGAAAAATGCGCTGAAATATTGAGTAATGCGTGCGTCAATCACGCCGGAAATCCCGTTTTGGAGATCCCACAGTTTTCTTATTTTCGAGTAGCATTATATTGTGCAATTTTATGCGTCTAACGATAAAATTTGTGCATAATCTAACGGGTGTTCAAATTTGAGGTGTCCTTTTAAATTTTATTTATTTATTTTTCTTGGAAATTAAAGGACATTGACTTCGGTTAATATTGTAAAAGAATGTCGTTCAAGTGGCCTGTCAATCTTTTACCAACATTTTGCTTTTTCGCATAATGATGGTTCAACTAGTGATTTTTGTTCGATGATGCTGTCTTTCAGATGTTGAACAGTTTGAGAATTATGCGCGTAAACTTTACTCTTCAAGAAACCCCATAAGAAGAAGTCAAATGGCGTTAAATTGCATGAGCTTGGTGGCCAATTCACATCTGTTCTTCGAGAAATTATTCGATTATTAAACTTCTCTGTCAAAAAGTCGATTGATTCGGAACAAATTTTCTTCCAACTTCTGAATAACTTTCACCATATTTACAATAAGTTTTAATAATTAAAACACGTTGTTCAATCTCTTCATTTTAAATAACCGGAATGTTTGTACTTGCCACCTGTCAAATAACATATATGATACTCTAGTACAAAAAATATAAATGGCGGAATATTTAAAAAGATACCACAAATTTCAACACCCGTTATGTAATTTTAAGGTTGTTTTTACCACCTTTAAAAATTTATTACACCAGACCGCGCTCAGATATTCAGTTACATACGTCTACGTGTATTTTGCAATTGTCAAGATGCTGGTGTCGAAAATAGTGTTGACAATTGATTTTTGCGTAGACAATGTCGATAATTGGTAACGTATGTATGTATAAATTTTGTAGACAATGTAGAATATTCCTTGTTTAGTTTTTCCCCTTTGTTGTTTCAAAATGGGGATTTCATTAAAGGTAGTTAAACTTCATTTTTACCATGCAAATGGGAGAATTTAGTACATTTAAAATAATTCAAGATATTTGCCACGTTATCCGTTTCCGTCATTCACCATATATAACATCCTTTTCTCATACCAGAGAAATTACATTTTTTGATACAGATGTCACTATTTAGTAACTTTTTTCGAAAATTGTTAAAATGTATATTTTTTTGCTAAATTGTCAAAGTGTCTGCCACCTGTCAACTGCTTCCTTTAATTGAAATCAAAACTTTCGCGAACAATTTAAAAATTACATGTTGCCCTATAAATTAATCTATAGGCTTAGATCTGCTTAAACATTTTGTCATTTCCTAATCAGTTCAATACTCCAAATCCTTCCAACCATTTTTGCTTTTCACTGACCAGGATCATTGATGATTTTTAATAAAAGTATTTCCTTAAACTTTCCAGAGGATAACAAATTCATGTTTATAAGCCTAGCAGAAGTATACAACCTAAAACTCAGATAGCTGAAAATTTCCAGCTGAAAAAATGTGTTTTGCTATTCACCGCTAGGGGCATCACGATCACAAAAATGAAATTTTTGCTGCTGAAATTTTTTGAAATCAGCAGAAAATTTTTAAAATTTTCGTGCAAATTAATAATTCTCAGCAGAAAGTTTTAAAGTTTTTCTTCGCTTCAAAACGTTTAAACATATATTTTCTCTTCATTTTCATAAATTCTTTGATTTTTCTTAAAACTTTCTGATTAGAATTATTAATTTGCACCAACATTTCAAAAATTTTCTGCTGCTTTTAAAAGGGGTCCGGGTCAAAATGCCGCGTTTTAAAATGTCGCGTTTTAAAATGTCGCGTTTCAAAATGTCGCGTTTCAAAATGCCGCGAGGTACAAAATGTCGCGTGGTACAAAATGTCGCGTTTTAAAATGTCGCGTTTTAAAATGCCGCGAGGTACAAAATGTCGCGTGGTACAAAATGTCGCGTTTTAAAATGTCGCGTTTTAAAATGCCGCGAGGTACAAAATGTCGCGTGGTACAAAATGTCGCGTTTTAAAAAGTCGCGTTTCAAAATACCGCGAGGTACAAAATGTCGCTAGGTACAAAATGTCGCGTTTTAAAATGTCGCGTTTCAAAATGCCGCGAGGTAGAAAATGTTGCGTGGTACAAAATGTCGCGTTTTTAAAATATCGCGTTTTAAAAAACTGCGTTTGTAAAGAAGGAATAAAATAAATGTTATATTGAGATAATAAGAAATGTGTATTATTAAACAATATAAATGATTTGGGTGAAATTGAAAAATATGGTTTTTCCCACTGTTAATTTCGTAATGAATTTTTTGTAAAGAGTTAGCTACAAATGATGTTTCATTGTCATATAGATACATGAATGTTCCTTTATGGATAATAAAAACCGTCAGGTGTTTTATGATCAATTGGAACAAGTGGTTTGAAAACACTACACATTTTTGAAATTTGAGGGCGATAACCATAATAAAAGTACGTTTTTAATATTTTTCTAATTTTTTTCCAAATATGGTTTTTCCCACTGTTAATTTCGTTAATGAATTTTTTGTAAAGAGTTAGCTACAAAGATGTTTCATTGTCATATAAATTCATGGATGTTCCTTTATGGATAAGGAAAACCGTCAGGTGTTTTACGATCAATTAGAACAATTGGTTTGAAAACACTACACATTTTTGAAATTTGAGGGCGATACCATAATAAAAGTACGTTTTTAATATTTTTCTAATTTCAAATATTGAACCCCTTTTCAAATAATTGACCATTTCTCATAAAAGTATTTTTTCAGTTTTATTACTAAATTAGACATTAAAGATAAATGTTTTTACTATATGAAATTTGGAAAAACCAGCAATAAAACAGCGCATTATAAATTTAAAACGTAATTTTTTCAGATCGGAGAATAAATACAATGTACCAAAGAGGCAGTTTGATGATGTAATAAAAGTAACATTTTTATGATTTCAAAATTTTGACCAACTCCTTTGTTTCATTTATCGATCTTTAAATAAGGGTTAAAAAACAACAGCACATCAAGGTATATATAAATAACAATTTCCATTACTCTGGGTATCAGTTTGTTAATGAATTGCAAAGTAGCAGGATATAAATAAATCGATTAATTTTCATAAGTTGGTGAAACTAAATTTCATAAAAATATATAAGTTAAAAAATATCAAAGAAAATATTAATTATAATAGAAAATTAAATAAGTAATATAGTACGAGAAGCATTAAAGTAATATTGCACCCAAATGGAGGATAAGGAGATTTATTCGGGACAGCTGATTGAGTTGACAATATCTCAGAAAAATTCTAAAATCCTAATTTTAAATGGATTTAGTTACACTTCCGATGCCCGCAGGAATAAATGGAGATGTACAAAGCGACAAAATAGAGTTTTGAAATGCTCTTGCAATTTGAGAGCCGAAGAAATAGATGGAAAATTCTATTTACAAAAATTGTGGAATTCCCATAATCACTCTCCTGATCCTGAAACGTTACCAGTACTAAATGTCATAAATAGTATTAAAGATATAGCAAGCACTTCAAGCAATTTACCTTGCCAAATACTACAATCAAAGATTGCAAAACTTCCTGAATTTTAAAGTTTAATATATTACCATGTATATAAAATACTACAACTGTACACGCCTACACCGACAGTGAAGAATAGCCACAAACGTTTCAAAAATGTGTCCCCTCGTTAAAAAATAATGGGCAGGTAGGTAAAAATAATTTTTAAATTATGGATGATTGCTGTTATCGTAATAAAACACTTTAATTGTGCTGTACTTTGTGTCCTATTTTGACAAATAAAAAATTACCATACAGTTCAAGTTTATCAATTGGTTGGCGTGAAATACAATATATTATTTTTTCTAAGTTGATAGAAAATATACATTTTATTTTTATTCACTACGGGTTCAACTTCAAAATTTTCCTTTCTCAATATATATGAGGTAATATAGTTTATAATTCAGATTTATTTTAAACTATTTTATTTTCTAATATTATTTGTGTTTAGAATGAATTCATTCCAAAAGCAACGAACGAGAGCACGTATAATTCGTTTGAATGCGGATGACCTTTTTAGCTTCGACCATGCACCAGATTACATAATTAATTCGTTCTTCGATAATTGTACATACAAGAAACGTTTAACTGTTGTCACATTTTGCTTCGTAAATGGCATACAATATGATGATTTGTTGAAACTAATCCGATGGAAAGATGTTACAAAATTTGATTACCGTAAAGTGCAAAAACTGTGGTCTGACAGTTCTCGAGAACCATACAAATCAAAGTGGTTCGCGTATAATTGCCATTTGAAAAGGGTTATTTATTTAAATGGTGCACTAAAATAATATTATATATATACAAATATATATAATAATTATATATCTAAATACATATGTACAAAATTTGATTAATAATAAACAAGAATTCTTAAAAAATGTTTCAATTTGGATTAAATTGTGTATCCGATATCAACTTCCGATATATAAGGACTTAACTTTAACATTTTAGTGAAGGAATATATTGTTTTTATACAACTCACGTATATTCGCAATTTTTCCGCATTTCCCGTAGTTTTTCCGGGTTGGTGTATAAGGGAAATATTCTTATAATATTTTTCTTCATCTATGTACTCGGAAAATTTTCGGAAAATGCGGGAAAATTTTCCGAACATTTTCCGATTTTTCTAAAATTTTGTACATAGATGAAGAAAAATAAACTAAAAATATTTCCCATATACACCAACCCGGAAAAACTACGGGCAATCCGGAAAAACTGTGATTTTCCATTTCCACTCGGAAAATTTTCCCGAAAATTAATGTTGGAAAATCACCATATTTTTCTGAGTCATTATCGGGAAAATTTTCCAAGTGGAAGTTCGCAATTTTTCCGCATTTCCCGTAGTTTTTCCGGGTTGGTGTATATGGGAAATATTCTTTAAATATTTTTCTTCATCTGTATACAAAATTTTAGGAAAATCGGAAAATTTTGTACCACGAGGCATTTTGAAAAGCGACATTTTAAAACGCGACATTTTAAAACGCGACATTTTGTACCACGCGACATTTTCTACCTCGCGGCATTTTGAAACGCGACATTTTAAAACGCGACATTTTGTACCACGCGACATTTTGTACCTCGCGGCATTTTAAAACGCGACATTTTAAAACGCGACATTTTGTACCACGCGACATTTTGTACCTTGCGGCATTTTGAAACGCGACATTTTAAAACGCGACATTTTGTACCTCGCGGCATTTTGTACCTCGCGGCATTTTAAAACGCGACATTTTGAAACGCGACATTTTGTACCTCGCGGCATTTTGTACCTCGCGGCATTTTGAAATGCGACATTTTAAAACGCGACATTTTGTACTTCGCGGCATTTTGAAACGCGGTATTTTAAAACGCGACATTTTAAAACGCGGCATTTTGAACGGTTCCCTTTTAAAAGATATCAGCAGAAAAAATTTCATTTTTGTGATCGTGATGCCTCTAGCGATGAATAGGAAAACACTAAATTTCTGCTGGAAATTTTCAGCTATCGTATACAGCATGTATGTCTCGGTAAATTAGCATTCGCCCTTAGAATTTGGATATCTTATACTAACACTCGTAATTTTGACATTCAAACGGTAAAGTTGAAGGCTTTGTAATTAAAAAGTCCATTTAAACGCCTTTAAAAATTTATTACACCAGACCGCGAGATATTTAGTCAAAAATACTGCATAAACCTTGTGGATTTATTTTTGTCTCAGGTTAAACGGAATCGGCATCAGACCTTTTAATAATTTATTGTTCACCTGGATAAAGTTGCTCCCCACAAGGTCCGAGACGTAACATTTTACCCAATATCTGGTGGCCGTGTGGTGTAATAAATTCTAAAGGTGGTAAAATCGACCTTTAAATGTCATATTTGAAGCCTTTACCGACTGAAGCCAATTCGGTATAACTTGACGCAAAAAATTTACAATTTTGACGGAGCAGGTTTAATTGTAAGCTAAACCGACCACTAGTTCCTCGAAAACGATAACTGTAATAAAACTGGGATTCGTTGGAATAAATTGAAATAAATGTGTACCAAAACATGGTATAGGTTTCATTGGCGTGGGCCTATTTGGTCGATGCGGGTTTAAAGCACTCCAAATTTTACCATAATTCGTTAAGAAATGGCGGAGATGGAACAATGCAGCATTTCAAATTCATTAATTGTCAATTAAAGGAACACTATAAGATTTTATTCCGCTTTTGTAAAGAAATAGATTCAAAATGAATAAAACATTTTCATAAAAGTTTATCTTTTGTGATAGTGCAGTCACTTGCGGCGAGTAGCGTAATCTCTTACTTTCCGCTTCGTTGAGACGCTTCATTGAAGCGGTTATATGTATATAAGAACTTTAAGTAGCTGCATTAAAACTCTTATTCACCTCTTCTTCACCCTTTGAAATTCATTTTTAGCAATATTAATGCTTTTAGAAAAATTGGAATTATAATTGCTTTTGTGTCCCAATAGTTAGATACAGTATCTTCAGACTGGATATACACATTAAAAAATAGTGATACATATATAAATCTTATTTATAAGTATAATAAATTATTACCTGGTATAAATTGTCTTCACCAGGTGGATCTAAACATGTAAATTCACAGCAACGTTCACCTACTCGAAAATTTTTACAAAACTGAAACGAAACAAAAATTTAAAATGTAAATTTAATGATTTATTGTACATCCTGTACTGTATCGAACAAAACTATAAAATATGTGAAATGTACAATGACAAACCCCCCCCCCCCCCCCCCCCCCCCCCCCCCAGTAATAATTTATTTATTGTGTCATTTACTTTTTGCCGCCCAATATCACTTAAATAAAAATAATTGACTTAATATGTGGCACAGTAATAAAAATTTCTTTACGACCGATATATGATTATATTTCTTAGCATGTCACTCTTGTGGTCGTGTTAAAAACAAGTGGGCTAGACATTCCTCGTATACTACAAACATAAACATTGCCTATATATGCGTGCTACACATAGATAAAAGATTTTATTATATCTCAATTTGCAGGCTCTTTTTGGATTTTTATGACAGCTTATTGTGAGAAGATGGAATGGTGATGGATGGGTGGGTCACAAATAATTATTTTTGCTATTGGTAGAAAAAGAGTGGGTCATTCGAATCTTTAATAAAATTATATTTGTAAAGAAGATAACTGAAACGAAGACGCAGGCAATAACAGGAAGCCTAAACTAATTGCAAGTTAAATGAAAATCTTCTTATATTTAATTTATTATCGACTGGTTAGGCATGCCGGTGCAAGCAAACAGAGAAATTGGAATGACGTTACCAGCTCAAGTTGATGGTGTTCGCGGCTCGTAGAGGAGCTGTAAGCTGTTCAAAGCTACATTTTCGTGAGATACATTTTGCGAAAATTGGTTAGCTTCTCGAATATGTAGTGTTGAATCTTGGTGCCTATACCAAAGTGTTATGGTGAAACTTGGCACGTAGCTTGGCACCTGTTGTGATATTTTAGCACTTCCTCCAGGGGTTAATAAATTATCATTGAATGGCATTAAAATTGTCTATCTTCCGTCTTCGATGGTGTGTCGATGGTGTGCCGATTCGTAGTGCCGTTCGCATTCTAACTCGTGCGGTTATTCTGAAGATAAACAAACATAGTCGATCTCCCAAAATGACCTGAGTGTGCTATCGATGGTGTGCTCTACACATTGCCGAAGAGGATGTGAACCGTTAACACTATACTGGATGCAACCAGCCTTTTGAATCATCCAAATTACATCTTCTTCGAGTAAAAGTCGGTATCTAGCTCGCACTAAGATTCATAGAAATTTAACGTAAAATTTAACTAGCGAAATAACAAAAAAATATTTAGCTCACAGTTTCGCAGTTGCGGTACGCAGCTGACGTGTAAAGTTTGTAGTTATCTCATTCACATATAGACTGCGCTAATGAAAACTCTACGTTTTCGCAGCAATTTATCTGCCTAGAAAAATAAAATTTAGAAAAATTTTAACAGCAAAACATGAAATTTTTTTTTAAATACTGAACAAAATAATTTTCTACACTATGAAAATAGTTTCGGACTATATTTTTGCTTGCGGTTGTTGTAGAACAAATATAACAAACGTCAAAATTTATCTCTACATAAACTTTTTAGCTTACCTATTAATTTATCTGTAATTTAGTGGAAACTTGTGGAGATCGCGTTAAAATTTATCTTAGCGCAGGCTGAATACTTAACTTAAGATGTAAATTTGTCAATTGGTTGGGATGGAAGCATGACTTTGATCATCCGAACGACCAGGGCTGTAACTAAGCTGAAAATGTTGAATCGATCCGCTAGCCTAACACTAATTTGATAATTGAATACGACTTTGGTGCCTTCTTCGCACAGATATCACTGATTGTGACTGCGGCTGGTGTTCCCGCTAATCCGAGGCAGTTTGCTGAACTCTACGATATGAAGTTGACGTGTGATTATGTACCCCATACAGAGCTCAAACGTTAAAGTTTTGGTTAGAGTGCGATACGATAGTTTCCGCTATGGCAAACAGTACATCCGTGAATGGCGATGCGGGTCGTGGTGACCGGAGTTTTGGTTGATACGGTGTCATTTATTGAAAACCTGACATGAGCTAGATTTATGGACCTATGCGGAGACAGTTGAAGCACACGCTCTTTTCTTGAATTGTTTGAATTCTCTTGCTTGAGTTGATTGTACTGAAATACGTTATGATTTCCAGCACAAACTTTACACGTGAAGATGCGAGGGTCCTAAGTGATGAGCAGTGAACGAGTTGATTTTGTGTCAGATTGGCGATGCGCGAGGAACACGATGATAATGGAGCTTCTGTATGCGACTGCGATGAATTCGATTTTGTTCTGGTTATTGAAATCATCTCCAGTGATTGATTGGCTTCAGATAGTGCGCTCGGGTTAATACCATTTCCCATTGTCGATGGGTTTTTGGATCCAACTTATCGGTGATGATATTAATTAAAGCGATATCAGGGTCAGCTGTTTGTTGTTGTGAGCCTGGTCGACGATAGATTCTCGAATACAGTTCAATTAATGTATTTGTTATTGAAAACTTGAACCCCTGATTCGAAGAACGTTTGTATCGAAAGACTGATGTGCATACGCTGCAATATATACAAGCGACATAACTCCATTTTTATATGAATTTCTTTCGATTCGAATATTTGACCTTTTACATCAAAATAGGAGTAGCAAAATTGTTTAAATGGTAGATAATAGATACCGCTAGTAGTTTTCAAAAAATTAAAATCGATTATAAAATCTTTGCAGTGTACATCTAAAATTTCCTCTCAATTGGCTCTCTCAATTTAATGTCACTTTGATTTTGGCTGCACCAACCGTATTGCTATTATTCGTAAAATCAGAACCATATCTAAACTTTATAAATATCTAAACTACTAAGCGTGTAAAGAATTAAACTAAAATGATAAAATTCGATTTAACGAATAAAACTTTCCAATATCTGAATTGGCGTTTAATCTTTCCGCTGTTGGAATTTTTGTACTGGATGTATGTATCATATTCATAACCTACAAATTATGTATTGAATTACTTTTTTTTAGATAGTCGTCAAAAAATAATTATACGAGAAAATTTTGGAACACCGTGAATAAAACTGGTATGGTGGATTATACGGCTGATATTCGCCAAAGGCTTAATATGAGTGAAGCTATACCGGAAGAGCTTTGAAATCGATTGTATTAGCTACATTGAAAGAAAACTGAAGTAGCCTCAATGCGTTACCATGAGTATGTTGGATGATAAATTAAATATGTAATCAAAGGGAACGGAATGTTGGGTTGTGACTTTAATTCGTAATGCTGGACTCGATGGTAAAATTGGCTAGAAATTGGGACATGTAATGGGAACGCAACCTTTGCCACCATATCAACATCTATTTGAATTAAGTAATTGATTTCCTCTCGGTTCGTTCAGAAGCTCTCACTGGTACTGTAGAAAGAAACCCAAGCTAAAGCACAAGAAAGTGGTGAAAATAATTGAAAGTAATACTAAAAAATTTATTGAACCCATAAACATTTTTTCTTTTTATAGTCACCCGATAAAATTGAGAATCCAGAATAATCCGAATTTATGAAAATTAAATTGTTAATAATAAACCTGAATTTTCCATTAATCAACAGTTTTTTTCAAAAATTTCAGATAAACCACATTCGGTATAAGTGTTGTTCTGAACACAATAACTACCGCCAATTTTGGTCGATACACAATAAGTAGAAATTACTGAAGATTACAAAAATGCTGGAGTACGTAAAATCGCTACATTGGTTCGCTTTACATCATCGACAAATGCAATAGTGTTTTGCCGGTCTTTAATCGCCATTGTTTTGCGTGTTCACTGCAAGGAGCAATTATGCCGATGTCGAATGAATTAAATTCATTCTGATATAGCTTGATGACGAATTCGAATAATTGGTTTGCCTTGGATGAATTGAACCACGATGGACGGTGTTGTAGATCCTGATCACGTAATCGGTGGAGAAAATATTTTTTACTCGATCTGGGCATGTTCGATCAAAAATATTAGATACCCGTGCCAAAGAATATAGTATCATTAATAATGCTCAACCGAATCACTTTCATTAATAATGCTCATTGTTTGACAAATGATCGCGAAAAATTTGACAGAAGCCGAAGAGAGAATTAATTTTTACACTACTAAAAATTTTTAATATTTACAAAAATGACTTTTTTTAAAATTTATTGGCGAATGTGGAAACTATTTTAGGAGTATTGTCAAAAAAAAGTGTTTTCTGTCATTTCTGATATATTCTGTGACGGTGGCTCGAATAGAAGTTAGAGTAAGAAAAATGTTTTCTTCGTGAAAATGTGAATTTAGACATCTCGGCGGAGTGGTGTTGTCCATTGTTGTTTGGTTGATGGAGTTGTCCTACGTTATATCGAATTGGTGTGTGTTGTAGGGTGCTCACCAATAGATGTCACCTCCGATTAACGTTAAGTGTTTCTGAATTGCATATCCCGATTGTACTCGTATATCTTCATTGCGGTTCGAAAAATATGATTGGTGAATTAACGCAAATCCAAAATTGGCCCAATTCCATTGAACAACAAAAATCATTGAATGGGCGATTCTTTGACATAGTTTTTCGTTAAAACAGTCAAGATATCACGTCAAGTATTAAAAAATATGAGTATTTTCATGATGAACTGTTTTAATCACTGAAATTGTTGAATAAAAGTTTTTTTATTTCTTATCCGCTGTATATTGTGTATTGGCTTCCTGAACAGGGAAGCTAATACCAGCACTAAAAAATAAACGAAAGAATTGCTTTTAGCGCATAGATGCAATGGAGGTAGAGGTAAAGTCATCTCATGGATTAGACGGATTAGGACCAATTCAGCAAATGTATTTTTCGGATGGGAACAAAGATACCAGATATAGAAATACGCAATCAGAAGCGCCAGCACTTGATTCAGGTGACTAACTAGGCAAGCTAGATTCCAAATTTGAGAGAGAACGCGCATATCGAGAAACTGGGTCAACTGGATAGTGTCCAAAGGCACGATGTGATTTAGTCTTTTATTACGAAAGTATACAAGAAGTTACACGCCGATGGGGCGACCAAGTTGGTTTGAGTTAAAACTTCAGCAAAAAGTTGAAAGTAAAATTAAAGAAGTCGATGCCAGCTTGGGGAGACATGCCTCACAAACAAAGGAAAGAGGTTCAGAGATTGTGCAGTACGTTGTTGCCGAGTGCTTGAGTGAAGTTTTGAAACCTGAGATATTAGGTGATGAAGCCCAGTTCGAAATTTCAAGGCTCAAGACTCAAGATGGAGTACAGTGCTTTGGTTCCATAGAAAGGACAGCAGATGTGTTGCAGATGACACCCAACACTGCGAACCAAAATCGGAGCGAAAACTCAATTTAAACGATGCTGCAGTGATCGAGGCATTGATGGAGCGAGCAATGAGACAATTGGCTTACGGCGTTCGGAGTTAGGAATAAGTCGATCAAGTGTGAAGCCAAGTGGCACCAATAAGTTAAAGAAGTTACGTCAGATGTGGGAAACTTTATCACTACATCCGAAACTGTTGTTAACGCTGGAATGATGATTTTTTGCGGCAGCAAGATTTCCGATGAAAACAACATGAAAAGTGGCGAGAGAAACGGAGCCCAGGAATACTAAAAATCACAGAGGGTTTAAGAAACTATCAAGACCATAGCAAATCATTGCTCTAAAACATAAAATTGGAAGACTGCATAAAAAGAGGGCGCACGATGTTAACCAGCATCGATATTACCGGATCCGGTGGCAAAGTGGTCAGCATGCTTGCTCCAGTAACCGGAGGTCACGGGTTCGAATCCCGGTGGTGACAGGAAAAAAACTTCACGGCTGGTTTTGGATCAATGAATTAATCACTCATTATCCGAAATGAAAATATGACTATGAAACCTCATTTGAGGCGGCTAAATCCCTTGATGGATTATAGTGCCAGAGAGAGAGAGAGAGATATATATTGCCGGATCAAGTATTATGTCAATATACTGATTGGGATTGGATTTTTGAATGATATTCCATGTGGAGGGGAATATGGAAATAGAAAAAGCAGTTGTAAACGGTGGTGACAGTCATCACGGAAAATAGTGGAAATAACAACAACGTTAATCATCAAAACAGGAGAATTGATGGCCTGAAATGTTCGCGAATACACCTGCGTGAAAGTAATTTACAATTGCAATACGCGCATTAATCGCCAGATGTAATAAATGGAATAATCTCGAACTTTTTGGACGCTTTCCGCTATTGACTCATCATCCACTGCCGGACTTACGCTCAACAATCGTACTGGAAACTTCCGCTGCACTTCCACCAGACACCTTTGCTCCATTTGATAAGCCAATTGATCCGTCCTTTCCCCTTGGCCGTAAATTCTCTTTATGCCAACTTTCACTATCCGGGCTAGAATTAAGCGTAAGCCTCTGGACTTGATTGTTTCTTGAACCTTCTGCAGTTTTCTTTATTCCCGCTGTCTGTTCTTTTCGTCAGTTTTGAAGCATCGTCTTTGAATTTTGATGTCACCCTGGCTTAATGTTAGTTGCCTCAACCCCTCTCTTAATATTTATTTTATCACTGTAATATCCTCAGCTTTGCGTAATTTTATTATGACAGTGGTCAAACTTGCTCTAGCTGCGTCATATTCTAAAGCCAGCGCCAATACTTCATTCATGGTTTATGTCTCGTATTCATTCTTAATTGAAATTTCAGGTAGCTGTCCTCGACAGCATTGATAAACGCCTCCACTGTCAGTCCGTTCAACACATCTGACGTGTAACTGACATGTAACTGACGGCATCTTACTTCCGTATATGTGTTTCGAAACGAGCCTCTACTTGCTTGATTTTATTTTCAAACTCCTGCCTGATTTGTCCTTTAAATTCCACGAGCCGTCCGTCGACTTTTTCCTCAAGGGACTTTATTTCTCCTCTAACCTCTTCGGTACGCTGGATTTCGCCTAGTTTTTCATACATCATGCTCTGCTGTTTAAGTAGAACTGTAAGCTGACCACCTTGTTCCGCTCGTAGTTCTGTCAATTGTGCACTTTGCTGATCGTCTTGCAGGCCGATTTTTGGAAGCCTCAGACTATTGACGAGCTTAAGGCAAACATTCGTGCCGAAATCATCGCTAGAACGCACGAGATACTTAAAAAGGCAATGGAAAACTTAGCACAAATTGAAAAACTAGTCAAACAAATTGCAAAGAACCAATTGAAAAGTATCTCATATATAGAATTTTTTTTCGAAGTTATTCAATCTCTACATACCGACATAAGAGGTCTCACTAAGTCTCAATTAGTGTATTGTGGAGCAATAGGGTTAAAATCGATAACGTTATGAATAATAATCGCTTCAATGTGTTTCGACTGTGACAAGGTTCGAACTCGCGCTGTTTGGCTTGATAGTGCTACCTCTAAGATGTACACTTTAACTACTGGACCACCAAGTGATATAATTGGGTAGAGTATTATTAAACGGTACATGTATTTCGTTTTTAATCTTCATTTAGGGGTTTGTTTGTTGTTTGTCAATTTATAAACGAAACTTTATGATAATTAGACTTCAATGATAAGCTCAAACTTGGCCAGTTTAGCCGCCTTCGAAAATGTTAAAATTGGACTTAATTCTTCTTTTCTGGTCTAAATCGGATTTTATTTTTATCGTCATTAAGGCGAAATTTGAAATTTTCTTTTCCCGTTCTTGTCGTTCTTTTCACTATATTTTTTTTTCCGTGGGCACAACTTGGCACAAGATTATGACCAAAACAAGATGTGATAGATTACATGATAACATGAAATTATGTGATAGACCGATAACATCATAATCCGGCCTTTCACATATTCTATATTCAATTACACTTGTAATCTTCTTCACTGACAATATATTGCTTGTAATATAAATTCCTTTTATTTATCCAATATAAACTCTACACAACAAGACAGAAAATTATTTCACGCGATAATCTCGTGTAATCGACCGTGAAATTGGAAAACCTTGTTAAATAATAATCCCGTATAAACATTAGCTGTATATACTCATGTACACCTACGTTGCCACACCACTACCTTAAAGTATATATAGAATATCGGTGTACAGACTTTCGAAAACGTCTGTAATATTTTATGAATTATGGTTATTCGAATCGGGTATCGAATATCTGTTTTTATTTCACCGGCTGGGTGGATTTATCTACCCTACCTATACCAATACCAATAATACTTAGTTATCGATTAGCAAATCTGTTAAATTATTCAAGTTCAATTTCACCGCATACGAATTACGTGTATCTATGTAAGGATTGCAGTTGAAGTTTTTCTTTCTACGTTTTATGCACGGAAAAATGTTAGCATTCAACTGGTAGTTGTATCGATTCATCTATTCGCTATATTTAGATGTCCAAATAATTAATACTTACATATGGTGGATCACAGTAAATTGCCTTGCACCATAATGGTTCGGAATGATAGCATACGCATAAACTGCATACTCCTGGACCAGGAACGTATAGTAAACCGTGCGCCACAGTATTACCTTGAAAATCTATACAATCTTCTTCTAATGCAACTGAAATTAGAAAGAACAAAAAAAAATTATCTGTTTTGGTATGCAAATATGTATATATACGGCAGAAATATGTAAATACAGCAAAATCACTTATGTATATTACGTATACATAATTTTCTGAAATATAATCAAGACCAACAATTTTTTGTTATCCCAGTTTCCAGATCATTGAGCTTTATTGTATATATCCAAAATAAACTGTCAATGATTTTCATGTTTTTACTTTTTTTTGTCTGCTCGTTCATATGGAAAAGTTCATTAGTGTTAATTTTGTCTTGTTGAAACGAATTTAATTCTAAATTGAATGAAAATTTATCGTTCCATATATAAACGAGCCGTTTGTCGATTAATTTTATATGTTATGTGTTTATATTAAGAGGAGCACGTAACCTTTTAACGGCAAGTAATTTGTGTGATACATACCTAAATATATATTGCCGTTCAATTTAAAATTATGGATTGTGAATCAATCATTGGACTTTATTATGCTTGCAATATATTATAAAAAACCTGTCTGAGGTTTTACTATGTCAAATTATCTAGATACATAGAAAGGACGGTCGTATGGAACAAAACCAGAAAATCCAATGGAATACCGAGTGTTCAGCAAAATAGACCTACCCGACGCCTTTTGCAATCTGGCCTGTTTCGAGTATATCGCTTGCAGCCGAGTGTGAAGACAGCACCTTGCATTTTCCAACACTTATTCGACGCAATGATGAGCAGAACTAAAGAATGCTCGTCCGGAAAGAATCCAATAAATACAACAACAATAAACTTATTGTAATTGTATTGGTGTAAGTAAACATTTAGGCGAATATATATAGTGTAGTTTAGACGAGATGTGATTTTTTAATTGGCCTTAGGTACATTCCAAAGCCAATCTAAGTATTTTCTGAGCATTCAGCATGAACTTGGAATGTACCTAAGGCCAATTAAAAAATCACATCTCGTCTAAACTACATAATATAAATTCGCCTAAATGTTTACTTACACCAATCCAATTACAATTAGTTTGTTGTTGTTGTATTTGTGGATTAGTTTGGATAAACTTCACGAGCATCCTAAAGGTACTTTTGCTTTCATTGATGATTTTATTGTTGAAGGAAATGACGAGAAAGACCACAGCACAACAATCTTTTCAATGCATTGAAACGCATGCAAAAATATGATTACGGCTTAAACTCAAAAAGTGTTTATTTGGCCAGAAAGAGTTAAAGGTTCTGCACCACATCGTCTACGCAAACGACTTACGATCAAATCTCCAGAAAATCTAGATGCTGAGGCTAATTTCCTCACTGACAGACGTCCAACAGATGCAAGCATTCCTAGGAGTAATTAAATCGTGGGCTTTGTGACAAGACAGGTGGACCATAGGATGAACTGTTGTGCAACGCCGTATAATTTGAATGGACGCAGCAAAAAATTTTTAAGATGTTTAAAAAATGATTACGTTGAACTTGGCGTTAATCCACTGTGACTCGAAGAAGAAAATTATAATGGGGGCGGACACATCGAACTATGGCATAAGCCAGCATTGATGCACAAACTACATAACGGAACCAAACCGCCTCATTGGCAGTTTGGGGAACGTAAACTTAAAAGATGAGAAGAACATGATCAATTCTTAACCGATTATGATGGGATTGTGTATGCTGGATGGAAATGGGATTCTTAAATGGTTTTGGGAAGGAATTCTGGAATGTGGCACCCGGGACGGAACTTCACCAATTCTTAACCGATTATGATGGGATTGGGTATGTTGGGTAAAAGTGGGATTCTTAAATGAATTTTGGAAGAAGTACTGGAATATGGCCACCTGGGACAGAGCTCGATCAATTCTTACCGATTGTGATGGGATTGGGTATGCTGGATAGAAATGGGATTATTAAATGATTTTGGGAGGAAATTTTGGAATATGGCCACGAGGGTTGGAACTCGATCAATTCTTAAATGATTTTGGGAACGAGTTCTGAAATATGGCCACCTGGGACGGAACTCGATCAATTCTGTACCTATTATGATGGGATTGGGTATGTGCTGAATGGAAATGGGATTCTTAAACGATTTTTATAAGAAATTCTGGAATTTGGCCACCTGGGACGGAACTTTGGGTATGTTGGATGGATATGGGATTTTTAATTGATTTTTGGAAAAGTTCTAGAATATCGCCACCTGGAATGGAATTCGATAATTTTTTAACCGTAATTGAATATGGCGGAGGGAAATTAAATTCTTCAATAACTTTTGGAAGAAGTTGTGCAATATGGCCACCTGGGACGGAACTCGGTAATTTAAACTAGGACGGAACTAGGTAATAAGTATGAGTCTTTCTCAAAGCAAGAAAAATGTGATGTTAACATGTTTCTGATAAGTCAGCCTTAACATCTATCACCAGTACGTGACCCACTCATGTAATTATTGAGTTGAGCGGCAGGCCAACTGCCTACTCTCACAAAAAATCACGCCATGAACCCTACACAAACGGGAACATGGAATATGATGGCTTCCAAGACCTTGAGATTTCCAAAACCTTTCGAACCAAGCGGAAGTTTATACTTTTGAGGTACTTGCAATTGTTGTAACTCTGAAGTTACGCTCTACTCGTACATTGTCTGCGCCACCGATCCTCTATCTTCTTCACTTTTAAAATGAAAGCCAATCACAACTTAACTTTTTAATAATTTATTAATTTTATTTAAATCTTAATTCGAATAGTGATGAGTTTGTATAAGTTCATCTATATGGTTTTAACGCGGACGATCGACTGCTTCAACTGACCGATTGGTTTTTCCTGCTCATCCTTTTATCTCTTTTCATTATATGCCCGAACGGTATTTAGTAAGAAACAGATGAACTTATAAATACATTTACACAGAAATAGACTTAAATACTAATTAGAATCAAAAAAAAAATGTATAATTCAATGTATATAATTTTGGATGTAATATTATATAATACAATATTTAATTATGTAAGTATATAAAACAAAATATAAAATATATTGAAATGTAAGTATATATATACATACTTACATTTCCAAATGTAAGTATATAGATACAATTGTATATAATAGTTAATAATAATAATGATAATAATACAGGGGTGTATTACAACACAATACAAGAGCTTAAATGGTCTGGGAGTTAATTCCTTAAAACAGCCAATAATTATACTCTCCACTACAGCAATAATCAGGAAAGAGGAAAATTATGATTCGGTATCTCATCCTCTATGTAGTACAGCTGTTTATGATTTTATAATGCCACATATATCCAACGTGCCGAATTCCATCATTATCGGTTAAGTAATAGCCGTGTCCAATTACAGGTGGCCACATTAAAAAAAAATCTTCTGCAAAATCTTATTTTCATTAAACAAATCCAATCCCGTCGTAATCGGTTAAAAACTGCCTGAGTTCCGGCCAAGGTGGCCATATTCCAGAATTTCTTATAAAAATCAATTTAAGAATCCTATTTCCATCCAACATAACAAATCCCATCATAATCGTTTAAGAATTGATCGAGTTCCGTCCCAGGTGGCGCTATTCCAGAATTTCTTCCAAAACTCATTTAAGAATACCCGAATCCATGCTGTATAAGATAGCGGAATTTTGACAGCGGAAAATAAGAGATTACGCTACTCACCGCAAGTCGCAGCACTATCACTAAAGAGAATTTATTTTGTAATGTAATTACCAGCGGAAATTTTTTATTCATTATGTATATATAGTTTTTCACTAAATAAAACATCTCAGCGGAATAAAATAATAAAAGTGATCCTTAAAATGACAAATTGATTGATCTCCGAAGTAAAGGAACTCGGTATATGAAATGTTGAAATTTAACAATATTCCGTCTTTCCGGCATTTCTTACACTAGTAACCAATGATTTCGGTTGTTTAACCGGAAGCACTCAAAGAAAAAGATACCACAACCACTTTGCAAGTTCTCTCTTGATTGACCCCAGTAACGAGCCTTGATATATGAATATCTCAAAAAATCATGAATTATTTATATTTGTTCAACAACTAACTAAAACGTTTGAAGGTAATCGATAATTTTGATTATCTTAGAAAATTGCAAAAATAAGATTCTTAGCTGAAAGGAAAGAAGTAACCTAATACGTTTTTAAATTTATCTACCTAAACGTATGTACAGAGCACCAATTTGCTTTGAACATATTTCTATTCCCCCAAAAGTCTATGAACAATAAATGTAAAATTCTGGTAAATTGTATCATTTTCATTTAGATCGCTTTCCATGTACTGTCTGAATATACGAATACCCCAAGCACAAGCACATCTTGTATATTTTAATTATGTATACTTGAACGAATTAATTTCATAAATTTATGTCGTTTCTTGTACATGAAATGAAGACAATACAACTTCTCTCGTCTTTCGTTCTTCCCTCCATGTAAGAATTCTATGTATAGAAAATTGGAAATTCACCCTTTTTCCCATGTAAAACAGAAAAACTTGAGATACACAAAAATTTCGAAAATAATGTCTTGATATCTTATGGTTTATGTTATTTGCAAAATGTAAAACATAAATTTTGGTTTCAATGACATTCGATAATGACGTTGCTGCGCGCTTTAGGAACGGTGTAATAATGCAGTGGGGTATTCAGTTCGTTTTTAGTCTTTGTTATATTGCCGAATATGGTAATGAAAGATTATGTTCATCTCGAAAAATATTTCTTTTTTTTTTACTAATCTACGTGATATTATCCTGTAAAATTGTTTGTACCTAGTTTAAAAAGATTTTGATTCTACCATCCCGCAGTTTTAAAATTCACCATTATGTGCTGTGGACAATAGCAAAATAGTGAAGGGGAAAAATATGGAATATTTACTCGTGTGAACGTGCATCCACATGGCTTGAGACTATTTTGGAGCAATAACGAAGTCAATATTTATAATCTAGCTGCGCTCAATATACAAATGCGGTTTGCCGTACGAACGTCCACTTGTCATAGGTTGGCCTTACTTGATCAAAACCAATGTTGACGTGACAGATGGGCGAATGGAACTATGAGTTGCCAGAAGTATATTAAATGGAGCCATCCTGAAAAGGACAACGAGAACGATGAAAACGTCAACAGTCAAAATGTCTGGATGTATTTCGACACAAATTTACAAGCTGGCAAGAAGATCAGGCTGACCGGACGATTAATGTTAAGCGTAATCATTTTGAAGTCGTGCCTGAGTGTGTCACAACAATTCATACATTACAGAGTGGTGCCTACAACGAGATAGTATACTCACGATAAAAACACAGTCAACAACTCGTATATGTTGCTTTATCGCAACGGACATATGAGCGCGGTCTTCCAATTCTCAGGCAGCTCTTCTTGGTCCCAAATACAGACGACGAGGTCGTATAGACTTGTTGCAAGAGTAGCGCCTCCGAGTTTAATCAATTCTGCAGGGATTCCATCGAGACCGGGTGCCTTTCCGTTTTTCAATCGACTAATAGCTGCGTCTACTTCCTCCACTGTGGGATATTCAACAAAGACCTCTTCACCCGGAGGAGCTATTGCTCTAATGAGGGTCACGTCCTCATTCCGATTTAGCAGATTTTGAAAGTAGGTTTGCCATACTGAGAGAACATCAGCCACGTTTGTTCTCAACTCTCCATTCCCGTCTTTGATGGCTGTACATCTTGGGTGGAAGTCTTTAGTGAGATTCCTGGCATTGGCAAAACAGTCCCTTGAGTTTCCTAGTTCCGCTTGGAAGCTGATGTTTTCGATGCATAATCTCATATGTTCGCGCTTCTTTTGTGGAAGGTATTTAGTCGTGGCTTTCCTAGCGCGGAGTTATTCTGCTAGAGTGCTTCTAGTGTTGCAAGCCAACCATTTTTCACGAAGTGTTCGTTTATTTTCGACGACTCTACGGCATTGGTCATCGAACCAATCATTGCGGGGCGGGGCCTCGGAGGTCTTCTTCCGATGGTATTTTGCGCCGCGGTAGTTATGGCTGACTGTATAGCGTGCCACTGCTTACCGGCTTCCACCGGAGGAAAACATAAAATAATTTGCCCGAAAGAAAACTCAACGCAATCAATTTCTGGTATTCGAAAACCTCCTCATTAATTTTCACCAACATCACAAAAATCGATTTAAAAAAGCCAAAATTCGAGCATCATTGTAGGGCCCTCTAACGAAAATTTCCCGAAGTCAAAAATTACTGCCTATGTGTCTTCGGTATTTTCAAAATGCTTGTACTACAAAATATATATCACACAATTCGGAAACAGTCTTAATAGGCAAAAAACTATATAAAAATTCCATCGATCCCCGGAACACGAAAACTTCATTCCAGCAATGTTTATCAAACTCGTTTAAGACAGGAACCTGGATCCCATCGGAGAACAGCTAAACGAATTATCCCGAAATCAGAATTTAATCAAAGCAAATTTAATCAAAGTCATTTGAGCTGAGAAAAAAGACTAAAAAAGGAACCTGAGTCCCACCGTAGAATCCTCTAGCGGGTTTTTCAGAAACCAAGACGGGAATGGAAAGAAAATTAAAATCCGAGCCCCTCAGGAACCCACTCTGAGCGTAATTTCCCGAAAAAAATAAAATATGAAACCCGGGGAATAACCGGATAACCCATAAACAACTTTTTCTGAAATGAATGATCCAATCGCAATGGTACTCGAAACCAACTCGAGTTCAGCAATTTTCATGAAACTCAAACGATAGTAAACAAAAAAATTAGTAAAAGGAACCAGGGCCTCCCCCGGAGGTCGAAAATATATGCAGACAATTATTGCTCGGTGTATTATTTTACAATTAGATAGATTAGATAGATTAGATAGATTAGATAGATTAGATAGATTAGATAGATTAGATAGATTAGATAGATTAGATAGATTAGATAGATTAGATAGATTAGATAGATTAGATAGATTAGATAGATTAGATAGATTAGATAGATTAGATAGATTAGATAGATTAGATAGATTAGATAGATTAGATAGATTAGATAGATTAGATAGATTAGATAGATTAGATAGATTAGATAGATTAGATAGATTAGATAGATTAGATAGATTAGATAGATTAGATAGATTAGATAGATTAGATAGATTAGATAGATTAGATAGATTAGATAGATTAGATAGATTAGATAGATTAGATAGATTAGATAGATTAGATAGATTAGATAGATTAGATAGATTAGATAGATTAGATAGATTAGATAGATTAGATAGATTAGATAGATTAGATAGATTAGATAGATTAGATAGATTAGATAGATTAGATAGATTAGATAGATTAGATAGATTAGATAGATTAGATAGATTAGATAGATTAGATAGATTAGATAGATTAGATAGATTAGATAGATTAGATAGATTAGATAGATTAGATAGATTAGATAGATTAGATAGATTAGATAGATTAGATAGATTAGTTAGATTAGATAGATTAGATAGATTAAATAGATTAGATAGATTAGATAGATTAGATAGATTAGATAGATTAGATAGATTAGATAGATTAGATAGATTAGATAGATTAGATAGATTAGATAGATTAGATAGATTAGATAGATTAGATAGATTAGATTGCCTAGATATAGTGATAAATATAGTATCATCCTAAGCTGACACCGCAAAGTGATATGTGACGTTTACGCACAGATGACAACGAGTATCTCACTTAATTGCCTAAATGTGGATAGTTCTCAAAAGTATAAAACATTTACATTATTTATGATGGGCTAGCACAAACAAGTGCAAACGGGATCGAATAGAGTCCACCGTAAGTCCTATCGTACTGTGTGGTCCAGATTTACCCGGACCTAAACATCAACAAATCAATCTCAAACTTGATACAATTTAATATATATATTGTACGAATATATACAAGGTTTCATACTTGAAGGGAGGGGGTATACAAAAATTTTTAAATCTACAAAGGATTATTTTGTATTTTTCCTGACCTACATTACAATTTTTTTTTTCGTGCTTTTGTAAATTAGATACATATTTGAATTGGTTCGTGCGTTGTTGCTGCAGAGGTTTTTTCGATATAGGTTGGTATATACGGTTTGATTTAATAATAGAAAACGAGGAAAGAAGTAGTACAATATGTGCGTCATATGTTTTTCATTTTTACATGCAGGTAGGTCTACATGCTTCATTTCTAGCAAGTATGTTTGTCCCATTGTTATACTTTTGCTGTAGCTTGAATAAATAAAATGTATATATTGATACGTTAATAATACACGTGGACATTTGCTTAGAAATTCGAAGGGTTTATTGAAAGGAGATAACGTCATTGTAAATCTAGGCGAAAAATACCCAAATACCCAAAACATTGAAATAAATGGTTTTAGGTCACGTCAAAAACATTTCAAATAAACATATCTTTAAAAATTCATCAGAAATTGGATTATCATCCTACACAGGGTGTATTAAGAATTTCATAAGAATATAAATTACGTAGATCCAAATGGGCAATATATACGTGACTGTATTTTATAGCATTTTATATCCCCAAAAATAATTTTAAATATTGGTAAATTGCTAATACTAAATTATGTTGGGTCGAATTTTTAGAAGGATGATTTTAAAAGTTGTAGTGACTAGACATTTTCTCACAACAAAAAGTGAGAATATTTCAAATCAGACAGTTAGTCCCATACGTAAAAACTCGACTGAATCACAGTGCACACGTTAATAGAAATTATTAACATGGACTCTCCACCTGCTATTGCTATCCAGTTATGCTAGAAAATTTCGATCAAATTGCACGTGGAGACTCGCAATAATATTTATATGCTATCTGTATGCTATGAATGCATGCTATGTCGGCAGAACTAGATAGCATGTATATAGCATGCATATTTTGACGTTTTTTCTATCTTAATATGGTTTCTACTGACATTTTAGGTATTTATTCAAATGACTAGTAGTCTTGACTATAGACAAAAGAATGATTTGAGAACGTCAAATTATAGCAAGTTTACCACACCAGACTCCATCTTGGCAAATTTTGATAGAAAGAGGAAGTAGGTTGCAATAGTATTAAGATAGCAGGTGGAGAAGCCGTGTAAGATTTTAAAACATTGAAATTTTTCAAAAAAAATGTCAATGGAAATAATACACAATTTGCCTACACAACTTCCATTAAACATCAGTGCCTAAACAAAAATTTTCTTTTTTAAATGGCTAACGACACCAATGAACCAGAGATCAGGTACAGTAAATGGTTTAAAATGGCAGTGAGGGATAAATTTGAGAGTGGAACAAGGTAGGCGGCCTTATTGGAATGAAATTGTATCTAAAAGGTTTTTGTTAAACATTATCGGTCGCAGTGGCAATCGTTGGATATAGATGAAGAGTTCAAAGACACGATGAGAAGTTCGTTTTTATATGACAAAATTTCAAAGCACGTGAGTGGTTTGTGCAAATGTGTACTTTTTGAACTGCAAGCAAAGATTTTGAAACAAAAACAAAAGGGAAAGGACAGCAGTATCATGTAGGGACAGATTTTAACCGATCTATTTTGGCTAGTTAAACCGATCTAAAAGGCAAACGTGCCAATAGCTTGAGATGTGATAGAAAATTTAATGGAACAACATCCAGAAGTACAGATCGTGCAACCAATATCTACAATTCATGATCTAGCTGAGATTGTTATGAACTACGATTCTTGATTCAATTTGCATATAGCAACAACTAATTTATTAAATATTTTGATTTTAATGTATGTGCATACAAACAGCTTGGCTAAACATTTATATGCGAGTAACATGATATGGTTGGTCTTTTTGTTCGAAATAACCATTAATCATAATTTATTCAATTTATAATAATCTAAATGTGACACTTTGAGTATATACCTTTTTTGTGTGTACTCTGTATGATTGCGTACATACACTAAACAAATTGGGTACCCTACATAAAAATTAATCGTGCTGTATTCCCCAAAAAAATAAAGCATTTTGTTAGATCACAAATGTCAACACAATGTTTAACAAGAAATTACTGTAGAGGTTAAATAAGTCAGATGAAAATCTCCGCCGTATATAAATTATGCTTGCGACCATAAAAAATTAAGGTTCGTTTAAATAAATAACTAAATTGCATATTTTATTTTTGGTAGCTGGATGAGATGAACTTTTCTAACTGAATTAACAGGTCACTCAATAAGTCCCGAGCGTTCTTACCAGAGTGAAACATTCAAGCCAACGCTTTTCCAAAATTTCGATGCATTTCTGAAATCTATTTCCGTGGAGCATTTTGTTGAAGTCTGCGAACAGGTAGTAGCATCTGGGAGCCAAACTCGGAGAATACGGTGGATGGGGAGCCTCGGCAGCACTAAAACGTGCGACGTACTTGTAATTGGATGTTCGTTCACTCCCATTTAAAAAAAAATCATGCAATGCACATTTCTATTTGAATTCCTTCGGTGAAAATACATTTTATCATTAAAACCATAATTTTATGGCCACTATAATAAAAAAAAATTGATTCACGAACTTCCTAGAATGCTGTATTACTATTGCTTGGTTTTTCTGTTTTTGTTTGTAAAAATAAAGCCTCTAATCGATTACCAAGACAAAAATTTTCGTATTTTTTTTTGTTTTCCTTTTAATAAACGAAAAAATGGGTTAAATGAGAAAATTATGGCACACGGTCAAGCCAACGTGCTACACTCACTAGTGTTGTCATCTTACACTATTCTCCAAAAGATGGCGGTGGTGAAACGGGGAAGTTGATTGTGTATAAGTAAGTATGAATTATCATAGTCGTTGTCATACAGATTTGACGCCAAATGGAAGAATTTCCTACGAATGTGTATTTAATTCGAGATGTACTGAAATAGACCAATGTACGGAACAATCACAACAAAACCATTACAATACAACAACAACGTAAAAATATAAAAATATTACGGTTTGGCATATTGGGCGTAATTCAGCGTAAATTAATTTAATGATATTCCTTTGTGAAATAAGTGAATTAATTGCCATGTTTTTTTTATTAGCGCCCGATAGATGTAGCCGGAGCAGCCAATTTTCTATGTCAAAACTTATATTTATCGCGCTATTTTTACATAGAATTAAGTCATTTAACTCTAAACTAGATTTTTCATTCAACTTTAAAGTAAAAAATCGATAAACAAATTAATTTGCTCTACCTATTTATTGGGAGCCGCTATCGGGAGCGCCATTTCAATGAGAAATTTGAAAAGGTTTTTATTTTGTAAGGTCCTGAAATCATTAGAAACTTAATCATACATTAAAGGTTTAAAACGCAGTAAGATGAATTCTTGTTTATAACGTCATGTCAAAATAAATGTTAATTAGTATATTCCGGGTGATAAATGTTTGTTTTATGGATTCATTTATTATTCATTTCTATGGTAGCGACACCAGTGAATAATAGCTGCAGTTTCAGTAGAAATTTTATATTCGGCTCCGGATAGTGCTCGAATAATAAAACACGGCTAATGATAAATAATAGTGAAAATTATTTTTTATTGTGTTTCTAAGTGTTAAGTAAGGAAAATATAAAAAATAGAAAAATTGGAAAATTATTCTAAGATGATTTTCAGGAATACTCCTGAAGCGGCGTAAATTAATAAAATATTGTAAAGCGCCAATTTTATAACTGTATTCACAATCCAGTGACACGAACCGAATTTTGCAGATCAAATTCGCAAAAATTGCAGATAGCGGTGGGATTGTGAAAATCGGAAAATGGGTGTAGACGATTTGACGGTTGTGGAATTAAAATCCCTTCGCTGATTTAGCGTATTTTACTGGCGGGTTGCCACAAAAGTGAATTAATATTGCGACTACGTGAGGCTATGGAGAAGTATTAACCCTTACCCGAATAATTATGAAATTGAGGAGGTAATAAAGGAACACCAGTTCTAGGGCCAATTGAAACTTTTTTTTTGTGGCAATTATTGGCTGTCATAACTTAACAAAAAAGTAAACAAACTAAACAATATTCGAAACAGCAAAACCAACAATTGAAATATGGTTTGATGCAACAAGGTAAAGAAATGAATGAACAAGATAACGTCGAGACGCAAAAACTGAAATAAAAGTTTGAGCAAAGTGTGGAGAAACTCAACCAACCAATTGAGAACTCTCTTGAGGGTGAACAGCCAATTGATCTAAAACAGTCAAATGCTCAGGAATTTGTTTAGAAGTTGTAGTATGGCGTTCAATGGCTTGAAAAAGACCTTCTCTGCGTGAAAGCGAATGAAACAACATCGTAATATAAAGTCGGCAAATCTCAAATCGCCGACAACCGGTTGGAATATATCGTTTGGGATTTTCAAATTCCAAATTGAACGGGTGCCAACAAAAACGCATTCCTTAAAGGCGAAGCAGCCGAAACATTGAAAACAATTTTCGAAAATGATCGCAACAGTTACAGCGAGATAATAAAGGCGCTATGGATCGGATAGACGGAAGTTCTCAGAAGATCTCACAAGAGGCGAGGAAAAATGAAGTGCAGCGACTACTAGAAAGATACCTGTCCGTGTTATGTCGTACACCAGACAGTAACGGAAGAACCACTATAGTAAAACAGAGAATTGATACCGGAACACAAAGCACCTAGACGATTGTATTTGGCGAAACTAGAAAAAGTTGATAGAATGATTAAAGACATGCGAGCGACTCACAAGTGGGTGTTGATAGAAAACAACGGTGACAGCATGAGATTTTGTGTAGATTCAATTACTCAATGATGTGACGAAAAAGGATAGTTATCCATTACCACGAATCGATGACACATTAGACACACTATCGAGCGTTCCACGTTGGATCTTCAAGGAATTTGGTGAGAAAACTGTATTTTGGGTAAGCAACGGGTTATGGTAATTTAATGTAGTGTCATTTGGATTAAGTAATGCCCCAGCGACTTTTACACGATTAACGAATGAATCTAGCTGAAGTCTTCGAACGCATATAATCCAAATTCGGCAATTTTGGAAAAAGTGTACACACATTGCGAGGAAGAACAAACCGGTTGAATGGAAGGAATAACAAAAGGAATCATTCATTGAATTATGGAACTGGCTCTGCACAGCACCAATACTAGCTACTGTTTCGCATATATCCATCGTGACCCAAGCAATGATGGTATAGAGGAGTGTTGTCACAAGAAGTCGATGATTGAGTGCGAGTTATTGTATATTACTCAAAAATCCTATCGAAACCCGAGTATAACTATTGCGTCACGTGAAAATAACTATAGTGGAATATAGTGGAACGCGTGAAACACTTTCATAAACATTTTTATAGTTAAAAATCTCATTTACGAACAGATCACGGGGCGCTACAACGGTTGCTAGAATTCAAGAATCCAGGATAGATAGGTGGCACGTTGCATAGAAAGGGAAGCGTGACATAATAGACCTGGATCTATCAATAATTTTGCGTTATAAGGAAGATGATCCAGGGGTAAAAAAGAACTTTTGATAATTTCGCCTAGAAAAATCAGTGAAATTTCGAAGAAACTTATTTAGGAATGTGTATTTTAATGAGCTAAATAATATACTATTTTTTGAAAAAAAATCGGAACAATCCAGGTCGTGAAACACCCCCTAACAGGGGTAAAAAAATCAATAATTGATGTAAAATTCTTACATTAACGCGGAAAAATCTGAAAAAAATATATGTTACTTAATAAGAGAAATCAAGGTTGACGTGTTCGAGGATTTTTTGAAACTACCCCCCGTATGGGGTAAACTACCCCTACCATGAATCTTTGAATTATGGAAAGGAGAAAAAAAATTTCTCGACGCAAGTTTTTTATTACCCTTATAAATGGTTAATACTAACCTATCTCATTAATATTAATAATTTTTACGGTTCGAAACATCCCCTAATCGGCGTATAAATTTGAAAAATTACGTAACTTGTATTTAAGACATTTTTTGTGAAATTAGTGACATCTAGGCTTAAGTAGTAGTATTACAGGTAGTTTTATAACAGTTTAGTTGCAATGCAGGCAATAGCAGAGTTAATGTGGAACAGAGCCGAATATTCGCGAGGAATGTAGAATATTCAGCCTGGTATATAAATGCAGGCTCAATGAACCAAATGTGCCAGTCATTTAGGAGTTTCGGTACGCGAAAATTTAAAAGCAAAATTGGACAGTATGATTAATTATTGGTGGTGTTTAACGTGAAATAAATTGTGCGATTAATTATAAATTTTGGAAAGTTATAATAATAAATAAAAATGAAAATTATTTGTTGTTGTATTTTCAAGTATTAAGAAAGTGTTTGGAGAATTATTCTAATATTATTTTCAAAAATATTCCGGAAGGGGCATAAATTACTAAAATTTTCGATGTAAACCGCCAATTTTATAACTGTATGCACAATCAAGTGGTACGAACCGGATTTGACAAGGTAAATTAGTAATAATAAGATAATTTTCATGAGGTATGCGCTTATAGTTAAAATATTCACCGTTTTTATGAATAGCAGCGTTACTGCGCCATAATTTTATCTATATTATAATGTCTATCGTGTATTTACTTAAATAAATGGTAAAGCCCTAAATTTTTTTAAATAATAAAATTATTGCTCTACTTTTAATATTCCGTTTAAATTTTGATTTTGTGAATAGTTTGCGACATTTTTGCCTCCGTATATGAATCAGTTTCGATGCCATCTACTGTACCGCGTCACTCTAAACTCTTTTTTGTTAATGTCGTTGACTGATTTAATTCGCAAGTTGCCTTCTTTTCGCCGATGAAATGAAAACTTTCACCCGGGTTAACATCGAGGTCGACTGGTACAAGCTTTAAGATCATTTAGATAGATTTTGTAAATCGTCAACTGGCAATAGACTACAACTTAAGGTGAGTAAATGTAGAAATCTACATCAATATCGAACGAAATGTTTAACATGGAAATTTAACTCTTAGACACATAAATGTGGATATCATGATACACAACTTTAAAATAGCTTATTCTATAAAAATATTTACCAGCAAGTACGCATACGACAACAATGATCTAATTACATATAAAAACGAAAAAAAAAAAACTTTTTGTTTTGGTTAATTTTTTATTAAGCTTTTTGTGTAAAGATATGGCATAAGAACAACGAGAATTCTGAAGTTATACAACAGAGCAATTCAAGAGAAAAACATAGAAATGCCTCAGGCAAACTAGTCAATGTGTATGTAGTTCGTCTTCAAAGAATCAAAAACATAATAATAGTAAAACAATTGACGATGATAATTGTTTTCCCATCTCCCTCCTTTACGTATATATTTTACACATAGTGAAGGAAAGTATCATAACCTCAAATGTAATTGATCTAATTGAGACGGGTTACAATCGTATAAGGGGAGGGGCATAGCTTTCGGCGTAGTTAATTATTCAGGAATACTACTTTACCATACATTTCTGCATGATAAAGAAAGTCGAGTGTTAGCCCAAACATATATACCCCTAAATATTATATTTATTGTATTTACTCTTACTAACAATTTTTTAACACTTTTGTTTGTATGTTCCGCTTAAATTGCTAAAGGGAGAATTGGTTTTATTGTGCAGATATCTGATTTCATCTGTTATTATTATTTTTGTACAACTGAGCGCAACCAATATTTGTATACACATTATTTTTTTGACATGATGTGGTATTGGTGTCGTTTATAATAAATCATGATCAATTTAGGATTTTCAGCGCATAGAGGCAATAATTTTTCTATACAGTTTTATAATCTAATTATAGTTTGTCATTGCGTGTTGCATGGCCATAGAATTTGTGTTCTGTGCTGTATGTATATTCCTTTATAATATGTTTTTATGGTCTATATTCGGTTATAAATTTAATATTTTTGTGTGTCGTAAATATAAGTAAACAAAACACCATATATGTATTATTATTAAATGCTGTTTATAAATAATATCTAGAGTACTTAGTCATAATGCAATATTGTACTCGCATATGTGTGTTCTTGTGAATATTCATGTTTATTTAACAAAAATGTAGTGCATACAATGGGTTCATTATACTTGGGTGTCGTGTGGTGTCCCCCCGTTTTTATGAAAGCACTTTTAAGTTGTTTTTGCTTTTGTACACTAACCATTTAAACTAATTAAGAGAATACTGAATACTGAATATATTTGATGGTCTAAAATAAATGTCTATGAAGATTCCAGGATTTCATACCAGAAAAATAACAAAATGATACATCAGGTAACACTAAAACTGCATTGTCATCCCACCCCAAGATTTGGTTTTATTGTCTGTTAAATATATGGTAAACTATTGAGTGTATGAATATGACTCAGCCCTTTTCCAATAGGTGTCGTTACTAGTACTGCTTACGTGTACTATAAATGGGCAATACTGCTATTTTATAGTACTTGATGTCAGCTATCAAACGCAGTATGCGACATTTGCTTTAACTCCTTGAAAGGGTAGAATTTTATTCCAAATGCGGGAAGTATTATTACATTATTTTATTGCAAAGAAAAGTGCAGCTTCGACCATTTAATAATAATGATTTTTTCATTTAAGATAAAGAGCGTAGAAAAGCGGCCAAAAAATTTGAAGATGCTGAACTGGAAGCGTTATTGGCTGAAGATTCTTTTCAAACACAATCAGAATTGGCTATAGCATTAAATGCTGATCGATTAACTATTGCAAAACGTTTACAAACAATCGGAACGGTTCAAAAAACGAACAACTGGGTTCCACATGAATTAACTAAAGAGACCTCGAACGTCGAAAAACCATTTGTAAAATACTGCTTCAAGACAACAAAGAAAAAGTTTTTGTATAAATAGTTACTGGAAATGAAAAATGGATTTAATGTGAGAATCCCAAATGCAAAAAATCTTGGGTGGAGCGAGATATTCATTGCAACAAGGGTATGCTCTGTGGGATCAGAAAGGAGTGGTGTTTTATGAACTGCTGGAATCAGGTGGAACTATCTACCGACGACAACTAATACGTTGCAGCGTGCTATAGAAGAAAAACGACCAGAATGGGTGAATAGATAGAACAAATTAAAATTGTGAAAAGTTCTGGTTGATGTGGTCGTCTGTTCTCGCGCAGAAATCGAAAATTAGCTTATTATCTAATCAATAAGCCTCCCAAGACCAGGATTTTTTCTGAGAGGGAATCCATAAATTGCCTGAAACATGGGGAAAGTTTGGAACATACTTCCAATAAATAATTCTTTCGGCCGATGTCCGGAACGCATGGTTGCTGGGAACCATTAATAAAAAACTGAGACAGGCCCAACGAGTTCTGGGGTGGGCCAAAAATTGTTTAATCTATATGGACGTTTCAAATTTGTATCAAAATCACCAAGATCTTCAACTGAAAACATCTTTCAGTAATAACTCCGTGGACAGAGTTCAGAAGAGAATTTAAAGAAGCAGTTCAAACACGTGCTACTACACCTGTTTCGACACCTAACTCTGCATACCATTCCATACGGATGAAGAAGAATTAGAAAGAGAACCAAATTGAGTGTTGAACCGGAATAAAAGCTCAACCAGAAATGGCAGAAACTTTACCATTAACTTCAAAAGAGGTTTCTAGAAATCAGTTAATCATCAGGAAACAACTGGCTTTGGAGCAACAACCAGCTAAACCAAAAGAGAAATCATCAACACCAAAATTAACGTTGCAAACTCTGAAACCTATAGAGCTTTGGTTTACCTACCAGGATAAAAATGATCGTCCAATGAAATTTGTGACCAGAGGTAACCGGTGGAAAAGAGGAAGTTATTGAGGATCTCAAGCACAATAATTATCAAATAGAAAATAATGTAAACATTATTTAGAAAGAAAAAATGGAAACTGAACGTGTCCGTCACGCCAGCCGGAACCATATCAGCCGGAACCAAACAACGATGGAATAAGTAGCACGATGCATTGTGCATCATTGTGCACTAATTGGTTTTTCAGCCGGAACCTTATAATTCCAGCCGGAACCTTATAAAGCCATCCAGAACCATACAACAGCAAAACTAACTATGGCACTAGTAGCACGATGCATTGTGCATCATTGTGCACTATATAATTTTTCAGCCGGAACCTTACAAATCCAGAAATATATGATTTTTCGTAAAAGAACCTTACAAATTCAGCCGAAACCATACCCTCTACAGCCAAACTAAGTATGGCAAAAGTAGCACGATGTATTGTGCATCATTGTGCACTATATAATTTTTCAGCCGGAACCTTATAAATCCAGCAATATATGATTTTTCAGTGGAACCTTATAATTCCAGCCGGAAACGATGGTATGGTAATACACAGTCAAATTAACTACATCACTAGTAGCACAATGGATTGTGTATCATTGTGCACTAAATGCTTTTTCAGCCGGAACCTTATAATTCCAGCTGGAACTTGATAAAATCAGCCAGAACCATACAACAGCCAAACCAACTATGGCACAAGTAGCACGATACATTGTACATCATTGTGCACTATATAATTTTTCAGCCGGAACCTTACAAATCCAGAAATCTAGGATTTTTGAGGGAAAGAACCTTACAATTTCAGCCGGAACCATACCCTCTACAGCCAAACTAACTATTGCACTAGTAGCACGATGCATTGTGCATCATTGTGCACTAAATGCCTTTTCAGCCGGAACCTTATAATTCCGATTAGAACCTGATAAAGCCATTCAGAACCCTACAACAGCCAAACCAACTATGGCACTAGTAGCACGATGCATTGAGCATCATTGTGCACTATATAATTTTTCAGCCGGAACCTTACAAATTCAGAAACATAAGATTTTTGGGGAAAAACCTTACAATTTCAGCCGGAACCTTAAATTTGATGGCGAATACTCAGAAATAAAGAAAATATCGGCAGGAGTACCACAACGTAGCGTTCTGGGACCATTTTATATGTTCTATACCTCGGACCTGGTAACGATAGAGAAGGCCATGAAAGAAAATTGTGGTTGATGCTGGTGTTGGAAGGGGATTAGTTTTTGAAACGTGGCGACTATCAGTTCATCCAGGCATTTTAAAGCAAAATCCTACGCGGAATTGTTTATACACCGTGGTACATAAGAAATGACAACCTCCATAGAGATCTGAAAATGGATTTCGTCATTGAAGTAAAAAGGAAACACGCAATAAAACACATTCAACGTATTAATCTACACAAAAATGCTAAGATACGTTGTATGTTGGATGAGTCAAACCCAGTAAGATAGCTGTAATGGAAGAAACCACTTGATCTTACGTGCAACTCAATTGACATATTGACACATTGACGACATATTAATACGCGACCTTTAACCGTGTGACAATCAATTAATTCGATATTTAATAAACGACATCATCTTTCATAATCAAACGCGCACGAGCGAAACACTCAAAATTGGTCACATATACTGGTGATGGCGAAAACAATAAAAAATAAGCGACGTGAAGTTTAATTTCAAAATCCCGACTTTCGAAATCCCGACTTTCGAAATCCCGACTTTCAAAATCTCGACTTTCAAAATCCCGACTTTCAAAATCCCGACTTTTAAATCCCGATTTTCAAAATCCCGATTTCCAAAAGCCCGATTTTCAAAAGCCTGATTTGAAAAAAAAAATGTGAATTCTGGCTCCGAGGGGCTTTAGATTTGAACTTTGGGAGACGTAGGAGCCGGGATCAGCAAACCTGTTGCACTGCGTGCACGTAGGAGCGGATTATATAGGATCAATTTATGACACCTACTCTAGTAGGTAGTTATAAAAAATATTAAGAATTAAATTTTGAAATATTAACTATAAAAAAACAAAATCTAATATTTCATATTTTTTAAAAAATTTCGAATTTCAAAGTTGGGATTTTGAAAATCGGGATTTTGAAAGTCGGGATTTTGATAATTCGGGATTTTGTGATTCAGGATTTTGAACCAATCCGTTTGTAATATACAATTTTCTGTAACTTGTCAGTAAAATGAGAAACTGTCCATATTTAACAGAAAATATAAACAAATCCTCGGATGATAATGCAGTTTTAGTGTTACCTGATGAGATTCTTTTATTTTTCTGGGCTAACCATATATGAATATTGCGGTAAGGCCATTTATTCATATTGTTCAGTAAAGTTCCCCTCTCTTTCTCGTATACCTACTGTCTTTTATGGCAATTGATTTTTTTAATTCAGGTAAATCTCATAAATATTTAGTTCATAAATCAAAATAATGTTGATGACGTTCACAGATCAAAATGTGTTATAATAAATGTATAATTCAAAAAATTAATATTATGCTTCCTCCCGGGGCCTTAACCCACATTTACCCTCCTCAAATTATGTTGATATATTATCAATATTGACATTGTTACATTAATAATTCATTAGATACGGAATCTTGGTATTGATTATTTCCAAAAACATAAATTGTGTGTTTATAGGATAAGCATAATTATTTATGGTTTTCTCTATCCTAGAAGCGTATAGGTGCATACATAGATGTGTAACATGTGACGCAATACATATGACTTGTTTATATGTTCCGCAAAGATTTTGATAAATTGTTTTATTAATTGACTTCTGCATCATAAGAATTTAACACTTTGGCGTAGACTAAGGCAGTCTTAGTTACAGCAATATTTAAGATAGAAGGAGGCAATATTAAAGAAACATATCCTCAATTCTGAGGGATTTGAATACCAGTGATTCAATTTAGATGTATGTTGAACTGGTTCAATGTTGTTGTTTATTGAACATCGTCAAAAACAAAGTGATCAAGTTAACAAGTTTCAATTCAACGGTGTTTTTTGTTCAACTGGATTTGGGAATTTCTTCTAACGCCTTATGACGTATATGGCGGTTAAGATATAGTCACAATACTCCCATAAGGTACAACATATTGATGTACGTAAGATTGAGTGACTTGAATGAACGGCTATATCTCCCTTATCCTTAGTTGGTTGATTAATGCCTGTTTGTTGATTTGTTCGCAATAGATTGGAATGTTTAGCTTCTAACAGTTGCTCAAAGAAGAGCAAATACAAATTCCCGTTAAATTTTTAAATTTTTGTTGACAAAAAATAATACAACGAAAAATAGCAATGAAAATATGTTACTTTTGTGACTTGTGTAAAATATTCCACGGATTCCACGCCTGTGTGTATATATGTGTGTGTTACACTGTTAAACCAAAACCTAATAATGAATATTTTAAGGTCTAATAGGAACATAGAGTGATAATTTCGCAGTTTAATTATTTACATTAAAAATTATTTTATTCATAAGATTTATTGCACTATAAATTTAAAGAAATTAAAAATGACAAAAAATTGAATTTTCTAAATTACAATAACAATGCGTAAAAATTTGAACCGAAATTAAAAAATGAGTAAAATTTACCTCTTAAAAATCAAGGAAAACGGCTTGTAGCTAAAAAACTGCCCAAGATACCTATCTTGCCAACATCGTTTTGATTCATCCTCTTTTATCTGGCGGTGTAGATTCTTCAGCTCTACTCGAAAAGGTAAATCTTAATGTAAATGCCCGTACTTTGCAATTTCTGTTTTATTTTTAGATTGTTTTTCTTTTTTATCTATTTGGCTTAAATACTCTATCGAGTATATATAATTTTTAACATTTTTATTTTCTTTTTGCTCTTTTCATTGCGTTTCTTTTAATTTTATTTTTGTTTAACTTTGTTCTTATTTTTTATTTCTCTCTTTTTTCCAGTTTTAAATTTGCTCAAACCAGCGGTCAGGTCGGTCTCTCCTTTTTTGCGACGGGATCATTCTCCTAAATTTAGTACATATAGATTCAGCCATTTCATTTTCCTAATCATAGCTCTTTAAATATATTTTTTATTTCGATTAATAATAATTTATTTGGCCATTTTCTTTCTTTTTTTAATTTTTAATTTAGTAGAATGATATCCTTGTTTAAAATTTCCCCAGAATTATATTCAAAAAATATTAATAATGTTGATGGTGACCAATCACCCCTCCCCCCAGGGAGGACCGATTGGTCGTCGGGAATTTTTATTATTATTTTCAAATTGTTTAGTTTTTCTGAAAGGTAATGCAATGATCTATGCCCTGCATCAACAAAACCTGAATCACCATCTCTGCGGATGGCCGATAATGGCCATTCAACATTGCGTAAAATTTACGCAAAGAGTTATGTATAAAGTACACAATTACAGTCGGACACTTTTTGTTGAACGTAATGTTGAATGGCCATTATCGGCCATCCCCAGAGATGGTGATCCAGGTTTTATTGATGCTAGATCATTACATTACATTACCTTTCAGGAATTTACAAATTAACATTTTTAAAATAGGGAAAAATCTCAAATTAACAATTTTGTCTCCAAATTGGATCCCGGTCGAATTACATATTTATATTTTTCAAAACGGTGTAAAGTTTAAAAATTATAAAGTGCGTTATGGCTTTTTGAAAATAGGATTATGCAAAACGATATAAGTCTAAAAAATATTAGGTTTACATTGTTGCTATTATCGGACATTTCAAAATTATTGATTCAGTTAGTGCATGATCACGAAATTTCTTATGAGGAGGAAGTTCAGGCACTGGCTTTTCCTAAAATATAACAATTTCTGATAATAAAATTTCTTCTAATATTTCTGTGAAACGTTTTTCTTTTAATGTTGAATTATAAATATTTATTCATATCATTGTGTTTATAATTATATAGAGAAATCATGAGCTTAAAAAAAATATTACAATATCACCTCACCAGGAGCGCGACATACAACATTTAATACTTTCAATGTATTTGTGTGATTCCACGTTTTCTATAGTATACGAAACAAAATAGTATTTTAAATGTTTTCTTTTTAGTATTCTATAGATGTTGTTGTTGTTTTTTGCTTTTTATTTTATTTTTGTAATGAAATTTTGTTTCGTCGTTTTTTTATAAACCAGCATAAAAAATAAATTACAGTTGATAATTGTATGAGAAATTTCATTCAACTTAACACAATATAAAGTTTAGTTTTTGCATTGAATTTTGCATAAAAAGCACCCAAGACTGTTAAAAATAAGATATCGTTTAAACATACTCGTAATAAGAAATAATATTTTTAACGTGCCTAATATTGGATTATTGATTTATGAACTTAATGGCAATCTACTCGCGAACAGCTTCTTTTGAAATGTTAAAATTCGTTGTTTATATATGAAATTCTGGGTATCTCGATTTATGTTTTCACAGTCTAAGAATTGATTGCTATTTTATCTGGGGTCCAAAAATTAATTATTTTGTACCGGCTGCGTACTAAGCTTCATTTTTTTCAAAGTAAATGATATTTTTTAAGTATATAATGGCAAATTGCATTCTATTCGCCCATTCCACACAGGGTGTGAAATAAGCAGCTAGCAGTGAACAGCTCAAAAATAGATGGTCTGGTGGTGGGATCCATGACACCATCAATACACTCTTCATTACACCGGCCATTAGAACGGAGGAGAATTTGGAGTTGGTTTCCTCATCCATCGGCGCGTCTATCATCATATCATCGATTTCCCGAGTAGTGGCACGCAATACAGTCAGCCGTAACCACCGCGGCGCAAAACACTATCGGAAGACCTCCGAGGTTCGATGATCAAAGTCGCCTGGTCGTTGAAAATAAACGAAAGCTTCGCAACACAAGAAGCACTCAACACAAGAAGCACTCAAGCAGAATATCTCTGCGGTAGGAAAGCCACGACTAAATACATTCGACAAAAGAAACGCGATCATATGAGATCATGCATTGAAAACAGCAGCTTCAAAGCGGAAATAGGAAATTCTAGGGACTGTTTTGCCAATGCCAGGAATCTCATTAAAGACGAGAATATTATCGGATTCATCAAGTCCAATCGAGTTAGATGGTTTGGTTACCTTACAAGGTCCCCACAACATCTGATGACCAATAAAGTTTTCCATCATCAACCAGCCGTTGTGCGTCGTAGAGAAAGACCCCAACTGCGCTGGCGTGACGACGTCGAACAAGATCTTCATTTACTATGATGTCGAAACTGGAGGATGAGAGCGATGGAACGAGACGGATGAAGTCCCATAGTACGGGCGGCAAAATCTATTTATAGAAGGTGAAAGCCAGAGAGAGAGACAGCTCAAAAATAGAACACACAACAAGAAATGAAATAAAAAAAATTTAAGGCCATTTTTGAGATGTCTCTCGGAGCGAGATGGACCAAGAAGAATGGAAGGCGATTGTACAGACAGCAAAATTCCCTGTTGAGATTTAATAGTTAGCGAAAGAAGAGAGAGGGGAGGGAGCAGATATAACAGAGTAGGGATACAAAAAAAAATTAAAATAATTCTACAAATTAATAATACCAAGAAAAATAAAATAAACTTTATTTTCAATGCTAAGTTTAATTAAAACTAAAATACATAATAATTGCTTAAATTAAATTCAAATTCATAAATATTTTTTCAATCTTCCCTTCAATTGTTGAAAACCATTGTTAGCTTTACTGCTGGAAGTATTAAGTAACTTCTTTTTTTTATTTGAAGGCCTATTAGTTTGCCGAACTTTTAATATTTTATTTTTAATATTATTATCTTTAAGAGAATTATTAAAGTGTTTAACAGTAAATCTAATTAAAACTTTTACAATAAAATTTAAAATTTCATCTTTATGAGATTGGCAATGACTGAAGAATTCTTTTTTACTAGATATAACGGAAATCATATTAATTGAGACGCGTGGCTTAAATTTAAAATGTTTGAAAAATTTATCGAATATTAAAACGATTTCCTTTAAATCGTTTTCAAACATATCTGACGGTGTAGTCAAACTTCCGCAAGGCAAGCCTTGTTTAGATGATTTTGATTTGTAAGCACGTAAATTAATCAATTTTGCCGATTTTTTCTCCAAATTATTAATTTCTTTAAAACAATTTTTGCACAATATACATTTATTTTTAAAAATAAATTTATGCGCAAACCATCCAGCGACATATGCATTCGCACAGTTTTTTAAAGCAACACACTTAACAATTTTATTCTCGTTAATAATTTCGAGAATGTCTTTTATTTCATTTTCCTCGTCGTCTTCTATCGCGGCTTCAATAGTCTCCAAATCAATATCGTCATCATCTAGTTCACGGATTACCAATGCGTTTAATGAGGTACACGGCATTTGTTCTAATAAATTAATCGAATTGGAATATTCATATCCACTTAGGTTAGGCGACTTGAAATTTTGGAAACAAATTAGTTTGAGGTTTCTACATACTCGAAAGGCCGAAGGATTTTTTTCATAGTTGCCTCTATTTGTGCGAATCATTGAAATATTATTTTCAATAGTATCTTGATTTAAATGGGATGTTATTAAAAAATGCTGTTCAGGATCCTTAGAAACGTAATACCATAAATTTAGCACACCATTAATGGTTTGTTGAAGGCCTGAAAAACAATACGGAAAAGTCATTTTCCCTTCAGATTTCCAAAAATATATTTGTTGTGACGCATTTTTCAAATTATCAAGAATATCTAGTTGCTCTTCGGAAATTGCATTTTTATCTGGATTTGATGCAAACCTGCTAACACTATTTAAATTATCAAAAAGCTTATTGAGCCATCCAATAAATGTAGCTGTTGAAATAGCAGTATTTTTTTCAGCTTCAGTGAAAAAATCATTAGCGATTGCTGCAAAAATACCCATAGATACTCCTTTGCTGAATACTTGGGTAGCTAATTTAACAGACAATTTTTGAAAAGCATTTGGTTTTATATGCTCCCTCGTCAATTTATAAAAAACTTTAATTGTGCCCTCATCAAAATCGAATATTTTTTCTAATATTTTCCAAGAAACTCTACCGAATTGTGTTAATATATCTGCGTTAATTAATCTATTTCTAATACTTTTGATCAAATGAGGTACATCATATAGAAGAAATATATTTTTTTCATTAAAAACAAAGTAAGGCTTTGAAATCGAAGCACCTAAAATATTATAAGCACTTCTGTTGTTACTACCTTGGTCACAATTTACGGCACATACATCAAATCCCAAAAGTGTTATTTCTGAAATGCAATAACAAATAATTTTATGCAGATCTTTCCCACTAACATTTCCAATATAGATGCCTAAAGATTGTTTCCAGTTGCTATTTAAACCGCGAAGCTTAAGAATTAGAGCATGTGTTCAATCACGGGTTTGAACATGGCATAATGTATTATATTTAATGACAACTTGCACTTTTTATTATATATATGCAACGACCGTGGCATTAATTGCATTAACTATGTAAGCAATTTTTATATGTAACACTTAGTCTTAAACGCTTACTATGCATATTTGGCATTAATTGCATTACCTATGTATATAAGCAATGTTTATATGTAATACGTATTCTTAACCGCTTACTATGCAATTTAGTTGTATAAAAGAAAAACATATTTGTATAATAAAGCAGAAGTTAATTAACAACGTAAAAACACTCTCATCATTACTATCTACTAGACCTCACCAGTGGTAATCTAGTAGGTAGCAAAAACATTAAATTATCCAAAGCCAAGTTTACGCCTTGGCCATACCTTGGAGATTTAACATTGGTCCTTCGACGCCAAAACAACAACCGGCGGACTATATAAATTTCGAGCCAATAACCAACAGGCATCGAATCTAACAACCAACCACAAAAACAAGCGGTATACAAAATACTTCGAGCTACTGGTCATAATCATTTCGAGCCACATTACAACAAAATATGGATGCTTTATATAAAAAGCAATGTACGCGTGTCGAACAATTGCAGCGGTTAAAATCCAATTACAGCAAGGATTCCGAAAGTAGACGAACAACTGTTTACTTAGAAGATAAACTGGGAAAACTAGATGACTGGTGGTCCAGTTACACGGATGCAGACAACGAAATGAAAGACCAACACTTCGACAACGATCCAACGCATAGTTACTGGGCTGAGCGGGACACAGTAAAACAACTGTACACATCGTTTAAACGTGAGATAGAAAGGAAACTTGAAATAGCAACACGAGAGGCAATTCCAATGGGATCACCAACAAAAAAACCATTAACAACCGACTATAGTAGTGCTACAAACGATAGTAGTACCAACAGCAAAAGCAGTACCACGAACAACTTCGCGCTTGAACCAGAACAAGCACATCGGTACAAAGCATAAGATGTTAAAATGCGTCTTTGCTATAAGTTAATAGCCGATACAAATGAGCTATTAGGAAAGCAGGGCAATCATGTCCAACTACAACATAAGCTGCAACAGCTGAATGCAAGGATAGCACAAATAGAACAACTACACGAAGACATATTGGTGCACGCAAATGCAGGCGAAGAAGAGCGTACAACTTACTTTACCGACGATTATTACTCTGCATTGGTCAACGAAAGTGAAACCTTACGTTGTAAATTGGTTAAAAATGAACGCGAACAACAAACAACCGGCAGTGAAAAAAGCAAGATAAAATTAAAACGGATTGAGATACCGCAGTTTTACGGAGAAACTCTGAAATGGGCAGCTTTCTACGACTTATTTAGAAAGTTGGTTCACGAAAATGACGATTTAAGCGACACCGTCAAGATGCACCAACTAAAAACAACAGTACAAGGTAGCGCAGCTAGAATCATTAGTCATCTGGAAGCAACAGGGGTGAATTACCAAGATGCTTGGAAGATATTGGTAAATCGGTACCAAAATAAGCGGCAAATGGCAACAACACATATCAACCACATTTTGAATTTTCCCAGCATGCATGCAGAATCAGCAACAACTATGAAATCGTTATATGATACATTAACGGAAAGCATGCATGCCATCAAAAACTTGGGCGTAATAACCTTATCTTGGAATTACATAGTAATTCCAATTGTAATCAGAAAACTAGATAATGAAAGTTTGAGGCTGTTTGAGATGACCATTCCCGATCCTCGTGAGATGCCAACAATAGATGAATTTCTGGCATTTTTGGAACGCAGATTCCAAGCCTTAGAAGCCGCCAGACCAAAATCACTCACCTTTCGCAATTCCGGACCAACTCAACAACCAGGCACCACTCCACAATTACCAAGACTTAAAAATCTACACGTAAAAGCTCAACGGACATGCATTAATTGCAAGCAGACACATGAACTTCAAGACTGCTTGAATTTTCAACAAATGTCTACATTGGAACGTAGCAGATTGATCAATCAACACAATCTGTGTAAAATATGTTTGGAAAAATTTCATCAACCGTGTTTAAAATCAACACGATGTTTAGTATGCAAAGGAGCCCACCACACTCTCCTACATTCTAATAATCACCCACAACGTACAATGCTTACCAAAAGGGTGGATGACAATCCGAAAAAGGAAGCAGACGAAACATACATTGTGACTAATCACTTTGTAAACCAATTTGAACAACCATCCGGTACACTATTGGCCACAGCAATGGTTGAGGTACAAAATGGAACACAACAACCAACCCTGTTACGTATGTTAATAGATCCCGGTTCTCAAATCTCATTTATCACCAACGAGGCATCGAAGAAAATCAAACAACCGGCGATAAAAACGCATGTGGAGATTAGTGGCTTAAATGATAGCGATATCACGACTGCCACAAAATTAGTCACTTTTCGAATAGGAGCACGATTTTCTTCAAACTTCTCCATGGAAATGGAAGCATTAGTATTGCCGAATATAACTCGGCCACTACCTGAACAACATTTCGATAATCAAAGATGGGAACATTTAAATAATCTACTGTGGGCGGATCCAACTTACAACCAACCAAATAAAATTGACATTTTATTAGGTGCGGATTATTACCCAAATATCCTGATGAACCAAGTTGTAAAAGGAAATCAAGGCGAACCAATCGCCCAACAAACGGAGCTAGGATGGATCATATTTGGAAATATTGTAAACGAAAAATCCCCGAGCGTCCAATCCATGGTTACCTTGGTAGATATTGAAAACCAGTTAAAGCGGTTCTGGGAAGTGGAAGAGATATCACCCAAAAACTTTATGACAGAAGAAGAAAGGATGTGTCAAGAACATTATCAACAGAATTACTGTCGAACCACCGACGGCCGCTACATGGTACGTATTCCGTTTCAACAAAACATAACATCAATCGGTTCATCCAAACAGCGAGCACTGGCTAGGCTCATTCAACTAGAACGACGTTTGTCAGTAGTTAATGAATTTTCTACTAGATATCGAGAGTGTATAGAAGGGTATTTCAACCAGGGACACCTCATTGAAAGTAATGAACATACGCAGAACGAATATTACATTCCTCACCACGCAGTAGTCAAAACCACCAGCACTACAACAAAATTAAGGGTAGAATTTGACGCATCAGCTAAGACCGATAAAGACGTCAGCCTAAATGAAATTCAACTCGTGGGTCCAAAATTACAAGAAGATCTGATGTCAATTTTAATTCGATGGAGAAAATACAAGGTGGCGTACACAGCAGATATAGAACAAATGTATAGACAGGTAAAAGTACATCCTGATGATCAACAATATCAGAAAATATTATGGAGGAAGACGCGAGATGAAGTTATAAAATCATACCAGGTAACAACCGTAACTTTCGGTATGTCATCTGCGCCATATCTGGCTATCAAGACATTGCAGCAGTTAGCAACAGATGAAAAAGTGAAATTCCCGATTGCGGCCAACATAATAATGAGCGACTTCTACGTGGATGACGTATTATCAGGAGGTAACACCCTTGAAGAAGCTCAAAAAGCACAAAACCAACTTATCAGTGCACTTAAAACCGGAGGATTTAATCTAAGAAAATGGGCGTCTAATTATCCTCAACTATTAGAAGCTGTCGGTTCAGAGTCGAGAGCTCTCGAGCCTATCATAATTAACGACGATGCGGTAAAAACATTAGGATTGCTGTGGAACCCTACAACAGATACCTTCGAATTCAAGGTGAACCTTAACGAAAAAAATGGGATCATGACAAAAAGAAAGATGTTATCCGAATCATCAAAGGTTTTCGATCCATTAGGAAGGTTGTCTCCAACCTTAATACGAGCCAAAATTTTAATGCAAACTCTATGGATCTCAGGCGTTACGTGGGATGAGAAGCTGCCTGAAGACGTCGAAAATAAATGCCGCCAATACTATGTCTCTCTCCCGAAGCTAGAGGCGATCAAAATCCCCAGGTGGATCAACTTCAACTCTACGTTACCAGGAGAGTTGCACGGATTTTGTGATGCTTCAGAAGCGGCTTACGCAGCAGTAATCTATTTTTACGATAGATCGTTAAATAAGGCAACTTTGTTAACGTCAAAAACCCGGGTGGCACCAATAGCAACCAAGTTAACACTACCAAGGCTAGAGTTATGTGGAGCCAGTCTGCTTGCTAATCTAATGAGCAAAGTACAACAGGACATGAAATTCGATAAAATACCAACATATTTTTGGACGGATTCTATGATTGTTTTGGGATGGGTGAAAAACAAGCCTCACAAATTTAAAACATTCGTAGCAAATCGGATCTCGGGAATCCAGAAGTTAACTGCCTCATCTCAATGGTTTTATGTAAAATCATCCGACAATCCCGCAGATTGTGCATCCCGGAGTATTGAGGCCAATCAATTAATCATATACAATTTATGGTGGAACGGTCCTCAACACGTCTTCAAAACGGCAATCCAACTAACACCAATGAAACTAGAAGGAACGCCAGGTCAATTGGAGCTGAAACAACCGATTGTTGGGGCCACGACAGTGATATCAAATAACCCGATTGAGAATTTATATCGAAGACAAGTATATCACAATAAAGTAATATTCAAAAAAGGAGCAACGATGAGACTAATAATCTTGATGCTCGGCATGATGCAAGGGCTCTTCTCCCTTGGAACAACTGAAAGCACTGTGGAACCACTACCAACGGACGCCGGCATATATTTTCACAATACCGGAACTGTTAACCTGATGGCATTGCGGTGGAAAATCTTTGTAAACTACAACCTATCAGGATATTGGGACGACATCAGCTCTATAGAATACTACATCAGTCATCTAAATAACACTTGTCAAACGGGGTGGACGGGGGGGAAGAGACCAAAACTCTGTGATGTAGTGGTACACCAGTTAACTGAACAAATGCAGGAAATTACATCGCAAAATGCCCTACTTATGTCAACGAATAAGGACCACGCTCTGAAGAAACGTGACATAGGTGATACAATAGGATACATTCTCGGTGATGCGTTCGGCATCATGAATCAAAGAGATGCTTCACATATAGAGAATCAACTGGAAAAGGCAGAAGATAATGAGAAATATTTATTGGCATTAATCCAAAATCAAACGTCAATCATAGACTCAACAATCAATGTATTTAAACACGACAGAGAGACGACTGCTAATCATTTTAAAATTATCTCACAGCAGTTCTTATATCTCGATGGAAAAATTCAACAATTATCCATAGATGGTGATCATTATGACAGGGTACAATCTATTACAACATATACTATTCAAATAATGATGATCATGAGGCGAATAGCAGATAAACAACGAGTTATTATCGATGTTATTATAAATGCCCAGCAAGGACACATCCATCCAGCCCTGTTGGCCCCTCAACAATTGAAAGAGGAAATCAACCGAATTAAAGATTATATTTCACCAACCATGATGATCCCTGAAGGCGATGACGATAATAGTCTTGGGCACATTTACAACCTGCTAACCGTGCAGACAAGAGTCACGAATAATCATATCCTCTTTCTCATCCAGATGCCTTTAGCATATTCGGAGACGTATCAATTATTTCACATAGTACCAATCCCAAAAATCGAAAATGGTCAATTACACATAATAATGCGAACGACAGAATACCTCATAGTAAATATGCATCGAGAACGTTTCGCTCCTCTAACTAACGATGAACTACAACAATGCGTTCAAATTAAAAATAATGGATATTTATGTACCATTTCGCCAATTTACAACATACAATCAAATCAGTCACAATGTGAAATGAACCTATTAAGACATGTAGCGCAGAATTTGAACGGTTGTACAACAACTATATTGCACCAACTGAACTATTGGATGCCATTAGACACAAACAAATGGCTATTTTCAGTAATAGCACCAAAAATCGTTGATCTAATATGTGATCGTCAGATAACCACAATGAAGCTGCAAAATTCTGGGATACTCAGTCTGGATCGGAAATGTACTTTAAAAAACGGGCATTTCTATCTCACAACTATCGACGAAAAATCCTATATGATTAATTCTTCTTTTGCTGCATCAATAAAGATTCAGAGTGAACTGAAAAATTCATCATATTTATCGGAGCAACCGACGATTCCATCCGAGGGAGACACCAACAATTCAGCGGACCTCAGTTTAAATAAGGACATAATTAATCTTGAAACGGCCATTGCTAAACAAAAATTAAAGGAAACGGCCTTACCTAAATCAATGGACTCTTCTAATGTCGGGCATCACATTCATCATTACGTGATGACTTACACCATGGTGATCATAGGAGTGGTCATAATTTTGTTATATCTCTGCAGACGCAAGACAACTCACCGGGTTTCCTCCGAAGACATGTCACCACCACAACGGCCGACGCCACGGCCAAGGTCTCTCAATTGTAGAGACCCGCAGTATGTTCAATCACGGGTTTGAACATGGCATAATGTATTATATTTAATGACAACTTGCACTTTTTATTATATATATGCAACGACCGTGGCATTAATTGCATTAACTATGTAAGCAATTTTTATATGTAACACTTAGTCTTAAACGCTTACTATGCATATTTGGCATTAATTGCATTACCTATGTATATAAGCAATGTTTATATGTAATACGTATTCTTAACCGCTTACTATGCAATTTAGTTGTATAAAAGAAAAACATATTTGTATAATAAAGCAGAAGTTAATTAACAACGTAAAAACACTCTCATCATTACTATCTACTAGACCTCACCAGTGGTAATCTAGTAGGTAGCAAAAACATTAAATTATCCAAAGCCAAGTTTACGCCTTGGCCATACCTTGGAGATTTAACAGCATGAGTTGCAATAACATCTTTACGACCTAGATGCCCGTGATCCAAAAATCCATAGATTATGTCTTCTGATGATATAAATTCTAATTCTGGCTTTATAGCCATTTCATCTAATAATAAAATACATTTTTTGTTTATGTTAGATAGTTGAGCGCTTTTAATGCGGAGCAAATCAATAACACTCTTCATTAGTCCCGGTGAAAATGGAATATTGGAATGCCACCTGCGAATGGTTGATACTGATGGCAATACAAATTCCAACTCAAGAAGGTATTTGTAAAGTGCAGGAGATTTATAATAAAATTTTAAAAACAGATCTCGCTCTTCGTTTTGCCATTGAGATTTAGGTTTATGGCGAATCTGGGACAATATAAACGTTCTGACCGGATCATTTTTACTGCTGAATATTTCATTTATTTTTTCGGTAACCATATTTTCTAATGGCTCCAATTTCTTTTTTTTTGGAGATAGAAAAATAAAGCGCGGAATTTTGGAACGAGGAGAATTTATTAAAACCTCTTTTGAAACATAATGCACTTCAGGAAAATGTTCTTCTTTAATTTCTAGATTTTCATTATTACTGTTAAAACAAATATTCCGTAGCCGGTTTGAATAAACTTTCAAATTTGGGCCGGGTATAGGTAAATTTCCTTCCAAAGACAAATGGTAGTCTTCAATAAACGGCGAAACTGTTTGCATATGTGTGGTATTCTCATCTGAGCTATTTCGAAGATTTTGCAAAGAGGTTTCTTCTAAAGAACGTTTTCTTCTAGTCGCGGTGATAATTTTTATATTTGAAACACTTAGCAAAACAATACATTCACTGTCCATACTGCTAAGGTCACACGCACAAATATTGGGATAAGGAATAGGATAAACATTTTTATTTAACATTTTTTTGGTACCTAAAACACGAATATCAGTATCGTAAAAATGATTCTCACAAAATTTTATTGGTGATTTTGAAATTTCTGCAATTGTACTAAGATTTTTGTTGCCAGAATGTTTAATCCAAACATTTCTTCTATTATCATTTGGCAAATTAAAATACGACAAAAAACTTCCACTTCTAGAAATATTTAAACATCCTTCGTAAACACAAGGATAGGAAGACATAATTACTTTAACAGAAAAATTTTTAATCACTTTAATTTAATTCTTAAGTCACACAAATTTATTTCAATCCTACAATAACTCGAATGTAACTGAATGCATAAAAATTAATCTACCAATAAAACAAAAATATAAAAAAATACTAGAAGAATGCACACACACTACACACACATATTTCGAAAAATTTACAACTTTATAATTGTAAAAGCGATATTGTACACACGACCACGAATACTATCCTAGTCAAACGAAATCCAATATAAATTTGTAATTGTATAATCTTGCGTTGCGAGGCAACGAAAATGAGGAAAAAAATCATACGAAATTACCGTTATGAATGAGCACGGTGATATACTGATACATATGCAATACAAATGATAATGTAATATAGTAAAATCTAAAAAATGTTAAATCGTGTATGGAGTGGTATCTATTGAGGTAATATTGTACTTTCTAGTAATTCCACTATTTATTATAAACACAATGTTCATATTGAAATTTTTGTTGACGTGTGCTAATTGGTTTGCAACTTTGGTTAACTGGTTGTCTTCTTTGCTTTTTAGTACTATTTTCTTTACAGGAGTGAGACAAAAAATAACAACCAATTTAGTTTATCGTATTTTTTATAACAAAAATTAAATTATTTGGCTTAAACTATAGTTACATTATTATTCAGCTATTAATTTTATTTTAATTTGACTTACATAAGTTTTACAAATCCATTAAATAAAAATGCAGAAAATTGGAAAAAATGTTTAATGTGCGTACATTTCTTATTCAATTCAAGTTTCATGATAGCTATATCTGTCTCTTGTTGCTATCACAATTTTACATGTTCACATATTTGTGAAAAAAATGTTCGATTAATGATCTAGATTATATTAAAACATGTTCTTTACTCCTATATTAACATGTTTGAATTAAAACTCATTCGATTAATTTACATTTTTATTAAAAATAATTTAAATTAAAAATCATAACAGTGTAAATACAATACACCAATACTTATACATGCAATAAGAGTTTAATTGGATTGAATGAAATTCCAATTAGATTTGTATACGTATAGCCGTGGAAGAATCCATGCAATACTTCTTCACGGGCTTGTTTTGGGAGAGTATAAAAGGATGTCTATTCGTTTTTTGTATGGTGCATGTCGTATTTTTGTGTGGTTAGTGTCTGATAAAATTAGTGAGTTGTCATATAATTCACTAGAACTACGGTACGTACCAACTTAGAGGTTCCGAGAGAATCCGCATGCAAGAAATTTTGAACGGCAAGTATACTAATTTGGTTAATCTGGAGAGCCTTAACTAAATTGATACACATCTTTTAAAGTCAGGAAACACCCAAATGCTTGTAGAATCCAACGTCTTGCGTAAAATACGGTCCGAGAAATTAAAATTAAATGACATTGTTGCAAATTGTGAACTAGCGGATGCATCTCACCGGCAAGTAAACGATTTGCTTAAAGGATATATTTATTTAGCTCCGAGATCCACTTTGTTAGACCAAATAATTATACGAATCGCCGAACTAATATCTTCATCGGCATGACACTCATGCGTTAGTGGTATTCTTAAGCGCTTTGAAATACGAGATTAAATGGAATTTTTATTTGCTGTTCTCATTTTGCACCAATCATAATTCGACAAATTAAATCAAAAAATTCAAGTTGCAAAGAAAAATTAAATTAAAGGTTAAGATAAAAAATTATACCAATAATGTTTTCATTTTTTTTTAATTGTTGATTCTAGAACTTTAGATTTTGTTGACATTATTTTATTTTTAAAGTCTTGTGCACCATTTGCTGGTGCAAATATAAAAATACAGCTTTTAAAAACTAAATTAAATGATTTCTCACCAGCTGGAACAATGAAAAGCAATGATGCCGTTATTGATGAATCGTCAGCTGAATAAAATACATATTAGCTATTCCTAGTCATTTTATTTTAAAAGGTACAATAGTATTTTACAAAGCGTCCTACCAATAAGGAGGGCGAAGTCCGAGAATTGGAGGGCGAAGTCCGAGATTCATACCTCCTCGCGGTGCTCTCTGGGTAACTCTAAATGAACCAGGCGGTGTAGTGGAGACGAGCAGCTAAATCCTGTTTATAGTCATGGACACTACATGTCAGGGCGAGCCATTGGCGCCTCAAAACCAATGCCAAACCAGCGTCTGTTTTCCAGGTTAGGAGCGGCTGAAGCGGGCGTCTGTCTTGTATCAAGCGGCTCGCTATATAAATGTGTTCAAGGTAGGACTGGATGCCTCAAGATTATCACCAGTACGTGACCCACACACGTAACAAGCGGGTTGAGCGGAAGGCCAACAACCTCCCCTCATAAAAACTCACCAAGTTATGAATCCTAAACAAAGGCCTCGGATAACCATATCGGATTCATTACAAACTCGACCTCGGAAATTGTACACGGACAACGCTTTAAAAATGGGAACATGGAACGTGCTTAGCCTCTTAAGACCTGGAGATCTCCAGAACCTATCGAACCAAGCAAAGAGATACACATTAGACGTACTTGCACTACAAGAGCTTAGATGGTCTGGGAGTGGGATCCATGACACCACCAATGGTTACACTCTTCATTACAGCGGCCATCAGAACGGAGGAGAATTTGGAGTTGGCTTCCTCATCCATCGGCGCGTGAAGCATCATATCATCGATTTCCGCCCTATCAACATGCGGATATGCACGGTCAGACTTCGCACTAAGAAATTTAACATCACGATCGTTAATGTGCATGCACCCACCGAAGATAAATCAGATGACATCAAAGATCTTTTCTTTGTCGAACTGGAGGAAGTCATCAATAACATACCGCACCACGACATTAAAATCATCGTGGGCGACTTTAATGCAAAAATCGGTAGGAGTGCAGAAAATACATCGCACATCGGTCCTAACAGCCTGCACCTAACTAGTAATAACAACGGCCAACGAGTCACCGACCTGGCAATAACGTACAATTTAGTTGTATCAAGTACGTTTTTCCCACATAAGAGAATCCACAAAGTAACGTGGAGATCGAATGATGGGAGAACGGAAAATCAAATCGATCACGTCATGGTGTCTAAGAGGCACTCCACCAGCATATCTGACGTTAGATCTTACAGAGGTGCAGACATGGACAGCGATCATATGCTTGTCATATTTAAATATAAGTGCAAACTGTCATCTACGTTTAACAGACAAGCACAAAAGACCGTTCGATGGAATATCAATGCTCTAAAAGACCAAGCGTCATTGCAGAGTTACCAATCAGCTGTCACTAACTATTTAGAGCGGCCCAGCAACAACGAAGAAGCTCCCTCTAACATCGAGGAGCAGTGGCACGCTATACAGTCAGCCATAACCACCGCGGCGCAAAATACCATCGGAAGAAGACCTCCGAGGCCCCGCAATGATTGGTTCGATGACCAGTGCCGTAGGGTCGTCGAAAATAAACGAACGCTTCGTGAAAAATGGTTGGCTCGCAACACTAGAAGCACTCTAGCAGAATATCTCCGCGCTAGGAAAGCCACGACTAAATACCTTCGACAAAAAAAGCGCGAACATATGAGATTATGCATCGAAAACATCAGCTTCCAAGCGGAACTGGGAAACTAAAGGGACTGTTTTGCCAACGCCAGGAATCTCACTAAAGACTTCCACCCAAGAAGTACAGCCATCAAAGACGGGAATGGAGAGTTGAGAACAAACGTGGCTGATGTTCTCTCAGTATGGCAAACCTACTTTCAAAATCTGCTAAATCGGAATGACGACGTGACCCCCATTAGAGCAATAGCTCCTCCAGGTGACGAGGTCTTTGTCGAATATCCCAAAGTGGAGGAAGTAGACGCAGCTATTAGTCGATTGAAAAACGGAAAGGCACCCGGTCTCGATGGAATCCCCGCAGAATTGATTAAACTCGGAGGCGCTACTCTTGCAACAAGTCTATACGATCTCGTCGTCTGTATTTGGGATCAAGAAGAGCTGCCTGAGAATTGGAAGACCGCGCTCATATGTCCGCTGCATAAAAAAGGCGACCGTCTTAAATGTGAAAACTATCGTGGCATAGCCCTATTGAACGCTGCTTACAAAGTGTTGGCTAATGTTGTACTTGCCAGACTCATCCCTTTCGCCGAAAACATCATTGGCGACTATCAATGTGGTTTTCGACCCAACCGATCAACCACGGACCAGTGTTTTACCATTAGGATGATCTTGGAAAAATGTTGGGAGTACAACATAACCATACATCAACTATATATAGACTTCCGGCAGGCATATGACAGTATAAACCGCGACAACCTATGGGCCGCGCTCATATGCCTAGGAATCCCAGAGAAACTCGTTTCGCTGTGTAAATTAACAACGTATGGGTCTGTATGTAGAATCGTAATTGAAGGAACTGTGTCAGACTCCTTTGAAATAACATCTGGCGTTCGACAAGGTGATGCACTCGCGCCTTTGCTGTTCAATTTGGCGCTTGAGTACGTAGTGAGAAAAAGCAACATCGAAACTTCGCGCTGTATATTTAATAAATCCGGCCAAATTCTTGGATATGCAGATGATATCGTGCTTCTTGGCCGAAGACCTAGCGATATAAAAGACAGTTTCATACCGCTCGATCGCTGCGCAAGAAGACTTGGTTTGGAGGTGAACAGCAGTAAAACCAAATATCTAACAACACCCAAGAACATCTCTAGTGCAAATCTCGGAATTGGCGACCACAATTTTGATGGTGTCGAAAACTTTAAATACCTCGGGTCAGTTATAACATCACTGAATGAAATGCAGGCAGAAATAAAAGCCCGAATCGCTACCGGACAACGAGTTTTCTACGCCCAATCAAGATTAGTGCGTTCGAAACATCTATCGCAGTCGTGCAAGCTCGCACTTTATAAAGCACTAATAAGACCTGTGCTGACTTTCGGAAGCGAGAGCTGGACCATGACCTCTAATGATTGTAGATTGTTATCTACATTCGAAAGGAAGGTCATCCGTTCAATTTTTGGTCCAATTAAAGTTGCGAACAACGAATATCGGATTCGTATGAATCACGAAATAAAGCAACTCCTCGGAGGCAGCGATATCATCGGATTCATTAAATCCAATCGAGTGAGATGGCTCGGCCACGTTACAAGGTCCCAACAACAACGGATGATATATAAAGTGTTTCACCAACAACCAGCCGGAGTACGTCGTAGAGGAAGACCCCGACTACGCTGGCGTGACGACATTGAACAAGATCTGCAAGCATTAGGATGTCGAAACTGGAGGACGAGAGCAATGGATCGGGATGGATGGAGGGCCATTGTGCAGGCGGCGAAATCCCTTCATGGGATGTGAAAGCCAGAGAGAGAGAGAGAGAGAGTCCTACCAATAAGGTACTTTTCGAATCTTCCTCTATCGAGCTCAATATTGCTACAATGCTACAATGAGCCGAATACAGTATCGAATGCCTATATAGAAAATTGGTTCAACTTACTAAAGCATAATTTAATTAGGGCGCCTCACCAAAAATTGGGAACACCCCAATTTAATTCATAATTATATTGAATTAGCTCTGGAACAACGGTCCAATCTCGAAAAATTACCAATTCAACAAGAAGTTTTATCACAAGCTCTTCAATGTAAAATACGACAAGATGAACTCGTCATCAAACTAGGTATTCAGCGAAAACTGCTGTTATAAAATTTATCAAACCTAAAATGACGATAGAATGACGAAGCACAAATTTTATTTAAAAAGTTTCAAATTCAATTTTTATAATATGTGGGAAACCACATTAACAAATATTTGCTATACGGCATTACATAGTTCAAACTACTTAACAACAGATTTGGTATACGTTGCGGCAAGTATTTTAATCAAAAATAGCAATGATGTTTGTTGGACCCCTATCAAGCTTATCGAGTTATTAAACTAAATCCATCCATTATTGCTCCATCGAAAAAAACCGTCCGGAAGTATCAATTTGTCGCAATAGACGTCGAATTTAAATTCCTCACTGTGACAACAACCATTTTGTCTTAATCAATCAGAATTGATAATGAGCAACAATTGTTTACGTCGTATGATCCTTTAACACCGGAACGGAAGTTGAATTCATTAATTCAAAAAGCACACAAATTCGTATGTAGTTTAAAAGAAGCGTGTAACGAAAAGAGTGAAATTTTCCGTTCTGAAACAGCACACTATTTTCCGATTGAAAGAGATGGCCACAATTGCGGACCGTTAATCTTATACGCGATTGATTGGATATCAAATTGCTGTATACTCGCATTTATTTAACAGAAATAATAGAAAGCAATTCTGAATGCATTAAATTGAATTGTTTAATATGTTTTGAAACAAACTAAATATGAAATGCGATTAACAAAAAAACATAAAAAATTAAAACCAAAAAAAAAATGAAGAACCAAAAAAAAACATAAAAAATTAAAAAACTAAAAAATACAAAAAACAAACAAAAATTGAAAAAGTAAAAAAACGCAAAAAACAAAAGATACTTTCTACAGCCTTGACATGGCAGAGCCGCTTAATCAATGCATCAAAAGATAAAACAACGCAATCTTTAGCTTCAAACTAATGTACGTAGTCACAGCAATAATGATACGCTTCTGGGATATGTTTGTTCTTTCCAGAACTATCACAAAGTTCTGAAAATCACCATGGACATAGTCATTTGATCGATCTAACATAAAATTAGAATGATCGATGACCATCTCCCAAAATCTTTTAACATCGAAGATGTTTTTGGTGTCGCATTATATAGAAAAATGCAACGAAATTTTGTCCCAAGAATATGCAACGAAATAGAAAAAAAATAAAAAAAAAAATAAAAAAAAAATAAAGTAAATACGAGAGAACCAAAACACGCTGAAAATCAATTTTTGGGCTCAAACTTTTTTATTTTTACTATATAAATACAAGTACTCTAGCCCAAAACAAATGAGTAGGCTTAAGCTTTTTTATTTAGGCTTTAAGCAATATTTCAAGCCCCATCTTCGATGTTTAAATTTTTAGCTTAGGCTAAAAAACTTGGGATTTTTAAATATAATTATAACAGTTTTTGAAATTTTAAATCTATCAGTAGAAGTTTCGCCTTAATGTTTGTTTTTTGGTGTATATTTACTAATACACAAACACGATTTTTACTAGGATTTATTTAGGAATTATTTGTTGTTCAACACAAATTTTATTGAACATAACCTCTGTATTTTGTTTGTTTAATATAGTATCTTTTAGGGGCTAGTTTGTTTTTCCTCATGCTTAGTTCACGGAACGGGATTAGTTTTGGTCCAACTCTTTAGCCAATCAAATCTTTATATTCAACTAAGACCCGCCCAATTTGATCTCGGCTTAGTTGAAATTTTCCATCTTTTGAGCAAATAATCTAATGCGTACTAACATAGTAACAAAAATAACCGGAAGTATGAGCAATAATTTTGCTCAAATAGTTGCTGTTGTTGTCTATTTTTGACATTTTTCGAATGAATTGGTTAGGTTATCGCCTTAAATAATTTAATTAAAAGTTATTAAATAAAATAAATGAAATAAATATGCGAGATGCATTTAAGTGAAACAATTAGGATGAGAACTAAAAATTTTATTTTGTTACAACTGTTGGGCTATAAATTATTTGAAAATTTATAAATTGTGATGTGTGTATAAAACCGAATATTGTGTATTTGTAATCTTCAGACATGCGTTTATTCGATTAAATTAAAATAAAGCACCATCTAATCGTAAACAAAGCAGAAATTGTAAACAAAAAATACAAAACAGAAAACATATCGCACATCCTCTTAAAAAACACTGTCAACACAAAAAAAACAGTTTTGAGATAAATGCATTTTAATTTTTTTTCAATTGCTAACGCTACTGTGATGATGCTGAGATTATTCATTATTAGCTTTATAAAATAAATAATCAAGTATAGCAATTCAAAATGCATTTATCACAAATCTGTTTTTTGTGTTATGGCATTTTTTTAAAGGATGTGCGATAGACAACCGTAGACAAATTTTTTGAGCAAAAGTTGGTAAAAAACCAGCTTTTTTTATCTCATTCCGTGTACACACAGTCAATTTACGAATGAAAATTTATGAAATTTATATTTCTATAAATCGGATTTTATCGTCTTTAAGGGGTAATATGAAATTTTCTTTTAAGGTTTTCTAGGCCTTTGGACTAGCAATAATTTTTTCCCCGTGATTAGTGCTCAAATAGAGCTTAGCACAAATTAGGCTTAATCGGTATGTAAAGTTTCATTTCACAAATTCTGCTGAAACAAAAGAAAGGTTCGAATTTGTAACAAAACATGGTTTGGTAATTTCTTCGTTTCATAAAAACGTTTCGGTTGAAACGGTTTAGGAATGTTTCCTATTCTCAAACAATCGTAAATTTACCATAAGAGATGTAATACAATTTCCAGATGGCCATATTGATTTTTTATACACACTCATTCCTAAAAACAAAGGAAATTAGGTCGGAATGCCATGATTAATTCATAGAATGTGTATTAGCATTAAAATGTACGTCTCTCAAAGGACATAAACAAAAAATGTTTAGCTACCTACATGCTGTCAGCATATTTTACATATATAATTTTATTCTACCTATACATATACCTGAACAACATCAGGGGCAACTTTAAAAAGGAAAGCGAGAACCTTAACACTAAACAATCTTTTTTGTGCCAGCTACAAGAAAGACAACAAAAAAAAAAGAAATAATAGAAGAAAATTGCTAGGCTAATCGATTTTCTGCGTCATTCATAATTAATTCTTGTAAAGAAGGTTATCGTGTATCGCGCGGTCGTATGTCTGAGGATCGAATTGCATGTATACAACGGGGATTTTATATGTCAACATATAGTAAATAATGAAACAAACAATGACAAGTTTTTTATTATTCCATTAGAACCGTACACGAAATAATAACGAACTTTATTTTTGGAAAAATTGATTTTCCATTTGTAATAAATTATTTTATTGTACAAGAGTCATATACAAAGAATAATTAGAATATATAAAACGAAGTTATCAATGTTGAATGAAGGCCATCATAATAATACGGCAAACTTAGCGGAAAATTATTTTATGAAACGGTTTTTGTGTAAACTATTTTTGTAATAAAATTAATTTTAATATCAGAAAGCATCCAACAACTTTTTCACCAATATTTGAATAAAGCTGTAGCTTATAAAGCTGTAACTGCTGTCGACTTGCTTAGTCATACGTTACCGTCCATTGATTTTGATAAGGTCCATGGCAAAGCATTGGGAGCTTGTACTGAGCTCTTGTTCTATATAGTACAAATAATGAACACTGAAGATATCATCATCAGAGAAAAATAAGAAAATTCCTCTTATGATTGAATGTGATGGTAATGCACATCACTCCATTTGCGGGAGTTCCAATACTAATAGTGGGGGTAATTCCTTATTTAACTTTCTAAACTCCATCGAGCTTGAAATTCTTAATCGTATGTGTGAACCAACGTTTATCAATTCTGCTCGTTTTAGGTATAGACCACCACCTAGTGTTACCATTGCAAAGTACAGGTTTCCGATGGTTGTTACGGCATTGAACTGTCAAAATATTACAGGTTTGTAAATATTATAAGAATAAACTATAATTGTAAAATAATTTAAATTGTTTTACATAAAAGGGAAAATGTGAATTTTAATCAAAATTTTTGGACTATTCGCTATGTAGGTTAGATCGTGTAACGCAAACCAATTCAACTTCACTTTTGTTTTCACCTCCCGACGCCAACCAACATTATTGTTACTCTCCATTGTCTACTGTATTTCAACTGCATCCTTGACAACAATCCAGTCCATCACTGCTGGCACGCCACTGATTTCTTCCAAATTCGGCAACACCTGCTTACACGTGAGCATGGAAACATGAACAATGTTTTGTTTAGCCAGCATTTCTTCTCCCTAGAATTTTAGCAACAAAAGAAATAGCCCGTTCAATCTAATATTGCTGCCGCACCTCATAGTTTTTGGCCATTTGTTCACCTCTTTCATGCAAATCACCCTGTATATGGCTGTTGCTCGTCATTACTTTCCATCAGTTCCTGCAACCACTTGCACATCTGTCTTCCATCCATAGGTCGTTCCAAACACATACGTTCCACGCTTAACAGCCTTCCTTTAAATTACCAATCACCATTCACCGCTTCTGATGACCCTTGTTACTCTAATATTCACAGCTGGTGGACCATCAGCAAATCCCACTCGCCTTGGTCGGTATCTCCTCCGGATATATTTAAATGTCGAGCTGGCCCAGCTGATTCTCCTCATCTGCAGTTTCCTCGCGACCACTCGATTCCACAAAGAATAAAAGTTCCTGCCGGCCAATGGGACTTACTCCATGATCTTCATCATCCGGTTCCACCTTAATACCGACAGTCATTCCCAACATCTGCTCCCAACCGTTTTCTGAATGCTCGACTTCCTGTTCCGTATCGTCTACCTCGACATCATCATCGATTTTACTTTTTGGTTTTGTTGATCAACTTTTTGGCGCAGTTGATCAAATTTTTGATTTTGTTCATAAAATATTCTAATATCCAGCGCTGTCCCCAATTGTTATGAATTTACCCTGTCAAATCCGGTTCGTATTACTGATTTGTGAATATCGATATAGATTTTAAAGGTCACAAGACCAATTCTCGTAATTCTCACCGCTTCCGGAATATTCGTGAAAATACCGGATGTAATCCGTGAATAATTTTTAAACAATGGCCTCAACCAGTCACGACTTAAGAGCTTAAGTTACACGCCGGTTGCACCACTTCGGTTAGTGCTACAATCACCAAAATTGTATAGGCTTCTCGTCAAAAATAAACTGACCTCTAAAATTTTGGTGGTCGTACCGCTCTTCTAAGTAGTCCAAACGGAGCACAACTTAAGCTGTTAAGTTTTGACTGGTTGAGGTTATTTACGGAATATTTACGCCACTACTGGAATATTTCCAAGATATTCCGGCTATAATATAACACTAAATTACAACAAATAATTTCCACGGTTATTTATAAATTAACAATTTCGCCATTCTACACTTTGATTCTTTCGTCGTGATTCTTTCCTCGTTTCCTTCTTCTTCACCAACAAACTGTTATAGTTTGTAGGTGAAGGGGAAAGAAAAGCGAAAAAAATCACGTCGAAAGAATCAAAGTGTGGAATGGCGGATTTACACCATTTACAATTTTTAATAACGCCACTATTTTCAATTAAAACCACTTATTATTTTTTCGCTCCTCACTTTCGCTTTTAATCTTTCGCGTACCGAATCTCCCAAAGGACTAACTAAGACTAACTCATTGTGTTCGTCGCACGCGTATTTATACACCGATCGAATATTCCAGACTCGCCTAGATCTATACTATATACACTACTCTCGACGGTTCTGTTCCAGACTTGTACAAACTGCTACACAAAAAACTGTTATAAAATTACATTTAGTGATACTACTCAACCTCAGATGTCACCCAAAACATTAAATGAGTAATTTTTGTTGAACAAATATAGGGTGGGCCATCTGTTAGTAAATTTTTCATTTGTAAATAAAACACACATTTTTGAATGAAAAATTAAATTTTTTTTAATTGATAAGGGAAGGTGGTTTTATGCCATTTATGTATGAAATACAACAATACAATATCGTTCATAATCCCACCTCGACGTCGTCTACAGGCCTACATCCGAACATCAAAATGTTGATGATGTTTTCCAATAAAAGCGGATCAATGACCTCAGTTTCAGCTCAAATGTTGCTTTTAAGTTGTTGAATTGTTTGTGAATGATTAGGATACACCTTTCCTTTCAAATAACCCCACAAAATATAATCAAATGGCGTAAAATCCGAGCTTCTTGGGGGCCAAGGAACTTGGACAATAAACGGATTGTTGCACGACTTCTCGAAACCAAAGGTTGTTGACACGCAATTCATTCAATTTGGGCTACAAAAAACCAGTTAACAAAAAGCGATAACGTTCCCCTTTAACTGCAAAGACATTTTCATGTTCGTTTTCAAAGAAAACCGGACTCTTGCGAGATGAACTTCTGCTTCGTGAATAACATGAGGATTTTCCCCAAATTCGACAATTTTGCTTATTGACGTACGCATTACCCAAGTATTTTTACTTTCAATTTTTCTGGCGATATTCGTACTTTAGTACTAAACTTAGTCTAGTATTTTTCTAAGTTTGAGTTGCATTTTATTAAAATAAAACGTATGAAACGTGTCGCGATTATACGAAACTGAACGAAACTCAATAAAGGAGAATTGTATACATGTATGTGTGAACAGAAAAGACAAAAAACAAAATGGCGGGAGCGAGGTTGTGCATGAATGTAAAATGCTATATTTGAAAATGTTAGAAGAAAAAGATGGCGGCATAAAAAAGTGAGAGCAAAATAAAAATTTAGGTTTAAAATGAATATTTTTATTTTATTAAATTTGCAGTATAAAAATATACATACATATATACATATTATATATCTAAATTATATTTTAGTTAATTTTTTAATTATTTTTTATTATTACACAATTTGAAATTATTCTTTGATTGTAATATTAAAAGTTTAAATAATTTTCCAAATAGGTACTATGATTATTGCACATCAAGTTTATTGTTTTCGCATTTGTTCTCTACCTAAAAACTTAAAACTGAACTAGAAATTAATTAATTTATGAAAACAATATTTGAATAGATATAAAATATATTTTGATGTAATTTTATTTAAATTAACGCACATCTTTAAATTTTTTTAACAAAATTTTATAAAATTACCAAACTCATGTCGTGAACATGAAAAATAAAAACAAACCATGTATTACACGCTATACACATTCCTACGAAAGAAAAATTGCGGTAACACAGTATACAGTAGTAACAACACAGTATACATATACGCTACAAACACTATCATTATAATGTGAAGTTTAACTTTCGTTAATTTTGGATGAAAACGAAGGAAAATACTATGCTCAATTTTTACTTTCGTTTTGTTATACTTGGGTAAGATGAAAATGAGCTTCAACGCTAAAGATGATTCTTTATTTCGTTCAAGCATCCAATTAACAAAACGACGACGATTTAAATGGTTTGGTGGCTTCACTGCACCAGGAGTACCTTCCGCTGAACCAGTTTCTTAGGACGTCCATGTCGACCAAAACTCGCAAGTAATTTACGAAATGTTGTTGTTTTTGAACGATTATTTTCATAAAAAATTTGGACGATCAAAATGCGTGGTTGTGTTGTTAGCGACCCCAAGGTTGTGGGTCAATTCTAAGGTAAATCTAGAATAAATGTCATTTTTAACAGTGTCTGCGGTAAATTGAAATACTGTACTAAAAAGTAGGGTTTTTGGTTTTACTAAACAAATCATGATAATACGGCGGCCATATTCCTAGACATAATTTTTTCTATATTTACTACCATTTCCCATAAAATAAAAATGACCTTGTATTATTTATGAACACACTTATTTGTTAAAATTTTTCTTTATTTTCTCAATAATTTTTTTGTGTATATTACACAACAAATCTGAAAAATATATAATTTAAATTTATTTATATAAACATTAATACAACAATAAAATGTCTGACATAAGATCGTGTACCTAAATAAAAATTCCTGTACATTCCTAGGAACCATTTGTCCCTTTAAGCCACATTTACCTAATTTTACTAGAGAATTGGTACGACTTGAAAAGTAATTTGTACTAAAATTACCATTTACCGTACTAATCGATTTACCTGAGAATTGGTCCACAGCCCATGATGATAAATGGCAAATCTTTGACATTTCATATGTCAAAGAATTTTTTAGAACAGATAACATTAAGTACTAAAATTCATCGATTGTAAAAAGGACCAAGAGATGGACCATCCTGTATCTCACCCATGCTGAATTTATTGCCCATCAAACCAATAGGCGAGATCGTAACACTATTTTCACTATAAATTTTGAACATTCTTGCTTGAACGCCAACATTTTGTAATTTGAATCATCGAAAGATTAATGTTGTTAATAATTAAAAATTACTTACTTTTTGACATTTAAGGATTTCTAATTCATTTATTTATAAATTAAACGTTCATTCGCCATGTAAATTTGAGTGTGTTGAAAGTTCAATACCACAAATTGAGGTAAATAAAATTTGTAACTTAAAACCTGAGTGTTTTATTTGCAAAATCCAGTACGAAAGCGTATCCAACGTCCAAAACTCGTAACATTATGTTTATTTAGAGTCGAATCTGGACGCAGTGATGGTAATCGACAAAACAAAAGTTGTAAAGTATTTACTAGGATAAAGTCAGCTAACTTCATTTCAGAGTGTGATAGTTTTTCCGGAAAATGTTGATACAGTTAACATAAAGTTAGTTTTAAGGAGCTTGTTCTACGGAATCCTAGATGGCACTCCATTTTTTCGATTAGTGTTCTAAAATAAATTTAAGAAAAAATTCACAAATCTATTAATTTTGGAAGAAATTTAGTAATTTCTTGAATAATCACAATTGTTACAGGTTAGATTGTGTTTTTAGGAAGTATTTTGGTGAAATTGTGGAATCCGACTGCTGTACGAAAGTATAGTCCTATTTTAACCAATAATAGTAAAATTTAGTTTGTATAAATTTAATTTGCTATTCTGACATGTAGTTTAAATATACTGGACCAAACACCACCATTTCCTAACCTTGGAGTGCTTGATCTCTGATTTTTCAATTTGGGGAGAAAGTTTAGGATATTAGTCGTGTTTTTTTATTAGCGCCCGATAGATTTATCCAGAGCACCCAATTTTCTATGTCAAAACTAATATTTAGCGCGCTATTTTTGCCTATAATTAATTTATTTAACTCTAAACTAAGATTTTTCATTCAACTTTTTAGTTAAAAATCGACATAAAAATATTTTACTCTACCTATTTATCGGAAGCCGCTATCGAGAGCGCTATCCATTTCAATGAGAAATTTGAAAAGTCCTTTATTTTGTTTTTAACTTTAAACAAATGAGAATAACTAATTTTCTTTTTGTGATAATTTTATTTTATTTTTGAACTAGTTTCGAGCCTTCACTCTTCATCAGCTAATTCGTTATTCTCGCTATTCGAGAATAGCGAATTAGCTGATGAAGAGTGAAGACTCGAAACTAATTCAAAAATAAAAAATAAAAATAAAATAAAATTATCACAAAAAAGAAAAATTATTCTCATTTGTTTAAAGTTAAAAATAAAATACAGTGATTAAAAGTACACGAAAATGGAAAATAATAATTTATTTTGTAAACCCCTGAAACCATTAGAAACTTAATCTTACAATAAAAATTTAAAACGCAGCAAGATGAATTCTTGTTTGAAACGTCATGTCAAAATAAATGTTAATTAGTATATTCCAGGTGATAAATGTTTGTTTTATGGATGAATTTATTTTTATTTTTTATAGTACAGCGACACCAGTGAATAATAGCTGCAGTTTCAGTAGAAATTTTCCATTCGGCACCGGATAGTGCTCGAATAATAAAACACGGCTATCATTTTCGACATGTTGAATAAATTGTCCGCACGTGTAGAATCTTGTTTAAAACAATTTATATTTACTTAGATTAAAGTCACTTGTGTGGTTATCAAGATGTGTGATTATTAATCGTTCCCTCAATTTTGTTAAATTTTTATTTATAACAATGTTTATACACATTTTTCAAGATTGTTTTGACAGTAAATATATTGTTTTTGGTTTACGGCCTATATTCGCGGGAAAATTATTTACGAATTATAAAATAATTATATAAATTTTAAGGACAATAAATTAAGAAAATAATAATAAAATAAAAACTTCAGTCAAAACAATATTATACGACAATGAAGTTGACTGCAAAGTGTTTATTTAACATTTTACGATTGTTGGCATTGTTAATTGTTCCCATAAAGTTTTGGTTTTTATTTATCTTGTTGATTTGGTGGTAACCAATGAGAGATTTTTATATCAGTTAAAGTATTTTCTTAAAGTTTTTATTACTGGCGGTAAATGTGCGTCACCCCAATAACTTAATGCCCGTTATGGTTAAAAAAATTTAGGATGGAATGAAACGTGGTTTGTCATTCAAAATTTGTAACTTTTCGCACCTAAACAAATTTTTTATTTTTGTATATTTTATGAGGTCCGCCAAAATTATTCTCACATTTTAAATGAGTAGCTGTATAAATAAGTACGTACGAGAATATATGTTTTATGTGTTTTTGATTCATATGTGCACACTCGTGCCTTATAACCACCGTGGTGTGATATATTTTTAGTAATGAAAATTGTTTATTTTTGTTTATTTCTGGAATGATAAGATTTTCTTTTTTATTTGCTAAATGTTGGAAGTGTGAAAAAGAAGTGTGTCTTATACAAAGACGTATACACCATTGTGGTGTTTGTGTATACTGAGTGTGTGTCTCTAAAAATATATATTCTAAAGTTATAATTATCCAATGTTGAAGTAATATCAAGAGATCATAGATTAAATTTTAATTTATTAGATTTAACTTGTTGTCTGCCATTGATGATTTGACTGGTTGGGATTTAAAAATACGAGGAACGGGCGGCTTAAATTACAACAAGTTGCACTGACCAAAAATACAAGAATTACCAAATTGAGAAAATGTATATTCTAACTAAAAAAAAGGATATCAAAGAGGTTTTATCAAGATTCCACAAGGTGGATTAAGAAGGCGGTGGATAATTATGATTAAAAGTCTCTTTCAGCAGAGACTTTCAATCAAACAAACCGATCAAACAAACCGAAAAAATCGTGACTAACGAAATATTTTACCATTACTTTACTACATACGATTACTGTCGAAAAGATACCAGAGATAGCTGCATGGGATTTAGTTCCTAGTGCAAATTCAGATAATGCAGGGAGATTAGCAAATATCCAAACAGAAAACAATGATGAAAACTGACGTAGGATTGGTAAAAACCAGAAATGTAAATACAAGGCAAAATAAGACAATTCAGCGAGAGATAATCAAAATCGCCTAAATCGAAAATATTTTAAGGTTGTGTAAGAGTGAGTGACAGTGTGTGAGAGAGTTTGCGACTCCAACTAGGCTAAAGCACCTGCCAGAAATATGAGAAATATGTTCATGGTTATAAGGGTTGTCGAAATAAAAACAAACCTGCCTGTGGCGCAAGCTGCAAGTATGTCGCGCTACCTGTAAATCAGCTGATGTCTGAGTTTTGCATGAAGCAGAGATCAGATTATGCTTAACTTGTTCAAGATTTTATTTAAGAATTCAGTTTTCTCTCCAGCGAACTCCTGATTATACCAACTACCGCCCAAAATATATAAATAAACTCCACAGGGCCAATATAACGAGCATTTTGCTGCGTAAATGGTAAATGGATTTTGGTGTATTATTTCATATTTTCTGCATAAACTAATAAGAGTGAAAAATGATACATAACAATTAAAATGCAATTGGTATAAATATTAATCTTATCCATAATATCGTAGTTCAAAGTTGGCTTATAAAAATATTTCTTAATGAGCTCAAATATTTTATTAGTTCCTGCCTTAAATTTCTTGATCAAAAGAAGGCGAGTAAACATTCCAGTTCGATTACGCTATAATTACGTTGGGCCCCACTTATTTTCTGCAGTTTTTATCTTTCTGGAACAATACTGCACCGATACCAGTTGAGCTGTCTTTACGCGATATAAGAAAATGTTAAGTAAAATCAGGCATGATCAAAACTGAAGCAAAGAAGAGAGCTTCCTTTAAATCGTCAAATGAAGCATGAGTAGTCCACTCGAAACTTTTCTTTTTTTTTAAAAAAGGTCTATTAAGGAACTTGCTCAATTGGCATAGTGTTCAATGAAACAGCGGTAGCAACCCGCAATTCCCAAAAATCGTCTCATTTAACGCACTGTCCCACCTAGCCCGGATTGGTCTGCAGTCCTCCCTCACCAACTACAACGTCAAGGTATTTGGCCTCTCAACGTAAGAAATGGTTTTTATCCACATTAATGATCAAACCTGCCCAAGTCAGACGTTCTGCAACATCTGCATGGAGCGAAATATGCACAACAAATGTGGCACTCGTGACCTATGGGGGTCATCCAAATAAACGAATACTTTGTCTTGTAAATTGTGTGGCATCACTCTGCTCATCAATCAAGGTATGGTTTGTAGGCGTTGAGTCCAAATAGGATTACCACAAAGCGATACAGTGGTCTACCCGGAATAGTAAACACTGTTTACTTATTCGAATCTGAATCTAAAAGAACTTGCCGAACTTGGTTACTTAACAACCCATCTAGCAAAGGTAGCGGAGAAGCATCTTTTTTTGTAACGTCCTTAAACTTTCTAGCGTCTAAACAAAGACGAACCTTGCCATTTTCCTTGTGAACCAATGACATTGAAAAACTGTTTGCGCTTGAACTTTTCTCAATGACACCGAGAGCAGTCATCCTATCAAGCTCAGAATAGGTCGCTTTCCACACTGCAAGAGAAAAGGCAGAATATCGTTGCTTAGTCAGTGTCGCCTCTCCAGTGTCAATTACGTGAGTTAAGAGTAAAGTTCACCCCAGACCTAATTTTGTAGAATTAGGGAATAAATAAATAACTGATTTCAAATAATTTTGTTGATCGAAATGAGCCCGAAAAATTTTGATATTGAGTATTGGAGACTTCGAGTTCAGCTAATATGGTTGGTTGCATATTAAACGCTTTCCAGAAATTGCATCTTAAGTATAAAGTTTGTTGCAATTCTGGTACCAAAAAATTCTTCTTCGGCCTCGTTATCTGATTATAACTGACGTTAACATTGACATGCCCCAGAATTTTGGGTTTAGATCCATCGACGGTTTAACAGAAGGCAGTTGTTGAAAGCAACAATATTTGCTTATAAGAACAATGGCATAACGCCGGTTGTCTTGGAGCTCATTAGATGACGTCGTTATTTAGTCATCGTGGAAGTGTTGTAATCTGATGTTGGGTATACTGATTGTGTGGATGATATAATGATGATAGGATTATTTTTGCTTAGGTTGGAGGAATGTAGCTGCTCCGTTTCTATTATTCCGGATTGTCTACTTCTCGACCAGTAACAGAAGGCGCAATGTGGTTTTAAGATATCAGATAACCACACCCATAACAAAATATATTAGCAACAAATATCTTCAATTATTGAAGGAACAAATCATTAGGTTGTCGCGGTCTGATACATCGACATTACGTAATTCATCTCAATAGTCAAACGAATATTGACGGTTTTGATATTCAGATTCTACGGACAATAAACTAATACGAGTCTGACGATTACTGGATGGTCTGGTGAATAATTTTGCAGTCTTCCAATATTCGTGAAAACTCTAATCAATTCGGATAATAAATTAATAAATCGATCAGCTGATTGTAGTTTAAGTGATATCCGCATCGCAAAGATAGTCTTTTAAATTTCGACCATTTCTCGACCTTCTTGGGGTCATTTGTAAAATATTTCAATATAGTGTTGCCAGCCGTACCTTCAAGAAATATATGCATGGTACTAACCTTTTGCGGGTTTCAGGACTGTTACTTGTAAAGCAAGGTGCTTTACGTGGAAAATAAATTTCTTGACGGGCGTTGATATCATTAAAACTGTTGATTTGCCTAGACCCCGGATCAATAGCCACTGATCCAGGATTAGAGAACCTACTACATACCTGGAAAATTAAAATCGAATTGAATAGTAACGACGTATGCGCGACGTAAGACCTGCTAAAGCCAGAGTAGCCGCAGGCTGTTTCAAGAATCCCAAGACTGTAATTAGTATTCACAATGTTGGCATGGACATGGTGAAACTTAGTCAGTTTTGTGATAGCCACGGCACTGGTTTGAAATTCAATCGAAAATTAGTTTCTTCTACCTATTTTCAATATACGCTTAATACAGTGAATGGATCGAGTAACCATCTAGACAGGAAGTCCTCTACTTTTATTCCGTTTTCAACAAGTATAGAGAATAAGCGAGCGAACAAGTATAGAGAAACCCAACGACATTCTCGTCTAACGGAACTCCATTATTGATTTAAAAATAGTCAATATGGGGTCGATTTCAGGATATACAATTTTATGTTATGTAATTTTTGTTTTTTCAATACAAATTCCAATAGGAAGCGGGGAAATAAAATAACATAACAGCAATTTTATGCTACAAGAATTGGCCCCAATGGGCCCTTATTGGGCTCGATAGTTGAGTATGATGTGTGAGAGAAAGTGGAACATCTAGTGACCATAGAGTCATCACGTTCGAGTTATTAAACTCGCCACAGAATACTCCGCTCGCAAGTAGGAAAACTCTGAGATTTTCCATTAAGATAGCTAACTGGAGACCATTTACTAGACACTTTGTTAGCTCCTGGGATGGTGTAGAAGCACTTCCAGAAAATGATTTGATTGATAAAATTGATGAGAAACTTAGGTGTGCTATGCATAAGCTATCAGCTATGATGGGCATATTAGACTGAAACCAAGAAACGAAAGAGATAAAATGGTCACTCTTTAAAGGTACAAGTAACTAGTACTTCCATCAAGTATTTGAAGCGAAGTGAAATAGTGCCCAACGGTGTGTCACAGAAAACGGTAATAAAGACCCACGAGGTCTTGTATTCAAATTTAAATAAATAAAATAAAAATATTGGGATAATTTCACACACTTCAAACACGTGTAAGGAAAATCGGAATGGCAATAAAAACAGACCGTAAAATTAAGAATATTTTGTCAATCTGGGGGCCAATAACATGCCATTTCCCGAGATTGAGAGTATTTACAGTATTTGCCGTAGGCACTTACACTTAATAAACTTGTTTTCTTATTTTTCAAAAATTTTTGCGAAATAAAAAACAAGTGTTTAATAAAACGTGTTATTTAAAATTATAATTTTTAGACCGTAGTAAAATATCTAATAAATAACAAAAACATCACTCAAATATAATATTCCAATTGGAATTTCGAATATTTCTATTACACTGTTAAAATAAGGAATTTATTGAAACGAATATAACGGGTGCGGCAAAAGTCCCGCTACCATTTTGTTTGCCTATAACTTTGTTCAAAGAAAAGATAAGTAAGTTTGGTTTTCATAAAAAGTTTATTTGGTCTTTACATTTTTTTTTCGTTATGATTGGAAAATTATATCGGCTAAATGGTGACCGCAATTTGCTATGCAACTTTCGGCTCTTTTTAAGGCATTTTTCATGATATTCTGCAACATCTCAGGCTGAATTTCTTCAATTTCGTGACGAATGTTGTCTTTAAGATGTTGAATCGTTTGGGGCTTACTCACATACACTTTTAATTTTAAAAAACCCTATAAGAAAAAGTCCGGTGCTGTTAAATCCGGAGATCTGGCTGGCCATGCTAAATCGCCATTCCGCGAAATTAGTATTCGTGGAAAAACGTCGTTCAATAATTGAATTGTTGAACAGGCTGTGTATGTGCTGTGGCCCCATCTTGCTGAAACAACATGTCCTCTAGTCCTTGCTGTTCTATTTCAGGCATAAGAAAATTTCGAATCATGTCTTGGTACCGTTCAGCAGTAACAGTAACTTCAACACCTCGGTTATTTTCTTAAAAAATAGGGACCAATAATGTTTCCAGCATGAATACCACACCATACAGTTATTTTTAGTGGATGCAATGACGTTTCATGAATTAATTGAGGATTGTGTGCTCCCCAAAACCGACTGTTCTGTTTATTGACGTGGCCACTGAGAAGAAAATGGGCTTCATCGCTCATTATCAATTTAGACGAAAAATCTTCAATTTCACCAGACAGCCTTAGGATTGCATTACTGTACTCAACTCGTTGATCATGATCTCTGGCTGGCAATTTATGAACTAATTAAATTTTGTACGGGAACATTTTCAAAACGGTTTTCAAAATTCGCCTTAAATTGCGTGCAGAAATTTGTAACTGGGAACCACGTCTCCGAATTGATGTTTCTGGAGACTCTGCATCACTATCGCGCACCAGAGCCACATTTTCAGCGTTACGAGACGTTCGTTGTCTTCCAGAACGAGGTTTGTCTGCTGTCGTACCGTACTGTCGAAAATTCGCATGTAAACGATAAATTGTGGTTTTGTGAGGCACTGGACGATTAGGATACTTTTACGAAATTTCCGCTGAGTGGCAATAATGGAACGATTATTTTCAATAAATATTGTCACTATTTCTGCTCGTTCTTGTGGCGTATATTTATCCATTATAAAATTTGGGCGTCTACACAACTCAATGGTTAAAGCAAAACTGAGCTAAACGTCACATAACCAAGATGGCGCGCAATCAAAATGGTAGCGGGACTTTTGGCCCACCCGTTATAAAATTAGAAAGAGTTAGACAACTATTTGGAATTCAACTCAAACAAAAAATATGAAAAATCAAATTTTTAAAGAATCTTTGTTAAATCAAATGGTTTGGGATAAAATAAAGCTCAGAGGTTTAATATATTTTGAGAATTTATTTGATGCTTTCAATACAAGATAAATCACAAAATAAATTTTAGTTATAACAAAAATTTGAAAAATGCACGATTTACATATACCGCTTCCGAACAGAGGGTGGGAATGCTTTTGAACAAGATCAATTAAAAAGATTTACTTGCTGACTGGTTAAGGCTCGAGCAATATAAAAAAACTGGGAAATTTTTCTAAGATGACGATATGTGAAGGGAATAATCAAATGTCTTAGCGATCTAATGAGCCATATGATTGAGCGGAGGTCAATTTGCTTTTTAATTACGTACAGAACTAAACGCGCTCTTTCTTAATGGAAGACAGGGGATTTCCTACAACTTTTTTAATAAACTTCGAATTTTACTTGTTTCAGTGGTTTTAGTATTTGGTTATAACAATAATCTCAGAGATTCCAGTCTTTAAAGAAATGATTACGCAACAAAAAAAAATGTTATCCTAGGTGGTATTCCAACTGCTCAGTGTGCTAATCCCTCAGCAGGCTGCCCTCTATTTAGAAAACGCGTATGGCCCTTTTGATTAGACAGACATATGGCCGTTATTTCTATAGGGAGAAAATTTAGAAGAAACTCTGACATTTCTGTTATAAATAAATATTAAAACTACTTGTTTGTAAAATTCGAAATTTATTAAAAAAATTAGAGGAAATCCCCTATCTCTTAAGAAAGGGCGTCTTTACTTCTGTACGTAATTAAAAATAAATTATTATCGCTCGAGACTTAAAAAGATTGATCTTGATCAAAACCATTCCCGCTCTCTGTTCGGAAGTGATATAACAATCGTGCACATATGTAGAATAGAAGATTTCTTCCGTATTTATGTATTTTAGAACAATTAGTCAAATTTTTGTTACAACTAAAATTTATCTTGTATTTTTTTTATAATGCAATTAATTAATGCAAATATTAAAAGCATCAAATAAATTCTCAAAATGTATTAAACCTCTAATAAAAAAAAACCTCTATTAAAAATAAGTTTTTTTTTATTTGAGTAGAATTCCAAATAGTTGGCGAACTCTTTCTAGTTTTTTATAGATGTCTCAATAAATTCATTATTTTAACAGTGTTACAGAAATGTTCGAAATTTCACCAAGAATATTACTTTTGAGTGATTTTTTTGTTAATTGTTATTATATTTCACTATGGTAGTTAAATGTTAATGCTAGTTATTTCTTGTTAGAAACTTCATCGTCTCGTTGTTGGGAAGAGTTACGACGGCAATGAAGTTTGTAACAAAAAATTAACAAGTATACGTATATGATCCCTGATTCCAATTGGATTATTAAACTTCTTTTGTGGATTAGTAATAAACTAAAAACATATGTTTTAATGAGACAGATATACATTATAAAATCAAAAAGAGATTAGAAGTGCTATCCCTTTCTAAACAATTATCCGTTTCCGATATTTTTCTAATTGGAATTTTATATACAAAAAAGTAGTAAAAATTCGTCGTAAGACTAAATTTATTACAATGAGTAATTTATTGTAATGGCATGAATTTTGGACAACTAGAAACTTCCATTTTCTTCAGATTACAGCTGTTTGGCTAATTTAAATGTTGACTACTAACATAAAGGTACCAAGGATTGTTTTAAAATGTGTCAAACAAGGAACAAAAGCGATAGTGTTGAACAGTCTGAAATATAAACTACTCAAACTGGTAAAATTGATATGCCATTCAAATTAAGTACAAAATGTGAAATCAGTACCGCAGAGACATGACTTATAGACAGTTCATTACTTAGTACATAGAGCTATTGTAACCTCCTGATGATGTCTTATACATGAAATATACATTTCTCAAAAAGTAGAAATCTGCATGTTATACATATTGGCATATTAGCTCTTCTCACTTAAAATTATTTTATTGGCATGATGGCGTGTAATAATTGCGTCGTTAGAAACATTTCAAAGCATTTTTTTTAATTCTTATTAGAAATTAGGCTAACAGTGTAACACTTATCCAGCTAATCAACGAAAAGTCGGTAACTTCACATTGGGAGGTCGACAACACCACAGTATAAAGCATCATCAAAATGACGAGTGCTGGTCTCACACTTTTCGATTCTACACGTTGCGTATTTTATTTATAGTTTCACCAGATATCGCGAAAAACATATAAAACATTAAATTTTGCAATAAAGCGCTAAGTGATAAATATTTAATTTGTTCACTTTATTCTTTTAAAAACTACATAACGCTAAATGTAGCTTGTTCTCATTTTATTTATTAAAATTGAAATGTTTACGTTTAATTAATTTTTATGGTTAACAATTTCTTTCAAAAATTAATCGCTTTCCTTTTTCTTCAGCTGTTATAAATAGTGAAAGAATAATTAAAGAAAGTCTTGTTTGAAAGAAATTTTCATTAGAAAATGTTGCTGGTAAATTTATTTTTTGTTTTTACAACAAACGAGCAGATTTATCAAAATAAATTATTTGTCGTGTAAAACAAATCGGCTACATATATCGTTGGTCTAGTATTTTTTAATTTGTGATTGATAAATTGTGACAAAAAATATATTTTTTTAAGTTAATTGATAATTTTGGAACAACACCATTTGTTATTGTTGTTATATTTGTTATTACATATATTTTTTACCTTGTGAAATTATTAACTTTTCGGAAAGCAAGGGATTCAAAAATTGTTCACAAGTTCTAGAAATGTTTTCCTCACCAAGGTCTGTGTTCATCGGCGCTCAAATAAATTGCTCATTTGCTGCAAGAGTGACTCAATCCAAAAATTTTAAATTTTCACTAGAGCGATTTGAAAATATCACTCAAAGTTGTTTGTAAAAGCGGTGTTTCTCAAAATTAAATTAAAAAACATTCTGATATGAAAAAATATTTTTTTTCTATTTTTCTTTCGCGAATTGAGTGATTTTATTATAGAATTTTACCTAATTTGATACAAATAACTACGTAAGGGAGTATGTTTTGTTACAAAATAATAAAAATATCTTAGAAAAGAGTGAATTTTGAGTTGAGACACTGTTGCAGCAAATGAGCGAAATGTTGAGATGATTATTCGATTTGAGACAAAATCTGTTGAGTAGAACAAATATTTAAATTTGTAAATACAAGTACAATCTGGAATACAATCTTGGAATACAAGTACAATCTTAAAAAAATTGATCATCTAGAATTAACACCATAAACGTTTTCATAATTTCACTCAAATTAGGTTTTCATAATTTCACTCAAGTTACTTTAAAAACTTCCCCTTATAATCGATACGAACTCTTGCTTTTATAGCCGCTAAGATCAGAACTGACACTTATTGACACACTTTCAAATGTCATGTAATTCCACTCATATTAAATTATTTCACCTTCTTGGACTTTAAAAACTTCCAATTAGATATCCAATATCAACTCTTGCTTTTCTGTAATCGAAGATCTCAGCAAATCTCTAAACACAATCTTGCAGAAATGTATATTCTAGAATTCGTGCTAAAATATGTTTTTCAAAATTTCACTAAAATTATTGACTTTAGTTTCTTGGTCCGAATACTCAAAACTTTTATAAGTCTTCAACACGAGTTCTAGCTTTTCTGTTAGCTAAGATCATAACATATTTGCATACGGAATGCTACAGCAATTTTCGTTTAGGATTTGCTGGACAATTTTTCATAGTTTCACTCAAATTAAGCTTTTTCAGTTTATTGTCTAGAACTTAGTAAACTTCAAATCAACCACTTCTGCAACCAACATAGACTTGATTTTCTGGTAGCTATGACTACACTTCATTTTTTGATAATTTCACTCAAATTAAGTTTCTTTGATACAACTTTATAAACGAGGTTTAATTTTTATGGTACTTAAGATTATACTATGGAACTCTATAAATTTTTGTCATAGTTTCACTCAAATTGAGTTTTTTCAGTTTCTTGGTCAAAACTTTGAAAATGGCTATATGTAACCAGAAAGAACGCTAGCGTTGATTATAAAGAAACTGTATGTACAATCTTAAGAAAATGTTTAGCCTCCGCTCAATATTTTATTTCTTACTTTCACTCAAATTAAGTCATTTCAGTTTCTTGCCCAGAACGGTAAAAACTTATATAAATGTAGCCAATATCGACTTTTTGGTAGCTGAAATCATATCGGATTTGCACTTTTTCTAATTTCACTCAAATTAAGTTTAATGAATTTTTGACTAGAACTTTACAAACTTCCATATGCAGTTAACACACTTCCTATCTTTAATGGTTTTGCCAAAGGGTTACGAGGTTACACAGAAGGAATAAAGGGGGTCAATAAACGTTTATCTATTTTCTCTAGAATACTGCATTTCATTCTAAATCCAGATTAGGACATCTCGGCAACATCTGGAAATGCAAACATTTTCATCAACAAAACAATAAAAATTGAACACACTGCAAAGGTTGAAGGTCGATTGAATTGACCTCTCGTCAATCTGTTAAAATCTTCCAGGCATGTAAAAAGTAGTTGAGTTCGATGAGCTCATCTAAAATTTAACTGGAAAATCAAAATTTTCAAAATACGAATCATCCAAAATTTGATATTAATCCTGATAAAATTGACAAAGAATAGCCTAGGATCAAAACCAATTTGCCCGGCGTTTTGAAGGTCATCGACAAAATATTTTGTTCGGTCGTATGGATGTCTGTACCAGTGATATCTCAAGAATGCAAGAAATTGTAAAAAAACTCAAATTATACGAATGGTTACAACGCCATAGATGTTCGAAATATTCTTTGATTTTCCCGAGTTGTCAATTGTGAGGCCGCAGATCTGATTACCTCATGAGGTTTCAGTTGCATGCACCTTTTTAATCCAAACCTTGGAACCTTGAGATCCAAAGTGTTCTATTCTGGAATTTTGGTTTTTAGTATTTGAGGGCGTCTGTCTTGTAACTGACTTCCCGCTATAAAAACGTGTTTCAGGTGGATCTGGATGCCTTAATATCTATAATCAGGCCAATTTTCCCCAAAAAAACTCAAGTTATAAACTCTACACAAACGTCTCGGATTAATTTACCGAATTTATCACAACGCCATCGGAAAATGTGCACGGACAAACATGGAATATACTAAGATTTTTCAGACCTGGAGATTGTAGAACATTTTAAGTCACGCAAAAAGTTACACGTTAGACGTAAATTGCATCCAGTTGGAACCATGACACCATCAATGGTTACACTCTCCATTACAGTTGCCATCAGAACGTAGGAGAATTTGGAATCGGCTTCATCGGAAGACTTTAAATATCTCGGGTCAGTTATAACATCAACAAATTATGTCTAGGCTGTTGGATATCTTTCACAGTCGTGTAAGCTCGCTCTAACTAGATTGCGAACAATAGGATGTCGAAACTGAAATGAGCGCGCGATAAACCGAGATAGTTGGAGGACTACCGCGAAGTCGGTAAAATCCCTTCATCGGATGTGAAAGATAGATGGGGAGGAAGAAAGAGAGAGAAAAAGAAAGAAAGAAAGAGAGAGAGAAAGAGAGAGAGAGAGAGAGAGAGAGAGAGAGAGAGAGAGAGAGAGCAAAATTAGTGAAATTGGAACGGTCGTGAGATTAGAGGATTATCCCAGCAAATGTAATATCTCGAAAAATACACTACAGATAAATAAGACAAGAGTAAATGGGATATAAGATTCTAAGGAAAAATGTCTGGAGCTGGAATATGTAGTCCAAGTATGGTACCTTTTCTATCAGTCTCATAATGATACATTTGTAAGCATTCAGAAACAAAGTGTTACTGTTTATAATGAACCTAATTGATTCGAACATGATCTTCCTTTGCCTCGTAAACGTAACTCGTATTCCGGCATGCAATACCAGATGTAGAAATTATAAAATCTTGAATCTGGCTAATAGGAGAAAATTACTTGGGCCAATACTCATAACAAATCAACCTGGAAAAAACAATTATTATGAAATTTGAAAAGCTTTTGTCCTCGGATTCACAACATCGACCTGGGACTCGAAATGAGGACAACGATTTAAAATTTCTAAATGGCACTACAAAATCTAGTTCCCCATGGATTTACTCTCTGTCAAAGCAACAATATCAATACGCACGAGTACATGGAGAAGGTTTTCCATAAAAAATCGGATCTGCGTACTCAGATTGCACACGCAACACTTCAACATCTCATTTATGCAAGTGCATGCCCCTACGAAGGAAAAATCAGAACATGAGATACGTACTATACGACCACCTTGAAAATGTTTTAAACAAAATTCCCCAACAGGACGTAAAGATTATTTTGGATGAGTTCAACGCGCAAATTCGTAATGCAAACAGTATTCATCGTGGTAAAATTGGCTCAGATTCCCTACTCCGAGCATCAAACAACGATATGCGCCCCACGAAGCTAGTTCTCTTATATAATCTGGTTGTAGCCAGTGGACATCAAACGATGGTACTACGGTCAATCAAATCGACCACATCTTCGTTTCCAAATAACAATTTTTCTAGCTCGATTCTGACCACTTTCTAGTAGTTGCAAAATATGCCATCCATCTTTCTACCATGTGCAATAACCAATTCCAACGAGTTTCAAGTTGGAATACCCGAAGCATTAAAGAATTAAGATACCCCGCCCACCTTCGAAGTTAGTATATCAGAAACATAATTCGTGGTTCAACGGCGAATCCAGCTAAAAATACATCAAAACCTAGAAACACGTGGCAACAACATAGTCGCGAGAAAACAGTCTAACCGCCTGCTTCAACAAGTGCTTAAAGTCAAAACTGTCAGTTTAAGCGACAGATACCGTTCTATGACAAGAAAAAAATAAAAGAAATCGCAACCAGCTTCCATCCACGTAGTAGCGCTACTCGAAACGAATCTAGTCCTGACAGTGTGGCGGATAGCCAATGAACAGACATCACTGCATCAATGTGATATCAATGTAGAAATGTTACCTCTATCCGCTCTATCTTACGATGAATAGTCATATTCAAAATTAAAAATAGTATGGACCTGATGAGGATGGCATTTATGGCGAAATGTTCAAGAACAGCGAAGGTTACCTATCTACCGCACGTTTGAGCTGGTTTCATCGATTTTGTTCTCAGCCACCGTACAATTGCTAACATGTTATCAATTTACAACAAATTTTAAATGTGATTGTGTTAAAAAGTGCTACGAAAAGGACATCTCTGTGCATTATCTATTTATAGATTTTCAAAAAGCGTACGATAGCATCCAGAGCTGTAAATTGGAACGAGAAAATCATCAAAGCTAAGATACTGGCTTGAATACGTACTTCGTTCCCACAATCTTACCATAAAACAGGCTCTGGAGTCGGTACCAGTTAAGACAAGTTCTCGCGGTAGACCTCCTATTTTGTGGATAGACGAGGTAGGACACGACCTTCAAGCGGTTGATTATCGTGTCTAGCGCCCTTTCATTGTGGATCGAGTTATCGGAAAGCGCATTGCTGAAACGTCCAAATGCCTTCTTGGGTAGCGAATGGAAACCGGGCTCGGATGCATCGGATAACCTTCTAAACAAATTTTCCCAACACCAAGGTTCATCACAATCGATTTCTTGTACTCGAAAATCGCCTTTCAACAATTTCTCTAAAATAAATATATTTAAGTTGAGAAAATATACATAACAAATAGAATCTGAGCCCCACCGAAGCATCCATTTTTTTTACGTATACGCTAACAATTCGCAAGAAACACGAGAAATTGGAGATGATGAAGAACGAGTTTTTACAAAATCAATGTACCAGCATATTTTCTGTGCCATTTCCCGTGGATTTTCCGGTTTGTTGTTTAGAATTTTTTCCTTCATTCAGTCTGTAAGCCCCAGTTATTGAAATACTGATAAAAATGATGAAAAATGTTGACCCCAAAAATGCTGGGTAGTGCTAGACGCTGAACCCTCATGTAGTAGTCAGAACTTTGGTCTTTAAATTGGTGAATCTGGAAAATTTATTGGAACGTGTTTCAAATTATTTTGTGACATTCCTTAAAATCTTTTCAGTGATATGAGATCCGAACATATTTTATACCAAAGCAATAATTTATCACCAGCGCCAAAAAGCTGAATTTGTAAAATAAATTTATCATAAAAAAATTGTCTTTCGTTCAAAATCTTAAAAAAAATGTATTTGTAACCAGAACCGCTAATAACAAAATTGTTGATTTTTCTAAAGCTAATAGAAAAATTGTAACTGCTTCCAGCGCTACAACGGTAGTTTTGCATACTATTGTGTTTCAGAAAAATGTGCTGCATTCTTTAAGGTTTTTTCAAAGATATGCGACACGTACATATTATATGATAATTGGGTAATTAACTACCAGCGCCAAAAACGTTGGATTTGTGAACTAGAGCTCTGATCACACAACTGTTGCTTTCACTAAGACCATTCAAATGATGTGTTACATGATTATATTAGAATAATAAAACATGTACGTACTTCCAGCGCGACAACGGTGGTTTTGAGTACTAAGGTGTTCAAAATAATTTACGCAACTCTTCAAGGCCTTTTCAATGATATACGACAAGTATGGATTCGATAATAAATAAAAACTTTGCTATCAGCGCCAAACCGATATATTTATGAACTAAAGTTGTATCAAAATTGTTCGGAAAAATGTAAAGCAATATCGTAGCATTGGATGGTTTTTTAGGTGACAGGTACCCAACCCAACCCGTATGAATGTAGAGATCTCAAAAGCTTTTCAATTCTCCAAAATAAAAATAAAAGAAGATTGGTGGCAAAAAAATTTGAATCGCGTAAGCAGTTCTTGAGATAACGTTGGTACGGACATTCATCCATCCAGACATCCACACGGACGGACAAACTGTTTTTCGCACTTTTGGAATCAGGGAACTTCAAAACGTCGAGAAAACTGGTTTTGGACCCGAGTAATTTTCAATTATTTTTATCAGGATTTTAATAACGTGGTCTTACAGACCCAAAACAATGTGTTCGTCCGTTTGATGTCTGGATATCTGTACCGGTACCGATGATATCTCAAGAATGGCTTATGCGATTCGATTTTTTCGCAATTCTTCTTTTATTTTGAATTTGCTAAATTGTAAAACATTTGCCATCTCTACCTCAAGCAAGTCGAGTACCTGCAATAGGAAATCACCCAATATAATCCACGATATTACTTTACATGATAAGTCGATTGAAAGGTCTAGGATCAGACAATAAATTTGATGATACCACTTTAGTTCTTAAATCTACCGGTTTAACGCTGGTAGCTAAATTTTCGTTTAGTATATGTACATTGTTGTTGTATATCGTTGCAAAGGTCTTGAAGAACACCGAAAATTTTGCTGAACCACTTTAGTACTCAAACTTACCATTGTGGCGCTAGGACCAATTAAAATTTTACTCATTCTTCTATAATCATGTGGCACATCATTTGAAAGGTTTTGGGAAAAACACTAACTTTATAATAAGCACTTTAGTTCACAACTATCACAACTATCCCACTGTTCAGATATATTAGCGCGTTTGTTTTGGAAATTCTGAGACTTTTCTAAATTGAAGTAATAGATTTGAAATTTCGTTCATATTTTTGTTATTTCACTCAAGGAAAAAATGGCGGCATTTGATATAAATAACGTAGAGCGTAGAGGGCAGTGTACATTTTAATATTTTGGCAGTAACTTCACACCAATTGCTGACCTACTGACGATCATCAACAACCTAAATTCCTGTCACAACAGAGTAACAGTTCTTTGTTTGATTGGAAGCAAAGAGCGCCCATGCAAATTTGCGAAATATTTGAAATATTTGTTTTTGGTATGGTTTTTAAGATTAACATATTTTCAAAATAGATTTAGATATGGCAAAGTTGTATTCTGCATGGCCATATTGCAAAAATGTATGCTAGTTCGAATCACCATACTGAATTTTCAGCTCATTTTGCCGATTATGATTATTAACAAATGAATATTTTTTGAAAATTTGGCTAGATAAATTAAAACCGGACCATAATCCAAAATAGTTTGCAAAATACTGAAAACAATCTAATCTAAATTAGGATTATGTCATAAACTCACAACGCAAACAGTGATGGCCATGAAATTTTGTAATTTACCCATGTTAATATATCATCGCGCGTCTTCAATCATACAATGCCACTACTTTTCACAACAATTTGTTTACACAAAAAAATATAAATCAGAACATGACGTTTTAATTTAAAAAGTTTTTCGTTTGTTTTTTCCCGTTTTTTAATTAAAATATTTTCCCCCGCTTTTATGTAAATTATATACATACATTCCGTACAGCAATTAATTTGGTGTACTGTAAAATTGTAACAATTCATTTCCGATAAATCATCATCGTCTTGGGTGCTCAAGTGTCAACACCAGGCCTATCTATCAACGTACAGCAAATGAATCGCAAAAATATCAAGAATTATTTGCTTTTTGACTTTGAATTAATTTTTGGAAACCAGCCAAAAACTGTAATAATCTATATATGAACGTGTGTATACGTGTGTGTGTATTATTTCACAATTTTTTAACAAAACATCAAATGTTTGTCTAATCAAAATTTTGTGTTATATACCGCGGCCTTTAACACTTCCATGGCCTTGATTACGTTAAGTTTATTCTATAGGTGGTTGGTGTAGACTCGTACTCGTTTAACACAAACTGAAAACTATGTATGACTTTTTGTATTTTATTATGTTGTGAAAGCATAAAAATTTTCCAACATTTTCTTTAAAAATACGCTACAGCAAAATACTTTTGTTGTTATTGTCCTTATTCATAACACGTATGATTCAAATTACTGTATGAGAGTAATTTCATTTTATGGATAGAATTTGGAACAAAAACTAATTCATTTGAATCGCGACTCACTAGGTATAGGAATTATGAAATGTAAGTGAAAAGATTTTCGTGCAATATGTGTCAGGCCCAAGGATGTAGATACTTTATTATTAAAATACTTAATAGCTGTTTCGAGAGCTTCAAAATTAAAGTACTCTAGGTAGTTTTAATTTGGTGGTAGGTGGTTGTGGTTAGGTGAGTGGAGGCTGGGTGGGTGGTAGGGTACTGATGATAAGTAAGTGTAAAGTCATAAAGTTATAAATCCTTCTTTAAAACCCGCAGATGAAAAGTGAAGTTTCGCATAATGGAAAACGCTCAGCAAGCATAGTACACAGCAAGACAATCAACGAAGCTGTTCTTGAAATATTCTGTCAAATACAAAAAGTTAAATAACTTCTATTCGACTGAATTTAGAATCAATTTTTATTGCTTACATTTTTTAGTCGTCGGAAATTGTCGTCGCTTCAGTATGATTGGCAATGTAGTGTCGGTTGGAGCCAAATCAATTCGCGAATTAAAGACAATATCTCTACGATTGCACTCTGATAAAATTTCAGCTGTTATAAAGTTTCCGTGTAGCTTCTTAACAATCGTTCGAGTGCCATTGCACATTCTATTTTTTTTGGGGGTTTAAATTTCTCAGCAGCATTATAATTACTCCACGCGTCAGAAGTAAAACATGAGGTGGCATTCCTGATGGCGTTTGATCATGAAGAAACTCTGCTGGATAATTTTGTACATCAGTTGAATCCTCTGAGATCACCGAATCAGCACTGTAATAAATTTCAGCTTGTCCTGTTTCTAACTCCTGCACAGATATTTTAGAAATATTTGTGCCAAAAATACTTTTAACCAGATCTCCAGTTTCGATCATTTGCTGAGAAGTTTGAACTGTGCAGTCATTATTGATACCTTTGATAATAGGATGATTGCGCATACCAACTTGTAACAACCAGTTGTTGTTCTCTTCTTGACCTGCACTTCGCATATTTATCGTAAGCTACAGTTAAAGAAAGTTTCTCCACAGATTGCTCGATTTTATATAACACTCGATGATGTCAGCTTGCGTTCCTCTCACAACAACTGGAAATGTCTGTCGAAAGTCTCCACCAACAACGAAAACCTTTCCGCCGAAAGGTATTTCGCAACACATTATTTCACGCAACAGCTTATCAATGCAGCGGGGTCCGTGCTTTGTCAGCATTGAAATCTCATCGACAATAATAAGTAAAGCTTCTCGCAAAATGTTTGCTTCGAGTGATGTCAATCGCATCGCAGAAATTTAAATTCGCTGTGAACTGTTCGACCACCCTTCAGCAACACTGCAGCAGTTATTTTATGAAATGCATCCAACTGCTTTTCGTTTAGCAGTTGAATTTGTAATTCAGCTTCTTCGGCTTCGGGCACTGGATCGAAGACTTGCACTTCCCGATGGAGTTGGTAAGCCGATCATAGCGTAAGAAAGTTCGTGCTGTATAAGAATTATGTTGATATTGTGGAGAGCCAAATTTTTTGCTACATTTTCAATATGTTGTCCACTGTAATCGAGAATCATGTCATCTGCATACTTCATCCAGAGATCAAGAGGTTTTGAAGGTTGACAAAAGCAACAAATATAAGCGAAAGCCTCTCAAAGCTGTCTTGGTATTTGAAAAACTACTGCTTCTGTTAAGCAGTGATCCCAATTATCATCGTTAACCAGAAGGTCCCATGCCAGCTTCTTTGAACGTTTTGTATAAATAACACCATTGAATGTTCGTACGAGTACAAATTCAAAGCTGGTGCGGCATTTCGAATATGTAGCAAAAGCAGTCGCAAGAAGAAACGCGCCGCATCTCTCAAGCGTATTTTATGCACAGGAAGAAGCATCACGGCATGACATCGATCATGCATTTTCGAATCGAGAAGTCTCCACAGTTTTCAATGAATTTTTCAGATTCGTCAATTTCCAGACCAAAGTACCTACATTTTAGGGATCTAGAACTTTCAAAATGCCGAAAAAGTGGTATATGAACCAGGAACCATTTTTCATCATTTTTATCAGGATTTCAATAACTGGGTGCTCCAAATTCCTTAAAATATGGTATATCAAGAAAAAATTCTAAACAACAAACCGGACAATCCACAGGAAATGCCACCGAAAATATGCTGGTACATTAATTTTTTACACTCGTTCTTTATCATCTGCAATTTCTCCAACTTAAATACAGGGTGCGCCACTACAATTTCAACCATGAATCGCTTCAGAAATAGTAACGCGGTACATTGAAAATAGTCGTTTAGTTGTGTTAACTCAAAAATCGTCGAAAATATCGTGACCAACAGTCATCGTCTGACAACACTATTCGTCGTTTGGTGTCAAATTTTGTTGAGCATGAGACAGTGAGAGACCGTCAACATGCCATTCATCAACGATCAAAACGTTTCAATGAACTGGTTGGAGCGGTCAGAGAGAGCATTGCCCAGAACCCAAAAGTGTCGTATCGTCGCATGATGAAGAATATTGCCGACAGACCGTCCAAGTCGCCCGTCGAACACAATGTCTCGAATGGTTAACACTGCCCCTGCTTTTGGAAGCAAATTTTTATGACCGACGAGGCCCATTTCACGCTATCTGGCGACGTTAATAAGCAAAATTGCTGCAATTGGGGAACGGAGTGACTGTTTGGGCCGGCGTTTGTACCAAAACCAACATTGGGTCGATGAATGTTGGCTCATTATGTCTGCCCGCAAATGCGTGAAAAGTTCTTGACGGTTACTGGTTTCAACAAGTGGAGGGGGGGGGGGGGTGAATTGTTCGAGTGCCATGAATCGATTGCAATGATCCAAAATTTAGGGAAAGTTAGTGCAACCTCCAGTGAGCAATGAGTTTAATTTTTAATTTTTTTTCAGCTTGAGCGATTTTAGTGCGAGAGGAAAGTGCCGGGATTCGATTTCATTGTTTGGGGCATTGTTTTATTATGCTGGCCTGAAAATTTAGTGTTCATCGCATTCCCGATTTTGCCATATTTTTAATTCGAACGAATAAATTGACATTTATCGACATACATATCTCTATACTATATACACGCGCAATGCTATTTATATGTGCTGATTTATCAGCGACATTATGTTATGAAATATTTATAAAAAAAATTATACGACCGAAGAAATATTGATCCACTTGTATCATTTTATCTGTGTCATAGCGGACCGCCAAAAAATATGTTACCCTTTGAATAATCAACGATATAGACTTTTATTTTGTATAACTGATAAAAAAGGATTTAACAGTGAGTTAGGTCATTTAATTTTATCATGATTTATAAATAATTTTGGAATAAAACACGAACCCGTGATATATTTAGGAAATTGAATACCTTTCCGGGGCAATTTTTCAAAAGTTGACTGCACAATTGACGGCCGAGTTTAAATATTATGACACATATCGTTTGAATAATGGCTAAGGCGTCGCACGTTAAACAAAAAGTCACTGGATAATTAACAACGGTAATAAATTAATTATACATAAAACAAAAAAATTTAACAGATTTGCTTTTTCACATATGATGCGCCGAATATCTCATAAATAATCGTACACGTACTCGTACGTAGATTTATTTTGATTAATCTGTGTCATCCTCCGCAAACATATAAATAAATAGTAGAAGCGGTAATTATCCGAATTAATTCATTAAATTATTATTTTTTCTGTATCATTTCATTGTCATGGCTAATTAATCGCATCTATAATTTCTAACTGCGTTATAATGTATCGTGGAGGGCATCAAGCTATACAACAGAAATACAAAGTAATAAAATTCCAAGTATAGTTTTCCATCCTAAGGCTTGTTTATCACAATAACAGACAAATGAAACTGGGAAAATCTATTTAGAAATCTCAATCGAAAAATTTCCGCGTTTGCCTTCAGCTAATTAATAGCAGCACAAATCTAAAATTAATTTGTTTGGCTTTGTGTACCAATTTATTTATATACAAAGGGCGAATTTGTAACGTCGTGTGACACCTTTGTTCTAGCATTGTAACTAATTAATACTTTTGTCGTGCATTGTACATATACATTTTAGTATTTCAGTTATAGTTTTGATAGTTTCAGTTTCCGCCTTGCTCAATTAAGGTAGGTAAGGTAGGTAATTAAGTGTTTTAATTAAGTGTATCGTCTGCGACGATTTTACATATGGCGACGAGGGTTAAAATATAAATAAGAAAAAGTTCCAGAGTTTGGATTAAATTATGATTACGTAGCATTCGAAGAGAGATTGTTACAACATTTTATTGCAATCGAGTTACACGACGAAGGCCGTAAGGCTGGAATTCTTTTCACAGGCATATCGAAAGAAACCAAGCGAGATTATTTTTAAGGATTTATGCAAACATTTGCAAGATTTTTATACTAAGAAGGTATCAGTATTGAGAGAAAGTATTTAGCAGAATGGTTAGCTCGTGTAAAAAAATTGCCAACCAACTGTAATTTTAATGTCAATTTAAATGCTGTGTTACGTGACAAATTTGTTACAGGATTAGTCGCGGGGCCCATCACAGATCAGTTTGTGGAAGAAGAGCCGAATGCCGATTTAACGGAAATTTATATTGTGGCGATTAAAAAGGAGGCTATTTTGATGCCTGTATAAGATAGCGGAAAGTTGACAGCGGAAAATAAAAGATTTCGCTACTCGCCGCAAGTGGCAGCACTATCACTAAAGAGAATTTGTTTTGTTATGTAATTACAGGCAGAAATTTTCTATTCGTTATGTATCTCTTTTTTCACTAAATAAAACATCACAGCGGAATAAAATCTAAGTGAACCTTAAAATAACAACTTGATTGATCCTCGAAGAAAGGAACATGAAATCTTGAAATTTAACAATATTCCGTCTTCTGCCATTTTTTAACGAATTACGATGAAATTTGGATTGTAGTATTCATCAGGGATTTTAAAGTAAGTTTTGGACATAATTCTAGGATTTGTTCGTGCTGGACTAAACTGGACATTTCATAACCACTCCTTTAAGCCATTAGAAAAACAACCGAAAGTATTAGTTACTAGTAAAAGTTTTTGAGATATTGGCCAAAAACTGAAAATCACTTATATGGCCGTAGAAAATCAAAAATTTATAGTGCAAATTCTAATTCATAAATTTTTTCCGAATTGCCCCTGTATGCAATGCAAATTTTACAAAATTTAATTAGGAAATAGCCGAATCCCCTCCAGTTTAAAATTTATTTATATCGTGTAAAATGTACAGATACCATTTTTCATAAGGGCTGGTTAAGAAATGTTGGAAAGAGGGAATATTGTTAAATTTCATATACCGACTTCCTTTACTTCGAGGATCAATCAATTTGTCATTTTAGTTGTTTACAAAAGTGATACATAATAGGCGTTTTCGAAACATCCCATGGTAACTTTTTGGTAACTTGCTGACAAAAAATTACCAAATCTATTTCCGAACAAGTAGAGTAACATTAGGGTAATTTACTTTTAGTTGATTTTTTAATTTCTGTCTTTCTGAAAATTTGTATTAAATTAGTAGTGTCAGTAAAATTAAAGCACGAACTTTCCAAATATAAACTATTAAAAAAAAATACAACAAAAATGTACATATCTGTTAAAATACGTAATTGCATTTTGTTGAATATAAATATTACCACACGAAATGTAAACTTACTTTTTGTATAGCTAGGGTAACTTGAGTAACTTTTGATACCAACATTCAAAAAATTAAAATTACTCAAAAGTTACAGTAATTACATAACAAAATATATTTTCTCTTAAGTGATAGTGCTGCCACTTGCGGTGAGTAGCGTAATCTATTATTTTCCGCTGTCGAATTTCCGCTATCTTGTACAGCATCTATTTTGAGTGTTTAAAAACTAAATATAGATATTAACAAAATTATTTATAATTCGCAGTTAAAAAACCAACTGAATAATAAACAAGTGAATAAATGACACTCTCTCTCTCTCTCTGGCTTTCACATCCCATGAAGGGATTTCGCCGCCCGCACAATGGCCCTCCATCCATCCCGATCCATTGCTCTCGTCCTCCAGTTTCGACATCCTAATGCTCGCAGATCTGCCAGCGTATTCGGGGTCTTCCTCTACGACGTACTCCGGCTGGTTGTTGATGGAACACTTTGTAAATCATTCGTTGTTGTGGGGACCTTGTAACGTGGCCGAGCGATCTCACTCGATTGGATTTAATGAATCCGATGATATTGTTGCCTCCGAGGAGTTGCTTTATTTCGTGATTCATACGAATCTGATATTCGTTGTTCGCAACTTTAATTGGACCAAAAATTGAACGGATGACCTTCCTTCCGAATGTAGATAACAATCTACAATCGTTAGAGGTCATGGTCCAGCTCTCGCTTCCGAAAGTCAGCACAGGTCTTGTTAGTGCTTTATAAAGTGTGAGCTTGCAAGACTGCGATAGATGTTTCGATCGCAATAATCTTGATTGAGCGTAGAAAACTCGTTGTCCGGCAGCGATTCGGGCTTTTATTTCTGCCGGCATTTCATTCAGTGATGTTATAACTGACCCGAGGTATTTAAAATTTTCGACATCATCAAAATTGTGGTCGCCAATTCCGAGATTTGCCATAGAGATGTTCCTGGGTGTTGCTAGATATTTGGTTTTACTGCTGTTCACCTCCAAACCAAGTCTTCTTGCGCAGCAATCGAGCGGTATGAAACTGTCTTTGATATCGCTAGGTCTTCGGCCAAGAAGCACGATATCATCTGCATATCCAAGAATTAAATGAATAAATGACACTATATGCAATATAACATCCAAATCAAGTGCTGCAGTGCGCTTTGCTTGTGGCCAAGGAAATCATGTGTTTGCATTTTGCAAATTTAAAAAGGAAAATTGTGAGAGATGTTGTAATGTATTGATTGCTAGTGAAGGCATCAACGTGAATTGCACCGTAATATGCTTTGTACCAACCGGTATTCATCTTGTTAGGTATGACCTCTAACCAATTCAAATAGAGTCAAAATATTGACTACTGTTATTATTGTATCGTAACAGGCTACCCCTGCCTAACGTCACTGTGATATGATATAAAGATGTATAATTTTTTTTTAGAAAATATCGTTATGGTTAGTCGAGGTCGAGCTGTAATTACTATTTTTATGGCCCAATTCTTTTTGGTATATGTATTGTAGCTTGAAACGTTATCGCTGGATTAGGTACTTTTAGTTGGTTTTCGGAGTTTATACAATAAAGTTGTGTTGTGCCCCCATAGTGTAAAACGTGTGAACCCATAAAATAATGTCACGTTTCTAATTTTGTTGGGGGATTTTGAAATGAGAGGCAGCCATTAATGACGTTTGCATAAATAATTTAATTTTTTTGGTTGTCTTCGGACCCCCCCAAACTACCGTGCTAATCTTTCAGGTCCAAATTTATAAGGGAAGTTCCCTCCTTTATCCAAAAAGGAACACATGTTACAATGTGGTAAAAAAGGTCATACTAAGGCGGTTTGTGATGCGGTAAAAAAAAATTAATGGTGCGCGGTTATCCTGCGAGAAAAAAATGACAGACAAAATTTTTTAGAACTTTTTAATGTCAAAGAAGGCGATGAGGTGGAGATGGATTCTGGTGCGTCTGTGACGGCAATTTCTGAGCAATTTTTAATAAACATTTTAGTTTAATTTACGCGGGTTTTACATCAAACAAACATGCATTAAATATATTTGATAAACTTTTTATAATTCTTACGACATCTATTAGGCATTGTGAATACTCTAAACCTGTCAGAATTTTAAATTGAAAATAAAATCATTAAAGCGTTGCAATACAGTTTTGTCTATTATAAGTTCTACTTATTAACTTTTAATCTAAATAATAAATTTATACATATTGTATGAGCGAAAATTCGAAACAAGACTGTTTGACTCGATGTCAAACCTAATAACAGTTACGAGTATTATGCATTTTACAATAATCTCTAATAACTAAAAAATTAAAACCCTTTTAACTTTGAATAGAAATTTCATCGAATGGAATGGTTAACATAATATAAAAAGCTGCTAATTATGGCTGAACATTGTTGTTAGTTAAATCCATAATTGTGTAAATCTAATGATATTCTATTGGCAAATATATTCGTATAAAATAATAAAATTGAATAAACATGTGCATGTTATTATTTATCTGCCATAATTATCTGAATATTTTGACATGATTGAAAACTCAAGTTACGCGGCTTTTACATCGAGTAAACTTTTTGTTTGATAAACATTTTTGTTATTGAAAAACAATATTTTTAGTTGTTTTTAAAATTATTTAGTTGAATTTAATATTCTATAAAAACTTCGATAAAGAATTAACTTATCGAACTCAAAAGTTTATTAAACAAGCTCTAAATCAGTAAAAAGAATGTGAGTGCTGAAAAAACTAAAGTTACTACAGCAGGCAATTTCACTTATAATACGGGTACATCGGGTAATTTGAATTTTCAATCATGTCAAAATATTCAAATAATTGTGACAGATAAATGATAACATGTACTTTTGTTCAATTTCATTATATTACTCGTATACATTTGCCAATATAGAATATCATTAGATTTTCGCAATTACGGACTTAACTAACAACAATTTTCAGCGATAATTAGCAGCTTTGCATAATATGTTAACCATTTCATGCGATAAAATTTCTATTCGAAATTAAAAAGGCCATAATTTTTTAATTTAGAGATTATTGTAAAATTCATGATACTCGTAACTTTTATTAGGTTTGACATCGTCAGACAGACGTGTTTCGATTTTTCGTTCAGACATTATAATAAATTTATGATTTCTATTAAAAGTTAATAAATAGAACTTTTAGTAGACATAACTGTATTGCAATGCTTTAATGATTTTATTTTCAATTCAAAATTCTGACATTTAGAGTATTCACAATGCCTACTAGATGTCGTAAGAATCATAAAAAGTTTATCAAATATATATAATGCATGCTCGTTTGATGTAAAACCCGCGTTACCCGATGTACTCGTATTATAAGTGAAATTGCCTGCTGTAGTAACTTTAGTTTTTTCAACACTCGCATTCCTTTTACTGATTTAGCGCTTGTTTAATAAACTTTTGAGTTCGATAAGTTAATTTTTTATCGAAGTTTTTATAGAATATTAAATTCGCTAAAAAGTTCATAAATCGCATGGCTTTAATTTTTTTTTTATTTTCAAAAGCTTAAATAAGATCAAAGTTTTTAAAAATAATCTTTTAATGGTGAAAAACTTTTACTTGGTCGGGATTTGCTAAAAAAATTAAACATAAAGTTTACAAAGGCTGGAAAAGGCGGAAAAACAAATAAGCAATATAATTTCCAGGCACAGTGTTCACAGTGAAGTGTTCGGATAAATTAGGACCTTATAAATATGAAACCATAAAATTAGAATTGAAGGATGATGCTAAACCAGTTTTCTGTAAGCCACGACAGGTACCACATGCATTCAAGAAAAAAATGAATGAAGAATTGGATCAGTAAATAAATGCTTGAAGGATGTAAATTACCCAATTTCACATATTGATGATTTGTTTGCGGCATTAGAAGGTGGTCAGAAATTTAGCAAACTTGATCTTAATTCTGCATACAACCAAATCGAATTGAATGAAGAGACGAAACATTTATTATCGTGGAGTACTACCAAAGGAGTTTTGGTAGTGAATACCTTTTGAAACCAAGCCGGCCAGTTCGATTTTTCAGAAAATTATGGTAAATACTCTTCTCGGCGTCCACAAAATACACATTTGTATGGAATTCGAATTGTCGAAGGTCATTTGATCAGATTAAAAAGATAATGACTAACGATATTTTTTTGGTTCATTTTAACCCAGTATTGCCAGTGAAGTTAATAACAGATGCTTCAACATACGGAGTTGGAGCAGTGTTAGTTCATGTATTCCCTAATGGAGTGGAGAAACCAATAGCATATGCGTCGTGTACTTTATCAAAGCCAGAGAATAACTATGCGATGATCCACAAGGAAGAACTTGCAATTTATTTTGGGGTAAAGAATTTCTCAAATTATTTCATTAGCCGACGTTTTATTTTAGGCACTGACCATAAACCTTTGATGACTATTTTTGGGCCAAAGAGGGGAAGTAAAGTGATACTAGTGATCCAAGTGATACAAGTGATCTTAGATTTGGGTGGCCAAATCTTAATTCAGATGAATTTGTTGAAATCGTTTTTCGTGCGCAAAAATGAGCTGTCACTAGAAACAGATATAATAATGTGGGACTACAGAATCGTTATTCCAACAAAAATTTCGGTTAAATATGCTAAATGAGCTAGATGCAGGCATAGTAGGATTGGTGCGAATTCGTGTGTAATTTGTGTACAGGCGTGACCTGTGGAGCAGAAGACGCCGTTAACCCCATGGATTCAGACGACTCATGTTTTTCAACGTATACACGTCAATTTTTGTGGACCAATCAGAAACCGACAAATATTTTTTGATGATTTTGGATTCATACTCGAAATGGGTGAAGATACACATGATGAATTCATGTAATACAAAAGAGACGATTGACGATTGGAGAATCACGAGTGGCACGTAGCGGATTTTTTTTAAACTGAACGAGCTATACCAATTTGACAATTCGAAAATAATCCAGCTATGCCAATTTTAAAATACGCATGTTTTTTGTTATTACGAAATGTCATTGAAGAATAGCTAATGTAATTTTTATTTTTTCCGCTAACTAGCTGCGTTTTCCAACTTTTACAATCGTCAATAGAGAGACATAGGGAAAATTTGCTCGTGTTGACGTTCCAAATTCTATTATATCAGATAACGGAGGACAATTCACGCAATCTGATTATAAGAGCGATAATACAGTAGTTTGTGGTTTGGCGCTCATTTATTTCATTTCATTTATTGAATTAATAAAGATAAGCTATAAATTACACACACTTTGAGCTTCAAAGCTCATTTGTAATCTACGTGCAATCTATAAAAAAAATCCAATAATTTTGTATTTTCCTCTCGTGGTCGTGGCGTGATAACTATCGGACATCTTCTTCTGTTAAAATATGCGTTGTGTTGTGTTAGGTTTTGCTTTTATTTTATTTGTTGGCCTGGTAGTCCCACTTTAATTTATCCAGCCATCCAAGCTTACCATTATTTTGGCTTAGGCGCCAAAGGACCGGGATGTAAAACTTCCAACATAAATCGGTAAGAAACATTTTAACATTATATATTTCAAAAAAATAGAAAAAAAACAAAACACCGTTCGACGCGAAAGTCAAAGCCGACTGGGGTCAATTAATCACAGTGAAGTTTATGTCAAAATAACAAAATATAAACTCAAATTATTAATTTTCATAATAATATTTAAAAAAAAATTAATAAATATTGCGGTACAAATAAGTTTTGAGGGATTTACAAAAGATGGCGTAACTTGTATTAAATAGCATCGGGCCACCCTTGCTATTCCTTTCTTAGTTGCGAATTGATTTTCTGCGAAATCCTATCAAGGATTGTATAATATCTTTATGCTTGGAAACGTTATATTTGGAAACTCAAACCTTCCTCCAATTTTCGCGGTATTATACTTAGCTTTTCCAGTGGCCCTATTCTGGTAATTCCCGGGGAATGGAAATTTTAAATTTTGTAGTAGCTTTATTCCCTTTTCCCCAAAAGTGTCTCCCCCCATTCTGGCTTATAAGAAAAAAATGTTCTTTGCGAAATACTCTTTCCATATCATTAATTGTTCTTCATCTGTCGTTAAGATACTAACAATTTTACTTCTACTACCACCAGCAACACTACTTGCCACTTTGTTGATTTCTAGTGTCGTAGCTTCGTATTGTTACGATCTCACTTATTGGTTTGGATGGCATCAATTCCGCGTAGATTGATCACTTGGGCGAGGAAGTAACTCAGCGTAGATTGGTGAATGAACGGTTAAAAATTTAATGACATATATAAAAATAGTGACATCTAGGTTTAAGTAGTGATATTAGATGTAGTTTTATAAAAGTTTAGTTGTAAAGCAGATTAGTCTAGATAGAGCAGATTAGTTTTTAAATCTCTTCTGTTGGAGCACAAGACCCGGCTGCGACTAGCTCCGTGGAATCCGTTCCATTAGTACCTGCTTCTACGCCTTGTTTATTTATATGATCTTGAAGCTCAGAATTTCGATATTGCAATGTTTCATTTCTTTCTATTATTGAGTTCTGGTGTTCTAGACTAGAGTCGATATTTGTGTCTACCGGTTTGTATTATTTGTCGGATTAATAAATGATTGATTCATTGAATTCTAGCCAGCTTCCAGCGCGTTCTATTTTTCATTATCTTCTGTGATGTTTCAATGTGGTCACCAAAATTTAGTACTAACCTAAGCAATGGTTGATGCTTGACGTTGGGGATCAACATGCTGTTCTGGGGATCAATCATAATAGAGGATGCAAACGATTTTCTAGTATTCTTAAATTTACCCCAAACCGCCAGGACTAGATCTTTAATGAAACTAATGTTCGTAATTGAGGTATAATTTTGCTTTAGAAGGTCCATCAAGAGCAGTCACAAAAATGTTGTGAGAGATCTAAAATTGGCTTATTGATTAGATCGCATCCAAAGACTAGGATTTCCTCTGAGAGGAAATCCGTAAATTGTCTGAAAGATGGGGGAAAGTTGTAGCTGCAGATATTTTCAATAAATAATTTTTTCATTTTCTAAACAAGCAAATGAAGCAAAACTTAAAAATACATAAAAGTAAATTTAAAATTTCGGGTTGAATATTATAAATGTCATTACAGATTATCATGACACATTTGACTCTCACGACATTGATGTTACAGTTTAGTGTTGCTAACGGTGTTTTGACTAAATATCTGGCTAGCTCCAAATAAATTATGAGCTTAGGTCTGACTATGCTATGCCAAGCAAGAGGATGATATATTGAAATCTTAAAAATACACTAAAGTAATAATAAAATTGCGGACTAAGGCTCTTTTCTAATTACCGACTTATTTCAGACTTATTGACTTATTTGTTTGACGCCATCTTGAATAAATCAGTCAATTTGTTCCAATTCATTGTACCGACTTATTTGTGACGTAATAACAAAAAAACTAAACGCAATTTCTACTGTATGGAAGAAAAAAATTTCTTGACATATTGGTCGTTGCTACTAGGTTTGAAAAAAAACTGCATGTATTACATTTAGTCAAGACACATTTTTGGAGACATTTCTGTGTAGACATACTTATGCAAATAAAACTCCTCGCGGTGTGACTCATTTGAATAAGTCGGTGTCCACAAATAAGTCGGTAATTGAAAAAGGGCCTAAATGTTATATATGTCATGACAGTGCATCATGACACTGTTAACTGTCATGATAGTAAAAAAATTCTGGGGTGGGATAGTAAACTCTCACGATAGTAATAGTTTAGAAAAACAGAATCGGTGCAAGGCACACAATATTTGCGTTATTTGGCAGCAAGCTGTTTTAAACTGTCTTAGATCAATCTCCCGAATTATTCGTTAATTTTAAGTTGTTGTGAGTCGTTGGGCAGGCGTTTTGTTTTAAAATAGCCCTAAACGGCTCCCACATCTGCTGATTGAGACATACTCACATACAAAGTTGAGGAGAGTGTATAAATTTTTATTTTTATTTAAATTACCATGACAAAACCCGTCTGATCGATGTTTAAAAAAAATCGTTCAAGCAACGAGCCGAGCTAGTAATAATAAAATTATCAACGCTTGATTATGTAAAACAGATTTATGATAATGTTGTGAAACCCTACTAAATATAAATTTTACAAAGAAAAACTCATTTGCTTTCGTATTTTTAAATTACTAAACTATTTGTTCCTAATAATAATAGGCATCTTATCTAAAATACAACTCATGCCATTGAACAAATATTTTATGTACAACCCACATAAGGATGGCAAAAAAAGGAAAATCAATATTATCAAGCAACAAAATAAATTAGTTCAAGTAAACTTTTTCTTTACCAAAACTGTATTAAGGCAAAATAAAATTCCTAAGATTTTATCAGTGTCAAGGTTTCAAACAAATTTTGTACGTACTCGTGATTTGCACATCCTCAAATGTTTTTTGTTTTTCAATACCTTTTGAACCCTATTTAATTATATTTAATTGCATACAGTACATGTATAAGGAATTGCTGTCACTCAAGCAATTTTATTAATCTTGGATCTAATATCCGGACACAATTTCCTACCCTTTTTTGTGTTATCTCAGTCACACTATGCCTGTTTACGGCATTCGATTAATAAAAATGTAAATAATGTACCTAATTATTGTGATGAATAGAGAGAGTGTCAATGCGTCACTAATTGATGGAAATTATTCTATATATTTAAAAAGGAAGGTTTTAATTTATGCACATATCATTAAATGTTTAAAACTAATGTGTCGTAAAAATTATACAAGAATGGTATGATATATTACCGAATGTTCATCGCTCTCATATGTCATTATTTTTTGTGACAGCCGGGATCGTAAACAAATTAGTAAAATATGGCGTATTCGTATAATTTACCACCTATCGTCATCAATCACCCGATTTGATAATTTATACCTATATAACAACCCGTACACAGTTTCAAATTAAAAATAATTTGTATAAATTTTCATGCACCACATTACGATAATTAAATTTTGTAGGCATCGTTAATGACTATAACCTTATTTTAACTCGTGTAGATTTACACACTTTCCTCTTTAGGAAAAGCTCAAAATACATATACAAATTATTTCAATAGGTATAAAACATGTGTAACCGCAAGGGAAGGGAAATTTTTAATTTTTGTTTTATTTTCATTACGGATATAAAATAATGAGTAATTAGTCTAGAATTAAATCGATAATTAAAATTGTATCCATTACGTAAACTTACACCTCACCAAGAGCCATCCTTTCGAATTACTACAAATTGATATTAATTTAAATAACTCACCGATGGTTGGAAATAAGGGCCGGTTATGTATTATATTAAACGTTCCAACTTGCACGCGGTTTTCTGCAGGACTAAGTTATTGAAATCTTGATAAATATGATAAAAATGACCCCGGTCCAAAACCACTTTTATTCAAAAGCTCTTTGGTCCTGTACATCGAACAGTATTTGCAATCATATTTGCAGATTACCTTGCGATCCCGGATAGACCTTCATTGTGTAGTTGGTATTCAATAATTAAAAAGCGATAAGAATTATGAATCGAAGGAATCAGGAAATCCACTAATATCTCTACAAGTGGTCAAACAACTGTTATTTTACGGTCTACGCTTGATGTTAACCTTGAGTTACGTTTCGATACTTATATTCTGCGTTCAGTCACGTGACGTCGATGATGTGGCGGATCCCAGAGTTGCGAACCCTGGACGTGTAGACATCCTTATCGGTGCCGCTATCTGGGGCAATATAATTCAGGTTGGAATTGCGATACGTACCCATCTTGGTTGTGTTGTATTTGAACTGGCCTCCATAGCCGCCACTGCTAAACAATCTCAGCATACTTTACTTACTTACGATTCCGTGTGGGTTCCTAACATTCAGCTCAATCCGCAATTATTATTTTTTTCTATTTATTTCTAAAAATTTCGTTACTATCGAATAATTGATGCATTTTACTGATAGCATTGCCATCTGTGTTATGGTATTGACACTAAGGTTTTGTGTTATTGTGAATTGGTCTTAATCTTCTGTGTCCATCTATAGTGTATCACGTATACTTCGAACAATTGTGAAAGCGAGACCAATGTGTACACCTTGTGTGTGTGTGCGACCGGTGAAGATGTAGAAGAATATTGTTTTGTGCGTTTCTCGTTTTGCTGTGTGCGATTGATGCTCGGTAAGAAGGGGTGGGGAATGACGCACACAAAAAAAAAAACAAGAAACATTAACGAAAAACATATTCTTCTAGATTATTTGGTTTGGTGTGACAATTTTTTGAGTTATGCCTCAACCAGTCAGACTTAAGAGCTTAAGTTACACGCCGGTTGCACCACTTCGGTTAGTGCTACAATCACCAAAATTTTATAGGCTTCTCGTCACAAATAAACAATTGACCTCTAAAATGGTGGTCGTACCGCTCTCCTAAGTGGTCCAAAATGGAGCACAACTTAAGAACTTAAGTCTGACTGGTTGAGGCATAAGCCTAGTTTTGATTTTGTTAGAGTCAAGATTTGGAATTTGAAGAAAAACATTCAAGTTTAGTTTGGAATTTTGATATAAAATATAGTCAAGATTATCTTTTTGTTTCTTTTTCTTGGATAATGAACAGATTTTTTTTTGTGAATTTAAGTTAATTATTAATTAGAAAATTAGAAAAGAGTTTAAATAAAATTAATCAAAATTAACGTTTAAATAATAAAAATAAAAACTGTATACTTAAAATATATGTATACTTAAAAAAAATATGTATACTTAAATGTATACTTAAATGTATACTTAAAAAAAATTATATGTTGTGTGAAAATTTACCCTTGGAGGTTTTTTAAATTGAGTCACATTCAACCGGTAACCCAGTGCAATGGGCACCGTAAATGCTTAACGGGCGCCGCAATAAATTTAAGTGTATCACAGTTTTGTTTATGGGTGGCCAGTTGAGGCCATTCAAATCTTCAGTTTTCGGCGAGCCAACGCCCAACGCTATTTTATTATTGCCAAAGGCGGGAAGACGCCCAACGAATTCAAAGGAAATATTTGTATTACCAAAGATGGGAAGACACCCAACGGAATTACGGTTACGGGTGGCCAACCAAGGCCAGTCGGTTTTGTTAAAGGCGGGAGGACGCCCAACGCAACATACAGGTGGCCAACCGGCCATTTATAAACTAATGTTGGTATCGGTGAAAGGCACCGCAACTCTCAAGGTTGACATTCATGAGGTTCAAAGATACGATTTTTTTTTCTCACTCGACAAGTTTCAGCTTGATTTATTTTTCTTTCGCTTTCAAAGTTTTCACGTTAACCAACCGTTAGTTTGATTTTTTTCTTCTGCCACAATTTAGTTCCATTGGTTGCTCTTTTTCTCCTTTCGCCTCTGATCTCTCATGAAAAATATTTAAGTAAAAAGTGCACGGCGATTCCTTTTGGCATTAGGTTTATTTTTTGTTTTCTCATCGACCTCAATTTACTTTTGTTCAGCTATTATCGTAGTTATTTTACCTTTTTTTTGTTTTGTTTTGCAATAAGATGAAGTACTAATTTTCTTTTGAGGTCGGTATGTTGGAAGGGGATTCTCATTTCGTGTCGGTTCCATTGTTGCAGGGGGCCTAGGGGAAATAATCGATATTTGGGAATTCGAAATAGAATTTTGTTTAAACGAAAACGAATAACAAGAAACGATCGAAAATTTCCCTTATGCCTCAACCAGTCAGCCTTAAGTTCTTAAGTTAAACGCTGATTGCACCACTTCGGTTAGTGCTACACTCACCAAAATTGTATAGGCTTCTCGTCACAAATAAACAAGTGACCTCTAAAATTTTGGTGGTTGTACCGCTCTCCTAAGTGGTCCAAAATGGAGCACAACTTAAGAACTTAAGGCTGACTGGTTGAGGCATTATCGGGCAATTACGAGCAATAATTCTACGATCATGAATGAATTTTTATTCGTAGTCAGTTTTATTCACGAAGGCGAATACAACGAATAAAATTTTAAAATATCAGTACTTTGATTTTATTTATGCACACGCCATTTTGAAAATAAAAATATCGTTTAATAAGTTACTATTAAATACATATAATAAAATAGGAATGGGTCGAAGGGCCAAATGTCGAAGGGCCGAATGTGTCGAAGGGCCGAATGTGTCGAAGGGCCGAATATCGAAGGGTCGAATGGGTCGAAGGGCCGAATTTTTTTTTTTTTTTGTTTTAGAAATATAATTTTTTAAATTTGTTGTTTTATTGAATATTTTGTAAATTATTTTTTATTAAACATAAATGAATTTCTTATGAATTTATGTATTTTACTATTTTTCATCACGTATCCAGTCAGCGATACATTTTGGTGAAGGAAAATTTTGCCATGCGCCACCAATATGTATATCGCTTTTCCTGCCCGTTAACACAATTGTATGGGTACTGTAAAAGTACCATGTCAAAAATTTATTTTTGTATGTTTTTTGACGCAACTTAAGCATTTGTGCATTCCTTTTAAAATTATTTTGGTCCGAAAAAAAAACACTACAACTATATACATAATTGTTTTGGTTGTACTTCAAAACAAGCGAAATTTTTGGCGTAAGTGTAGATGACGTATACATTGCCGAAATCGGGTAAGATGAAAATTTTTTAAAAAAATTTCTTTATAGGATTGTATACCTATCATTTTTAGGAGGTGCAATCCAAAAATTTCGGAAAAATCACCACATTTTCCTGGAAAATTTTCAGTTTTCCCAAAAAAAATTTTTTGATTTTTTTCGTCCAAAAATTAAAAATCTGCCGATCAAATCTTAATTTTAATGATAAAAATTCGAACAAATTAAATTTTTGCGTTATTTTAATAAAAATTTTTGATTTTCAGGAAAATTTTTCCCTTTTTTTATTTTTTCAAAATTTTTTTTAGTTTTATTTATTTTTATTAGTAATAATTGCTTCGTCAACCTTGCAAACACAGATCAAAGAGTTTTTATCGCTCTTATCGCTCTATCAGAAGAGTGCCACAAATGTTAAAAAAATCCACTTTTGTAAATATAAAATTTTTTTTAATGTAATTTTAATTCGTTGTACACCTTAAAGGATGGAGGCCCCCAAACCCGCGCTTTTCCAGAATTTATACAATTCTTCAAGTGGCAAAATTTATTTATAATTTTAAACTAGATTACTTATACTGTCGAAAAACTGATGGTAATATCAAAATTTAAAAAAAAAATACGCATTTGTACTATTTTGAATAAAATAATACGCAATGTGTCACCAAAAAAATGAAAATGTCAAAATTTTCCCGGAAAATGTGATAATTTTCTCGAAATTTTTGGCTTGCATTTCCTAAAAAAGATAGATGCACAATCCTACAAAGAAAATTTTTTAAAAAATTTTCAAATTACCTGATTTCCGCGATGTATACGTCATCTACACTTTAGCCAAACATTTTATCAAAAACGCCATTACAAATGGTGATTACAGATTTTAAATTTTTAATTATCGAAAACCTGTAGTTCTGTAAGTTTTCATGAACTCATGAAATCCTCATAATCTCCAGGCATAGAAAAATAAGTTTACCATAGATTTCTTATTTTTATAAGTCGAGAGATAAAAATGAGTTGAGTAAAAAACATCTGATAATTTCAGTGTCATGATTGATTTGTGACTTTACGGAAATGTGTTGTGACGGAATTATTTACTCAACCCATTTTTATTTCCCGATTTATAAAAATGAGAAATCTACGGTAAACGTATTTTACTATGCTTCAAAAATGTTAATTTTTCTTTTTCAAAAATTAAAATTTTATTATTTTTCAATAAAATTCAAATAGTTTCGTATGAAATAAACAAATAAGGATTGTAATAAAAAAATTAAAACCAAATAGGCTACTATTTTAACGTTACTTTAATATTCTGTTTTTACCATTGTGTATGAATTTATTTGTGAAATAACGGTACTTCGAAATTTTGAAGGATTTTGTTAATTATTATTTAGTTCTCTGTTGGCTGTGATATTGCAAAGTAATTTTTTTTATTTTTAAAATTTAAAATGGGCCGTAAAGGCAAAAATTCAACATTGGAACAACGAAAGTTAATAGTTTGCCATTATGGAAATTGCAGAATGGCTGAATATACCAAAAACTATAAGATCCGCGTTTAAGTGTGCAGAGAATTGCATCAGAGGTGCTGGAAGAATTGGGAACAGCAGTACATCTACAACCCATCCGCGTAGCCAGAAAAAAACCATTTATAAATTAGCGAAACAGAAAAAAAGGGTTGTATTTCGCCAAAGAATATATGGGAAAGTTTCCAGTTTCTGGAACGACATAATATTTGTTGGCGCAGTTGTAATGAGGAGCTCGAAACATTTAATATTACTCCAACTGTAAAACATGGTGGTGGACATGTAGTAGTGTGGGGATGTATATCAGCTAATGGGGTTGGGGAATTAGTTTTTATAAATGGAAACATGAATAAAGAAATGTATTTAGACATTCTAAAAAAAAATTTAAAGAAAAGCACTGAAAATCTAGGAATATTGTCCACTTTTAAATTTTACTAGGACAATGATCCTACCCATAAGTTATATTTGGTCCGAGAATGGCTATTATATAATTGTCCAAAAGTGATAGAAACCCCTCCCCAATAACCTGACTTGAATCCCATCGAAGACCGGCAAATTCGAAAGACTTCGTTTACTTCAGTAGTCCGATGTTCATTAAAGGGAATTGCATCGATGCAATTTATTTCATTTAACAGCGATACGAAAATGTTGAGCTTTGCAATTCATTTTTCTATAAACATTAACATTTCCTGGATAGCTAAGAGTGAGATGGTAGGATAGCTAAGAGTGTGCATTACTAAAGTAAGGGTAAGTCATGTAGACCGACAAGCATCTTTGGGAACATTTTCTTCTAGAGTATTTTGATATTTAATAGCTATTATGGAAAACTCCACAATCTTGTGCTTAGTTTTGTTTGTTTTTAAATATTTTAATTGTATATTATAGAAAAAATTTAAATAAAAACAGACTACCCATAATTTCCAAAAAAAAAAAATTGAAAACTAATTCAGAAAATTGCCGATAGAGAACCAGAGATTGTTTGGTATCCAAATACGGAGTTTTTCTATTAAATAGATCCGAATGGTAAAGAAAAAATGTATAAATAGACACTTTAAAATTTAATTTTTAAGTTAGGTTTAACAACAAATTTAATTTAGTAAAGAACGCTCTTAAGAGTTACTCGGGGCATACCCAATTCTAAAACTTTCTGGCCAGTTCATAGAAACAAGTTATATAATCTACTTAATTAACAACTGCCGCATTTGTATAACTACAAACCTGAGGAGTATACGGTTTTATTATCCGCATTCTAAAGACAGATGTGCCACTTAACAAAAAGGATAGCACAAAAAAATGTATAGCAAAAAGCTTAAAGAAGATTATATCGTAACAATATTTCTCCACAAGAAACACAACAACAGTGAAAAGCTATAAAAGCACAAAACAAAACAGCAGAAGAAAAAAACAGTTGATATACCGGTTAAATTTATTACATACATCCAGTAGGACTTTATGGCATAAACAAACCCATCATGCAAATATTTTTATAAACTTTAACAAAAGTCAACTTTAAACTCAAATCTCAAACGGGATAATCTATATTGATACTCATCGATACGGTTAATCACATTAAACCGTGTGAACTTTTCAAAACTAAGCAAACATACTCGCAATAATAGCATAATGCTACTAAAATCGTATAAAGACATTCTTATCATCTTCTCTACATGTAAAGTGCCCCATTAAACAAAACTTATAATTTTTTTTTTTTTTTATATTTTGAATGATTCTTAGAATAACTTAAATACCACATCTAAGTTAGTGTTGTAGTGTATAGTATGTAGTACATACATAGTACATAAGTACATAACAACATTATTTATGTGTGTTATGCTGTTATCATATATAAAGGAAAAACTTTAATCGATCGAGTTAAAACAAAAACATGTAAAATTCATTTTTTCTTCTTGTTTTTTGGGGTATGCTGTATATGTGTGTGATGCTTAAAGCGCAATATTGGTTCAGTTTATGTTTAATGACCTTCAATTTTGCAACACCAAACCAAACCAAACAAAAAGAAAATATTTGAAAATTTTAGAAAAATCGTTTTTCATTTCATATGTACGTGTATGTATAGTGAATATTATGTCGATGATTTTTCAGTTGTCTTGTGTGCGCCTTTTGCCTTTTATTGGTGCGGGCGGCATTTCTTTTTACGTGTATAAAGGGGAGGAAGCATTAAGTGCCAAGAAAAGACGTAATTTAATTATCGTATCCGTTAGAATATTGTATTATCGCACGAGAACAAAAGAGTACTAATTTGAACTTAGGTCGGAAGAACATAGTTTCGTTCATATTAAGTTTTTACCATAATATTTTGTCGCAGCATACCTAAAATATATACATATATGTATTATACATATGCACTGCATATGTATTAGTAGGGTAATAGTTTTTCTCTGCCTTACCTACGTATCCAAATAGTGATGCTAGTAACGTAATTAAAATTAATTGTACTGTAGCCATTATTAACTATTATTTATTATTTATATAGGGTGACAAATAAATTTATTTATTATATTTCTTATATATTCATATTATCAATCACAATAATTTTGCTATGAACTGGCCACAATTTTAAATCTCTTTATACGTTTGTTACTATAAAATATTAAAGAGATAGATGCATAAAAAATTTCATAACTAAATTTTTTTGGTGCAATCGTTTAAACTTCACTAAAATAACAAACACAAATATATTTTATATTCACTTTAGATAAAGTTTGTTTTACACACTCACTTAAACCAAACGTTATAAACTTAAAAAAAATTAAAAACTTAAAAAAAACGTTCACTTCAAACAAAAAATAATAATTTTATTCTAAAGAAATTTGTTCAGACCGCGGCGGAATCTAAATAGTTTGAAAATTTTTCTGCAACTGACAAAAATATTTTTTCTTCTTTCATGTACAAAATTTTTCAAATAAAGTTTCTCATGGCGCGCGGCTCTCACAAAATCATATGTATATAATTATAAAATAACGCAGGAGAGGAAAATATGTATAAAAATAAATAAATAAACATTTTCATGGTTTTTCACGTAACGAAAACATTAAAAATGCTATATTGACTGCAGAACTACACCAACTCTCACTCTGGCCCTCTCTCGCGACACTTTCTTATCAGTAAAATAATACCGTTATATACATAAAAATAATGCCGAATGAGCGTTGCAATACATTCAAGTACTAAAAAATTCATTGAATAAAAAGTAAGGTGGGGAAAATTTTGCGCACTACTACATATAAGAAAAAGCTTTTTATTTATTTTTATAACACTTTCTCAATAGCGGGGAAATCTCATGCTAACTAATTTAATAAAAACTTAATTTTTCTTTTGTTTTATTTTTATTAGTTTCGTTTTGTTTTTTTTTAGTTCGATGTAATAAATCAAAAACACGTGTTGTATATATAATTTTACACATATGTGTAGGAAATAATTTTATTTATCAACAACCGATAGATAACAATTATCATTTTGTTTAGTGAAAAGTGTGTAAAAGAAAAATAGCGAATGATTGGAAAACTGTTTAAGTGTTTAATAATAGTTTTAAATTGCGTGGTATGGTGTCAGGTATGCGCAAAATGCTAGTGTGGCGGAACGTTAGTGGTAAATTTGAGTTTTGGAGGAACTAAGCGAAAAATTCAAAGATTTTAAGGAAACGTTTGAGAAATTAGCCCAGCATATCATATACTAGAAAATTAATAAACAAGAATGGCAACACTAAAGCTACAAAAGTTGAAAGTGATCATAGGTCAGGATTTAATTAGAAAATATAAATTTAGTGTATGGAAAACATTTACTCTAGCCTCGAAAATTTAAATATTTAGTTGAGTTGGTAAAAAAAATCAAATAGTGATATTAACATTTTTTTTCTTGTTTAACGTTAGCCTTTTGTTATTTTTTCAGAATTACGAACTGTGTTGCCGGAAAGCTTGAATGAAGCTAGCCCACTAAACAACAAATTTTGATGATGCAATGTCTGCGATATTTCTAAGTGGTGCTCATCCTAACTGAAAATAATTTTTAGTACGTCTTGGTCTGCCAATATTTGTTTAACTATGTTTTTATTTAGTTGATTCTACTTTATATGAGATTTTGTTTAAGATTTCTGTTGCATCGTAGTAACTTGACACGTTTGTTATCTCATAATTTGCATTCTGCTGTTTTGATAGTTTCCACAAATTGAGTAGATGAGATGAGTCATTGCACTTTTGTTATGTAAATCAACTGATGATGTGTTTGGTGGCGTTTTTGTTGTTGTTTTCATGATATATGACGGTGTATCCATGGGATATGACTCCTCCCATCTTAGAGTAGTGCATATGGTGTTGAGCGGAACAGTAGCGGTTTTAACTTTAGCTGCTCGTTTTCTGCAGGTTGTAGACAAATTTATGAGTGTTGGGGTGCTGATGTATATTGATTGCTGTCTCCACGTTGAGCTGTATTTTAAAGGTACCAATGGTTGAACGTACAGTTCTCCGTAGCTTAAGTAATCAATTTTGAGTGTAGGTGAAACAAGTTGAAACTAACCGGAAAATTTTGTATATCTTCTAATTTTCTTGCCTAATTTATATTGATAGCGAATTCTTTTACGTTTTTGATGTAAATCAAATTTCCGATAGTTAAAACGAATACGAAAAAAATTTGATGTGTTTTTTATCGTATTGTGCCTAAACCCGAAAGAGATGGAAAACAATAACAAACCATTTTGAAAAATTTCAAATGACGCGTTTGACATATTTCACAATATTTACGATTAACGTATTATATGTATATAAATATATGTATGTGGTAGTTAAAATGGAAGTGAAAATCTCCATTTTTTGATGTACATCAAATTTTTTTGCTATTTTTTCCGCTAAAAGAACGCGAAAATTTGATTTACATCAAAAAATTTTGATGTACATCAACACTTTTTGCCAGTTTTTTATAAAAACAAAACGCCATGAGTGACTATTTTCTTGTCATTTAAAATTATTAAATATATATTGGAGGATACTAAAGTGGTTAAGTTGGTTTAATAGATCCACTAAAGATTCGAAGTGTTCCTAATTTGATGAATATTAATCCGTTATTTGTTTAATTGATAATAAAAAATAGAATTAATTGTTGATCGAACGTGCTAAAGGAACTTTTAGTAATGGGAATTAGAACTTCTGGGGGTAGATTCCGACAAAATGACAATTTGTCGTGACATTTGCTTATTGGTACAAATTGAAGTCACTGAAAATTTACGATTCAGATAAAATGATTTATGATATTTACAGCAGTTTACAGCAGCTGCATTTTTAAGCTATATCAGATATATTATGAGGTTTTTAAAATTATAAATACTCACACATATATTTTATGAAAACTTATAAGTTACGATAATAAAAAATAATGGCAATATTATTAGGATTGTCAGCTTATTTTCGGTAACATTTCGAAAGTCACTCCACAAGAATCACGATTTAGTACTCACAAGTATTGTTACAAAATTGCAGCAGAATTTTTAGTAAAATGTCACAAGAAATTTACATTTGTCACTTGTTCAGAATCTAGGGCCTGGTGTTAATAAGATAGTAAATCGATCATATTCATCAGAAGGGTTGGAATCGGAACGCGAACCAATTAGAAGAGATTCTTCTGAAACACTAGCCCATCTTCAATAATTGTCGCGTTTTTTCTTCGGGCAACTGTCCAGGACAGCGATTTTTTGATTTATATTTTTTCGTTCAAATTAAAATTGTTTCAATTTTGATTGCTTACACGTGAAGTATTTATCGTTTACTCACACATTTTAATTAATCTCTTTAAAATAAATTGTCAAATTAAATTTATTTTTACCAGTTCGCAACAAATCTATGGTTTTATCGAGAGCAGTTCAGAATTGTAGCGAGTAGGTGAGGGAAATAAACAATGGGACATTTTTAGTACTATTTTTAGAATTAACACTATCTTCATGTATGTTTATTTTTAGATGTCACATGTATAGGAAACAAAAAATTTAAATTAATTCGTTTTTCATATTTTAAAATAAATAAAAATATCTATCGAAATGGAGAAAGAGGCCGACTTGGGGTAAAATCCTGATGCAAATAAACATCAACCGGTTGAACAATATTTAAGATATTTATTTTTTACAGATCACGACGGTCTTGGTTTGATGAAGAAACCCGGGCTTTCTTGCATTGTTACAATGCAAGAAAAGCCGAATTTGAAAACCATCGCAAAAAAAAATATGCGTTTTCAAATACTCTGGAGGATTTACTCTCCATGAACGTAATTGTAAGTAGTTCCAAAATTAAGAATTGGAATTAATGTATTTTAATTATAATTTATTTTTGTTTTAGAAATCACCAGTAACAAGCAGCCAGCTGGAGAATAAAATGAAGGCTATGTTGCGAGCCTACAAATGTGGGAAAGATAACGAGAAGCGGACTGGTGCGTCTCCGAGTATCATTCCTTTTGAGAAGGAATTGGACGAGATATTTGGAGACAAACCACTTACTGGTTGTTCTCATATAACGTCCACCATAATAAGCCTGCCATCATCCACTTCCAATAGAACCCATAATTCTACCCCATATACACGTTCCCCGTCCAACAACTCCATCTCTAATGTTTCTCCCATAGATGCCCCACCAAAACGCAAACAAAAAAATGACCACAAATTTAAATTATTTGAGGAAAAAAAAAGCTTTTGCTATTCCTCAACGAAGAGCGAAATAAAAGGCACACCGAGATGATGAATGTATTGAGGAGCCAACATCAACCAACAACAACTTTACCGCAGCAAATCATCTCCGAAAATGATGAAATATTTACAAACGTAGAGTATCTAATTTCCGATTCGGAGTAAAATAAATTCATTTTAATATTTTTAGTTTTATTATAGTATTTTAGTTCAAAATTTTAGTTTTATTATACAATGCAATGAATTAAATGAACTGATTGAATTAAATTATGTTCAATATCTACATCTTCCGTGTCCTCATTATCGCTCGTAAACTGATCTACAAAATACTACAAATATTTTATTTATTAACTGTATTATACATTGTATACTATTATATACTACAGATACACAAAATTACCTCTACGTTCATTTTTATTGTTCGAATTTCGTCGTATAAATATAAAATGTATTACTCTTCATGAAATAAATAAATATGACACAAGCGTAAACAAACAATACTGGCGATGTCAAAATATTGACTTGAAGTTAGCTACAAGTTAGTTCTAAAAAATTTCCCAGTATTTTACCAATTGTTTTTCTTTGTTCTGGACAGCTAGTTCAAAGAAAAAACGCGACAAATAATATCTGCTTGGGAAAGTTCACCTATTCCTCATACTAACACCACAAGGGAACACAACTATTCTGTTGAGGTTAGAGAACTAGTTAAAGAGAAACGGAAAGCTTGTAAATGTGTTGGTAAGGTGGGAAAAATATTGTCGGAATATTTCGAGAATAGTACAGTAGTTGTTTAGTATTTCGTAAATATTTGCAAATTTTTCAGAGATTATTTCCGGTATTTTCGGGAGTATTCCGGAGGTGGTATAAATTACAAGAGTTGGAATTGTAACCGTCGTCAAATTCTATAATGTTGTTCATAATCAAGTGATACGAATCGGATTTGACAGCTTTAATCCGTACCAGTATTGTACAGTTGTCAAACAATATATTAGTACAATTGGTGATATTCGTTTTTATGCCTTAAAACAATATTTTTTCTGTGTACATCGCGGACAAACTATTTATTTCAACTGTACGTATATGTAGTATCAACATTTAGGCGTATTCAACAATCTCATTTACTACTATTGGCAATAATTTCAACATTTGTTCGTATATAGATGTTATTGGTAACAACAAAAATATGCGGAAACCGATTCAGAAAATAACAATTCTTGCAAGTTATTCGTTCTCGAAATCTTGATGCGTAACTTTACGTCATTAAATTTCGTGCATTAAAGTTATAGAACAAAACTTATGTTTAAGTCCAGTTATATTTAGCGAATACCATTTTAGTTATACTGAGCTTGCTTGCATACAGTTCGTGAATTAGACCATTAGTATGCCTAATCGGAAAATCATACAAAATTTTCAGAAAGTAGGTTTATTGGTAGTTAGTATCACAAAAATGTCAAAATTTATTTATGTCAAAATCCATTTTACCAAAAATTCATAAAAAATGCAACGAATATATCGATTTTATTTCTTTTGCAAGCCCGGCGTCGATGGATTCTTTGATTTTTTTTATGGATTTTGGAAACTAATTATAAATGAATTGGAAACAAGCAAAAATGGTCGACTATGGATTTAAAATTTAATTTGTGAATATCGAAAAATAATTGTGAAATTGATTGCTCCAATTATTTTATTAGCTGCGGCAACTAAAAATATGCGTGTGCATGTTTTTTCCTGCGAACATATTGAGAAAAGAACAAGCTAGTAATCCGACTCACAAAGAACTAAACCATTTAACATAAACCCTATTTTATTTTTGCATATTTTACCTAAAAAGGCATATTTTTGCATATTTTGAATATAAGTGCATATATTAAGATAATTTGCGTGATATTTACCTATTTTGCTTATTTTGTTAGATATATTTAGCATAAAATGCGCTGGGTTCCACTTCAATTTCTAAATATATAATTTTTACCGATATAAGCGCCACCGCTTAGCAGTGTATAAATTACATGTTTAACTAAATAAATATGTTCATAGGGAATTTAAATAAACTTCTGCTTAAAAAGAGTTATTTGTTTTAGGGGAAATACCAATTTCGTTACTTTCATAAAAATTTATTTGTCTTTTGACATTTTGCTTCGTTTTACCATATATTAAATAACTTATATATAGGACGTTCGTGTTCTTTTTTCTCTTAGCTTATCGCATTTACCGTAATTAGATTTTTTGTCACGGTGTCGCTTTTGTCGTTTTTTTCGAACTATTTTCGAAAAATTGCCGTTGTTTGTTTACTTTTTTGTTTAGACTATTTGGTTTTACTATCGTGTAAAGTAACATGTTTTGTATTAAATAAAATGAAAAGGAAATTTAGTAAGTATGTACTTCAATAAAATTATAAATTAATTTCTTAAATCAATGTTTAGGCTCATTTTTTATAAATTTAATTTATTTAAGAATATGCAGATAAAATCTTTACCGTAAACCAGCATTTAAGAAGTGCGAAACACATTGAGCTTAAGCAGAGAGCCAGAGATAAAAAATCAATTCCGCAGTTTCTTGGTGAATCTACAAATACTTCTAATAAACAAGATTTTTACTTTTACAAATCAGTAGATACCCCTGATGATGACCTAACAAGTCGAAATCGATCGAGAGATTTTTAAAACTTTTTGAACGAATTTTTTAATTAAAATATTCAAAAATCTAATTCTGCGAAATAAAAAACAAGTGTTTAATAAAATGTATTTATTAAGTATAAGAATTAAATCTTTCTTGGAAAAATACACCGAATATAAAGTGCTTTCGGAAACCACTTTACGGGCGAAACAGGTAAAGCGTCGTTTCAAAGCGAGATCACTGATGCCACCGGCAGATATGTTGCCAATGTCATAATTGGTATTTTGGATCCAAATGTAATATCTATATCCAAACAAAAAATCTTGTAAAATGCCGTGCATCTGAAGAGAGCGAATCATTCAACCATTGCATAGCTTTTTGATGAATCAGTGAAGATGTTAGGTCATAATTGCAGTAAAGATTCCATTTTATTGTTTATTTCCGATGCTGCGCCATACCTGGTAACAGCGGACTTCATCGTGTATGTATGCGGTTATTACGTAAATGTTGATCGTTTAATTTCTAATGTTAGAAAAGTATTTTTGAAAGCTCCATCTAGAGCAGAGACTTTTAAAGAAATTGCTCCTGGGCACACACTGCCTCCTCAACCGGTAACCACACGATGAGGAATTTGGCGTCTGATGTCTGATATCTTATTCTGATGTCTAATGTCTGATGTATGTGTCTGTCTCCGTGGCCTTGCAATAATTGAATTTTTCAATAGTGAATTTTGACAAAAATTGAGCACGGATTTTCGGAAAGATGGATTTTTATAGTGGTGGATTTCCTCAAAAGTGGTTTTCTTTTAAAAAGGTGGATTTTAGCAACAGTGGATTGTGAAATGAAGGATAAAGTGGGGCTCCCGTAATAACATAAAAAATAAATATAATTTAAAATGTTAGAAACAATACTATAAACATTTGAACAAATAAGTCGACAATATTTTCTTTGGTCTCTTTGATTAAAAGTTATATCGGAAAAAATGGTAAAAAGTTCGATAAAACGTTGAAGGCATAGATAACGTCGGTCCATTCGTAGTTATACCAGTACAACTTAATACTGATAGAAGCATTCTTGAAATTTCGCATCTAGAAATCTAGAGCACGTATCAATCGTTCAGTAAATATCGTTAGTAGAAAACTTTTGTTAAATTTGACATCAATTCGAATCGAGGCTAGTTAATTGAGTATTAGTTTCTTTCAATAGACGTCGAAGGATATGAGGAGCGCAAAGAAACCGCAGCGGCAGAGTTTAGTTAGTTGAGTATTTAACTACGACTTTACAGATATTATACAGATATATTCCAGATAAAAGATTCAAGTACTTTAACATATAAATACAGGTAGCAGTCTACCACACTGCAAAGATATAAGAACTATTGGCAAATCCATCAACCAAATAATAACATATAATATGTAGTATGTACATACGACACACTTCAATTTGTTTTTCTTCACTTTTCCAACGAAAACAACCAAAGAGCATACAACAACAATTTCAACGTCAACAATATGTACTCGTACTGTAAAATACTTGTGAGAAAAACTTTATGATGCAAAAGTGCAGTATACCATATATCGAGTATCACACACACACATACATTAAGAGGAGCAAGCAAAGTAAAATTGAAAAGTTAGTTCATGCGCTTTTAGAAAATTCGTTGGCAAAGTTTTCGCTCAGGGGAAACTACATTCATATAATAAATTTATAATTATAATAATTGTTTTATTAATTTCTATGATATGCGGCTCATAAAAGTTGTAAAATGTAGGAGCAAAACTATAAAATAAAACTTTTTAAATATTTTTTCTATTTTGTAGGCCCATAAACTGGAGTGGTTGAATGCGTCATAATGGTAAATATAAACAAAGTTTAGTATATAATAAATTCCCTTATGTACGTGTAGATACTTCTGTTCCTATATACCTTCGATAAAAATTCTCCGGTTAATACTAATGTAAAAAAATCGGTATGACGTAAACTATGACGATAAACAATATGTATATGTACTGACATTCTGCCATAGTGTTTGTATATGGAAATAGACGGAAAATACGACAATTCGGTTCATGAACTAAATAATTTGAACTATATACATAAATGTTGTTTGTACTGTGAGAATTATGCTGCAGATTTTATTGAGAGATGACCGAATTTCATTTCAAGATGAATAGATCAAGCTTTATACACTTGCTTTAGTTTAAAACAATGTGGCAATAAATAATTGAGGCACCGGGGGATGATGATAGAATACATCCCAAAAACTCTAAAAACACATATGATAATTATTATTTACCCCTGCGGGTTAAAATTAATACAAAAATAAAACCTGTATAGCGATTCAATGCATAATTAGGCTCTGCTCGAATTCCGTGATAATAATTTTTCGTGTGGGTAACTGCAGCAGGGCTGCACCGATTCAATTTGTGCTAATTAGTTTTCACGGGAAAAAATTAGTGCTAGTCCTGGAGCCGAGAAAACGGAAAAGAAAATTTCAAATTTCGCCTGAAAGACGAAACAAATAAAATCTGATATCTAGAAAAAACCAGAAATAATTTAATCCTAATTTTAACACTTTCCAAAGGCGGCTAATCTGACAAAATTTGTGTTTATCATAGAAATATTCTCATAAATTTTCATTCATAAATTGAGGAAAACAAACTTGCCCCTAAAAGATACTATATTAAACAAACAAAATACAGTTCAATAATAATTGTGTTGAACAACAAATTAAACAAAAGAATTAGGTTTAGGTTTCAGTGATTGCTGTCGCACACTTAGGTCAATTATTGCTCATTGTGATACCACTCATTCACACCACATCATTACCCCATTCCCCTATTCGCCTACTCACATAACTACACTATACCAGTATACCGAGTACTGTATAAGCGGGATACGGGCCGGAAAAGGGATATTGTATTCTATTTTTGAAAATTTAATATGGAATTTCTGTTCATCATCGTCGTCTGATGACTCAGATTTTTTAGAAAACATAAAACAGAGCACAGTTTTAATAATTAATTTTAAAATAATTGGTTTTATTTTGACATTATTATGTTGGTTCTTTGTTTTCAAAAAGTTGTACTTTTAGTTGCGTTTAAAAATAACAATAAATTCGCGAATTAATTCGCAATTTTAGTCACTAAAATAAAAACTAAAAAGCAGGCTTTTTAAAACCCTCCGCTCGACAGTTATCAAATTGAGTCAGTCAAAATATTTGTTTATATTGTTCAGTGAAGGGGTGAAACAATAGACTCAAACTTAGTATAATTTATTTCTACTAAATTTCACTGGATCGCTTTACTAATTTGTAATGTACACGAGAAATCATTTAATTCCAATTATAAGATTTACGAAATTAGCAGTCAACCGAGAAAGTTTGTGTTTATCATAGAAATACAATTTTCATTCATAAATTGAAGAAAATCAAACATTCCCCTACACGATACTACATTGTAAATGAAATACATCTTCCGTTTATTAATATTTGCGTCGAACTACAAATTAATTTGATTGGGTTTTCGAGAAACTTAGAATTCGGGTTTTATTTTTATTAACTTTTATTTGAGCTTTAAGAAAGATGTATTTGAAAATTTATAGTAATCGTTAAAATTGGGTAAACAATCAATACAAAATCACTCAAGAAATTGGTTGGAATACCTAAATTAAGTGATCCTAATCGTTGATTGTCAGATAGAAACCCTAAACGTTAGGGATATTTGTGGATTTTTTGTAATTCACGATCAATGTTAAAAAAAATCATGCTGTTCATTCGGCGTTAAGTGTATCGGACCAAAGTGAATTTTTAATTAAAATAGCAGCATAGTTAGTGGCCTCTATTGGCAAATAACAAAATCCAGATAGATTTGATTTCGTTATTCTAATTTTTTGGCACAAAATGGAGGAGTGAATATATTGTGGCCATAACGTTCAACTTTATTTTACCACGAAAGTATACATAGATCTCGAATACACCACACTTGATTTCTAAAGCGAAAAATCAAACTTACCGGACTTTGGTTAAAACTGTCTTGTATTCAAGATTTAATTTTTAAACGGAAGCTACCACTTCCGGTACACGGATTCCCACCAAATTTCGGAAGTGGGAAACCAAGAATGGAAAAAGTTTATCTATGATGGCTGTAGAGATGCCGAATTTTGGTGAAATAAGGTTTTTTTTGTTGAAACTCATTATGTCCGCTGAATTTTGAAAAATGATCTGAACCATTTATGTTTGAAATTTAATTACATTTTTATGCTTTTAAAAACGTTTGAACTCACAATTCTGGGGAGCCCCATCTGGGCTACACAGGGGCCAAATTTTTAATTGAACAACTATTTTTTGTTGAACAACAGTTTTCGCTATCCTCGCTACCCCACTATTATTGCAGCTCTCTTTAATGATCTTGGTTGCTATTGGCTATTTTCAATTTTCCCCTCTTTTCAATTCAAACACAGTACAAATCATGATTTGACCTGATCATTGAAGTCAAAATGTTCCAAATTTTCTTTTATAAAATATGCGCATCCCTGCAGTTCTGTCGTGCAGGACACATGTAAGACAACCTAACGACATGTCCGAGGACAAACACAAAACCGACTCAAGACAACACTGTCTTTGTTTTGCAACTTGCAAGACTTGTCTGTAATCGGGCTTACGCGCGTCGTCGATGACATGTCTTGTAGTTATCCTATCCTCATCATTTTGAAATGAAAATCTACGACAATAGTCTCAACTTTACATCAGAAACGTGTTTTGAAGAGTTTGAATTTGTGTACAATTCGATGACTGAGACAAGACATAAGAGCGAATTATCAATTCCACTTCGGTATAGAGAAATGGCGAATGGAAAAGCGACTATAGTCATATATTATAAAGTAAATATATTGTACGCTACTAAGTGGACCAAAATAAAAATTTGGCTCTACCCTTAAGGAATGTAAAATGGTAAGTGCACAATTTTTTTACCACTATATTCTACCCTTTTCCATAGAACTCATGTATAAAAAACGCTTGAAATTTTTCCATACAAAAATCATGTAATGTCCCTTTTGTTTATATTCTGTGCTGCAGTATAAACATGATTTGATATGATCAAAATGGAGTTTTATGTAAAACTTTTTCTTTATAAACTGTAATACCACCACAATATGCCGCATTTGTTTTAATTGCAACCAATAGTGGCGTTGCATATTGCGACTAGATATGTCGTCAGTTTGTTTCGCAAGTATGTGGTGTGTACCTAGCTGTGTTGTGCATGGGTCCTGCACAACACAGCTAGGTACAATACCACCTAGCGACATGTCCGATGCCATGCACACACCAAAAGATGTTTTGATACCACTCCCCTTGAAAACTTGTATTGCACGCGTCGTCGGTAACATGTAATGTGGACGTTATCGGTAACAGCAGTGGCCCTATTCTGGTTTTCCCAGGGAATTGGTAATTGGGAAATTATTTTGCTCTAAATTCCCAAATATTTATTTCCCTTTCCCAAATGTATATTCTGGTAGACTGGGAATAATTTTTCGGGGAAAACTTTTTTATTTTGGTTTTTATAAACTATAAACACATATTGCGACCTTATTACAAGTTTAATTTATTTTTAAATATATATATATTTATTAGAAAAAATAATGTTTAAAAATTCGAAAATGTACGAATTACAATTCCCCAAAAAAATAATGGGGAAAAATTAACGTCAAAATTGCTATAAAATGGAATTATTTTTTCCCAATAAAAAAAATCCCAAATGCCAGAATACACTTTGGGGAATAAAACATACCCAACTGCTCGAAATACGTCACTAATTCCCAATTCCCTATTCCCTATTCCCGGGGAAAACCAGAATAGAGCCACGTCTTGTGGTCGTCGTCGGTAGCATGTCTTTTGGTTGTCCTATCCTCATCATTTTGACCAACCAACACATCTTTAATTAGTCTTAAGGTAGAGGAAAAATTATAAGTGGTGTTAATGTGAAAATAGTGGTGTGATAAAAACTAATTGTAAATGGTGTGTAAGGTGAATTAATAAATAATTGTAGAAATTATTTATTGTCGTGTTTTAGTGTTTGTGGATAATAGCCGACAAATTGTATACTGTATTTCTGGTATTTTCAGGAATATTCCCATTTTTGGTAGAAAATATTAGGAAATTATTCAGAGATTATTTCCGATATATTCCGGAAGAGGCATAAATTGTGAGAATTGGTGTTGTAACTGTCAAATTCTAGTCAACTGCAAATTCATAACAGTTAACAGAAAAAATATGTGATCAGTTCACGCCTTAAATTTGAAAAGGAAAAAGGGTTGATTTTTACTTTTGGTCGCCATAAAAGTACTAAAATTGACATTTTCAACAAAAAAAATTTGGCGACACAACAATAATTTTCTCAGCAAAAAAAATGCTCACGAATAGTCGGTCTATATTTTTGTCTCTTTGCAGTTTTACTTAAAAAGTAAGTCGTTAATCACCTTAAGTATATTCTTCATGCCACTAATTATTTAGAGAGGGAACATTCCAGATTCGCTGGGATTTATAAAGAGTGTTCCATCTGTTAATGTTTTTTTAAATACATAATCTATATATAAAATTGAAAATGAAAGTTGGTTCTATGCCATTTATGTACGGAATACAACATCGTTCGTGGTAGTCACCCATATGGCTCCTGTTACAGGCTTGCATTCGAACATCAAAATTGTTAATGATTTTTTGACATCATAATTTATTGAAATTATATGCTATCATCGAACTTGGTTGCCTAATAAGTCGAGTGTTTCTCGTTGTAACATGTGGCACAGTCTTGTTGAAACCAAAGATCATCTAAATCAATTTCATCCAATTTTGGCCATCCAATTGTTGTCAACGACGCCTCAAAGAAATGCTTGGCTCTTCACGGACATTTTTACTTACAGCTGTTACTGTTTCACGAATACGAACTGAGCGATGTTGTTCATACGCTCTATGACCTACAACTGATCCAGTTTCTTCTAAACGTTCAACAATTTTTCAAATTCCAGGCTCTGTAGGACGTCCATGTTTTTTTTTACAGATCGACCATTTTCAAAATCTCGATTTTCAAAAACCCGGTTTACAAAATGCCGGTTTTCAAAATCCCGGTTTTTAAAATCACGTTTTTCAAAATCCCGGGTTTCAAAATCCCGGGTTTCAAAATCCTGCTTTTCACAATCCCGGTTTTCTTTTCTTCTAGTTCTAATTGCACAAAATAATTAATAAAGTTTTTTAATTGCAAGATTTGGTACTTGCGACATTTTGTAATTGAAACATTTTGTAGTTGAAAGATTAATAAAAAGAGCAATATTTTTTTAATGCAACACTTTGGAATGCAATAATTGTATAGCGAACGGCTTCGATACCTCTCACGGGCACGCGGGATGTCGTTGCACCCCCCACAAAAATCAAGGATAACAAATGGTCGAAATTTATCCATACAAGAGTAGAATAGTGTCCCTTCTGGCTGCATGCTGTGGCAATAATGCTTACTTACCGCTTACCAACCGTTGGAAGTTACTCGATTCCCGAATAAACTCGCCCAAATCCAGATATTTGTGAGCAAGCTTAATTAACTTTAGTTCGTCTTTCTTTTTTATACCTACTTTCAATTATATTAAAATATTGATCAATAAAAAATATTACAGTCGTGTTGAACTATTGATTTTTATAAAACGGTTTTTATACACGCAAAGTTAATAATTGCAATGCAATATGGCTGCATCCCTTTAGATATACCATAGCAACCACTTGTCTTTCATCGATGTCACCAGTCAACCAAACAATATTTTATTATTTTTGATTGATATTTTATAATTTAGTTTTAGACGAAAATTTTTGCATCAAGTTTATTTTTAACCACCGAATTTTTGTTTTGTAGTAATTACAGCCCCAATATAAAGGCATCCAGTGCAACGATCAATCGAAAATTGAATCCCCCAAAGAAAAAAAATGTCATTTGAGGATGATAAACGAGCGATTCTGGAACGAAAACGAAATATACTGTACCTAATTTCGAAATATCTTCATGATTTAGGCTTAAATGAAACAAACGAGAAACTGTTGGCCGAAAGCCATATTCCGCATAATTTCCAAATTTGTGACAATATCGACCTGGACCAAATCTACTTGGAATTTCAAAGTTATTTTATCCTGAAATTTGGTAAGAAACCAAAGGTGGTGAAGAAATGTGATGAAAATAGCGGAAGCGGTGCACCAACATCAACAACGGCACGACCCAAAAATTCGAGAACAGGTGCTGCATCTAAACCCGTTTCAAAAAGTAAAAAAAACGAAGAAGATAAGGCAGATTCAAATTATTTAAATTCGCTCGATGGTACAATGGTTGTGAGCCAGCTACTAACGACCGGAAATGTAATACAGCCCGAAAAAGTTGTCTCGCATTCGAACGATTCGGGCGATTTCGGCAATTTCATGATGTGCAATCTAAACTTAGAAGATTACCCATCAGATTGGCGAGAACTTGTGCAACTTATTTCTCGCGAAATAATACGAGTCGACCTTGGGTTTCGATGGTCAGACGTTTTCGGCGCCGAAGATGCTAAATTACTGCTACAAGAAGGGATTTTACTGCCACTAGAGTATCCCAATTTATTTCTTAATTTTATTACTCCGTGGCGTAGTATACTACTGCACGGACCACCTGGAACCGGCAAAACTTTGATCGCTAAAGCTCTGTGCAGCGAAACGTTCGGTAAAGTTACATTTTTTAATATATCACCCAGTACACTCGTCTCGAAATGGCGCGGAGAATCAGAAAAAATTATTCGAGTAAGTATATAAAACAGAAAAAATTTAGCGCCCCCGGGTGGACTCGAACCACCAACCTTTCGGTTAACAGCCGAACGCGCTAACCAATTGCGCCACGGAGGCTTGTATAAATTAGTTTTTATTGTAGGTCCTGTTCGATGTCGCAAAAAATTGTGCCCCATCAATAATATACGTTGACGAAATTGAGTGCATCACTTCACAGCGAGATAAAGTTCACGAACATGAAGCATCGAAACGTTTTAAAAATGAATTCCTCACATTAATGGATGGCCTCGAGAGCAACAGTAATCTAGGCATTTTTATTTTGGCAAACACTAATCTACCCTGGGATGTGGATGCTGCTTTTCTTCGGCGATTCGAGAAAAAAATCCTGATCGACTTACCCAACTTGGGCGAGCGAATTAAAATTATTAAACATTTTTTACTAGGCATGAATATTAGCGATGAAATCATAAATGATCTTGGAATTATTACAAATAATTTCACCGGTGATGAGATCCGACTCGCCTGCAAGGAGATCAAAATGACACAAATTCGGCGAACGATTTCAATGAAACAGAAAACTCTTATATCGTGTGTAGATGTAGACGATATTTTTCGCGCGTTCAAACATATAACACCGGCATCCAGTTCAGTTATTGTTAAGCATCGTGAATGGAATCGAAATTACAAAAATTAAATAAGTTAATTAATTTAAACAGTGTTTATTATTGAATAATGATTATTTTGTATTACTGCCGCCCTGTTTGATTCCTTGATAGTATCCTGTGTAGTACCCGCTCATGTACCACGACATAAGCATCGCTGATAGATGTTCGGATTCCTCGGTATTTTCTAAAAATGGGGGTAGTGGCGGTGGTGGTGGTACATTCATTGGTATATCGTGACCAAAGCTTTTCGATTTTCGATTCGACCGTATATTTGGGCGCTTTCCATCGTCTTCTGATTCGGACGATTGGATACCTTTTTGAGATTTCTTTTGTTGCTCACGACGCGCCTTTTGGCCCCATGACGGTATTAAATCGCTCATTTTTACAAATTCCTCATTGTCATACCCAATATATCGCAAAAGGCATGTTTCTGTATCTTCGATAACATCCAGTATTTTAGCCTCGTAGTCAACGCCGTCATTGTATGTTGCCCGCACAAAATCTCCAGTTTTGTACTTTTTAGGATTAGCTGTACTTTTTGTTGGTGTTTGATACGCTTTATATAAACTATTGGTTTCACTCGCAAGTTGTTTGGCCACCTCTTCTCGTGCAAGCTGCAGAGATTCATCATATGCCTTGATCAGAAGTGTATCATCCCAGGCATTTTGATCTGTTAAGTCTATCTCAATTTTGTCCTGTAACCAAATAAAATGAGTATAATAATACATAATAATATTTCAAATACTTACTTGTTTTGATGTGCTATTTTCCCCCATTATGTTTAAATTTTCTTCTTCAATTAAAAGCAACAATTAAAAGAAAACAATGAGACCAAAATTTTGTGTATGTTTTGAAATCGTTTAACCTCAAAAATATGTCGGCTTGTCAATTTGACATATTTAAATGTAAACCCTACGGGCCGTAATAAAAGTACACTAGCGTAAATCGATGACATGCCATTTTTAATTATTCTACTAGTATAAAGGTGGCACTGAAAATCATTATTTAAATTATTTATTTTGACAGTTTACAAATTTAGTGTTAAGAAAAAATGCCATTTCATCCGGAATTAAAAAATATTTTAATAAAAATGTAAGTGAATTTTGTATTCTAATTATTTAATATTTATAAACAATTTGATAGGAAACGCTATTTGAAAATATTAAAACGAGCACAAATTTTGCGCTGACAAGGTGACCAGACGTAAAGCTATTCTAGGTAATTTTCAAAAAATTATTCCTTTTGAGAGCTTGGCTTTCGTAACTTTTTATATTTGAACGGATTCGTATACTTTATCTACTTTAACTCTAATGTGAGTGACGTGGGTACGGTTTAGCTTTTCCGACGCCACGTTGATGCTGCGAAAGCTTTCCGGCAATCTGTTACTGATGTTAAGTGCTAATATCTTACCTGCTAGATATAACATGCAACTAAAATTAATCATGTAAAGTATGAGAAATTGCAATTTATATTTAATGTTTGGGCATTTGACAGAAACTTCATTTGAGTACTTTTGGAAATAAAACAACGATTTATGAAAAAAACTGTTCACACAGCTGAACATATCTCATCATTTGACCAGTGCTTCCAAAAGTTTTGAACAATTCTTTGCAATCATAAGTGTTGAACTGGTATATCGTTTCGCTCAGAAGGTTTGATTCTGGAGGCACAATGAGACAGTCATCTACTAAAAAGTGAAGTGAAGTTAGTATCAATTGATTAAGCCTCGATTATTGATAAACCTCGATTTGTGAGGTTACTGTGACCAACCGCATAGAGTAACGTATTTTCCCCAATTACGAAGATGATTTGTGAATTTCGCCGCCTCTTCCCAAAGTTCTTCGAAATGTGATGCCTTGTTTACTGTTTTTAAATTTTCTGCCTTTATCAAAAAGCATGCCGAAATGGCTAAAATCCTTTCTTCGATTTTGTTCGTCTGCCGTATTCAGGTATATGTAGACGAGACAATTTTTCTCTTAGCAGACCTTCCATCAGCTACAGCTTAGCAGTAGTAGTTTAAGCAAATCAGAGAGAAATGATTAGTCCACTATGCTCTTCTTAACTTATGCATAGAACATGTAAGTTTCCTTAGTTAGAGTTCCACCAACTATTTCATTTCTTACCTCCACTTTTTATTGGAATTGAGCTATTGAAGATACTGGTTAACTGTGTTGAGATCAGCTCCACACGACTTACTTGATGATCAAGTGATTTTAGCATTTCCTTTCAGCTCGCACTACTGGCTGGTATGTCTTTAATTAGACAACCCTTGTAACCGTGATCATGTTGTGCATTCTCACATGGAATCGTACAGTCTTCCACACTTTGGCATGATGTTCTTGGTTGCCCGTTCAACTTTCACTTCCAGTGAGAGGTCTCTTTATTCTTCGCATCAGTCCTATAGAATCTTAAAATATTTTCTATCCCGGCGATTTTGATTTGTTAATCAGGTTGTCACCATGTCGCCATCAAGCTCTGAACTAACAGCTAAGATAATTACGTTAGGTAATCTCTTTTCAGGCACTAGTTCGGTGGCTAAGAGACCCAGGTCTTTCGACTCCACGTTTTCTGTAAATACATTTGAACCCGCGGAAGAGTCAACAGTAACCTCAACACTACTAGGACCAGCGTTTCTTACTGGACTCATTATCTCTTGCTGAGATAACTATCCGTTTTATGTTTATCTTATTTTACCAACGCTTCTAGTTATTACGTTTCTTGCGTTTTTCACCGACCATGTGCCGGTTTCCATTAGTGTTTTGCTTTGTTCGTTTAGTTGCTACTCTCTCTGCGTTATCTGAATTTGCTCTAGGAACTGAATCCCGTGCAGCAATTTCTTGTGTCTTTTCCACAAATACGCCTATGGCTGCGTCCCTACTCCAGTTTATCACAACAACTAGATTGGTTACAGTAACCACCTCCAGAGGTTTTTTTTTATATCAGTAAGTTCTGTAATTTTCGTAATCTTGATATGCTTTAGCATCGTTAGGTTTTCATTGGGCCGTTTGTTCTACTTGACCAACCTTCTTTGGCGAAGTAATAACAACTTCAGCTGTGTCCTCATTATCGCAGACAAATTAATTAATTCGGTAATTAAAATTAGCTTTTGATTATTGTTCTATAAATATTTATGCCCTGGTTTGGATTCTCCGTTCCTAACAACGTACGTTCCTGCACTATGTTTAGCTGTGAAGTGGATTTTTATTACACTTTATGGTTATTAAGTCAGCAGGAACAAATTAAAGCCAGCCGGAACCATTACGAGCTTCCTCAATAAACACAATACGCTTAGATGGTTGAGAAACACATAAGGTTTCAGCTGGAACCTTAACAAGCACCGTTGGAACCACTACAGTCAGGCGGAACCATATGAAGCCAGAGACAACTTGTACAACTATGACACAAGCAACAAATGCATTGTGAGTCATTCTCCACTAACTGATTCTTTAGCCGGAACAAATGTGGGACCAGGCGGAACCATATAAATCCAGTCGGAACCATGCCAGCCCGAACCAAACCAACTATAACACAAGTATCGCAATGCGTTGAGTATCATTGCTTACTATCTTACTTATCAGCTGGAATCAATATTAAGCCAATCATAGCCATTTGAAACCAGCCAGAACCATTTGAGATCAGCCGGAAGCAGAGTAGTATCCGCCGGAACCTTCCACCGGTTTTTATAAATTGGACCAATTAGCGGCTTGCAGCATAATTCACTTGGTTGTGGAATATATAAGGTTTCAGTCGGAAGTATAACAAGGTCAGCCGGAAAAGTTTTAAACCATTCCATGCGAATGAGCACTATTGATTTCTCAGTCGAAACAAATAATTAGCCAGCCGAAACCATATAAAGCCAGCCTGAACCACAGGAAACATTAAGAACTTACTCAATGAGCACAATGCGGTTAAATGGACGTGCATCATATAAACTTTCAGCCGGAATCTTAACAAGGTCTAACCGGACCAGCCGGAATTATCTGAAGCCAGCCGGAACCAAATCAACTATGGCACAAGTAGCACAATGCATTAGGCACCATCTGATATATTGTCGTAATTTTAAAAAGGGCCAAGCAACAGAAAACGGACTTTATATGGTTCTGACTAGCGTTTGCTATTTCTAGCTGGCATTGCAGTTGTTCCAGCTGGTGTTGTTATGGTTTCGGATTGAACCTTATTAGTTCCACAACCACCTTAATTACTATGCCCGGCTTGTACAAGCGCGTCGTTCCCGCTGGTAAAACGCCGGTCTAAAAAACTGAGATCAGATAGTGCACAATGCATTGTGCCATTATTGGTTTTGTTCCGGCTTGAATGTTTTCGGCTACCGTCATATGGTTCTGGTTCATATTGAAGTTGGCCTTGTTATGGTTCCGACTGAAAGCTAGTATGTTGTACAACCCGTTAAGCGCATTGTGCTCATTGGGGAACCTCCTAATGGTTCTGGCTGATAAAACTCTGGTTCCGGCTGTCTTTAATTGATTTCGGCTGTCTTAATATTTGTTCTGGTTGATAAACCAGACAGTACTGCCAGATCCTGGTCGCCGTCTGTAGCCGCCCTCTGGCACGCGCAACGAACGGAGAATCAGCTCAAATTTAGTTGTCAAACCACCTCATTTTGGTTCTGCTTCGCATCAATTAGTGCAACCATAAGAGCGGCTACCTCTGGTGTGGTATTTATTTTCTTGCTCTAGATGAAGACGTAATTGATAGAAGACCGTTCAGGCTAAACGTTGATATATGTGAATGATGACAATTCTCTTAAAATGCACCCTTTAGGGCAGCTATCCCAATTGCCGCAACCGGTGCTACCTGGAACGAGCGTTTTCGAGTTGTTGTGTTCTATTGTTGTAATGTATGTACGTTTCGACACGGTTAGTTTATATAATATTATTGGACAACCCTGGATAGTAAAAATAAATGTTAATCTAGTAAACCTACACCTCCCCTTAGAATATATACTTGGTTATGCAAACTCTTATCGATATTTTCTGCTAATGCACTATTCAGATCTGGATTGTTTGAGTAACCTTTAAATTTAAGTGGTCTGATTAAGTCAAATCTTGTTTTGATAGTCTTACCCAACATTGTTTTTACAGGAGATTCCTCGGTGGAACAATGTGTTGAAAGACGATAGTCAAATAAATAACTGTTGATTATAAGGGCGCCATTTGAAGGTGGATGTCCTGGAGGAATAGCTTTAATATAATGGATTCCATTAGATTTACAAAATAATTGAAATTCATTTGATGTGAATTGTGTACCATAGTCGGTTACTATGGTATCAAGAAGACAAGAATGTCCGAGAACTAACTTGTCTGAATTTACAAATAGTAATTTCCGATGTTATCGTTTTGGTTGCAAATACTTCAACACACTTTGAAAACGAGTCTGTAATTATTAAATAATAATTCTGTTTAACTATTGTCCTGCATTAATCTAAATGAATGAACCGTTAACATGCGACACAATATTTGTAACTTCGTTTTCTAAATCGTCATTCATGTTGGGCCATCAAACATATGAACGTGCAATCGATTTACATTTAAGGGTGTATGATACTCAACTTGTCAAAAACGATGTTTAATAAAAATCAGTTTTTGACCATAAAATATTACCAATTGACTTAATTCTTTCTTTAGCATGAACTTAGACGTATAATTGAGCGATTAATACAGGATTATCAAAATAAATTGTTTAGTTTGTCTACGGTTGGGTAAAATTAATCGTTTTTATGAAACGCTCAAATCAATTTTATCAACATTTTACTTTTAAACAGCTGGTGTTAAGAAATATAAAATACAAAATATTAATACATGATTATCAAGATTACTCTTGAAATAACGTAGAAAATGAAAAAGTTAGTTTAAAAATGATAAAAAAATCGATTTTTATCGATCAAAAAATTACGTCAAACGATAAGTTTATTTGTTTTTACGCCGCAATGCCGATTATTTTGGGAAAAGTTTAATGTCGCTAGATGGCAAACCAAGAAATAAAAATTGTGTCCAAGATAAGTGGTTATTAATTTTATTATAATATGCAATGTTTAGAACAGAAATAATGAAAAATAGTAAATTTATTAATTAATTGTACACGTATAAACAATATAAGTAAAGTTAAACGAATTATATTAAATTTTGGTACTCATATTTATTAAAGAAACGAACCAGTTTAGATATATTTAAATATCGATACTGTAAAAGAAATTAGTTTTTTCAGCGCCCAAATGTGATGCACGTAATTTTGCAGTTTCTTTTTGTAATACTTTTGGTATTATAACCCGCTAACCTAACATGATAATTCCGTCTTGAATATATAATTCGTCTTTTCTTCTCAAAAATGGGATGAAAATATTTCCTTTCAATTTTGACATTTCACCATTCTTGATAGCGTTAAATAATTTTAATAGAATTTTGTCTTCTCTGGTTCCTTTTTCGATCAACCTATGATCAATTCTGACTTCTAAATTTTTATAAAATGGATATAATTCTGTTCTACATCTTCAGCACCTTTAACTGGCAATAGTACTGATCAGCTTCTTTATTAATACCTTTAACATATATCAACTTATACTTAAAAGCAGAAAGAACCACCGCCCATTCTTGGATTCTACTTGCAGCCATCTGAGGAAACCCGCGATTTTCACTGAATAACCCTAAAAGAGGTTTGTGGTCGGTTTTTATTACAAATTCATATCCAATTAAATAATTGAAAAATTTCAATACCGAAAAAATTACGGCAAGCCCCTCTTTTTCCACAACACTGTAATTTTGTTCCGCCTTATATTCAAAGTTGTGCTACAAAAAGCCACGGTTTTTTCTTCCCCGTTCGGTAATTTTTGCGACAAAGCACCGGAAATTGTGGGTTGTCAAACTTATTGGGTTGTCAGGATTAAAATGCGCTAATACTACATTTTTAATTATTGCATCTTTATATTTTGCAAACGCCATATTACATTCTTTATTCCATACCAAAGGAACATCTTAATGCCGGTAAGTTTACCTTAATAATTTACTAAACCTCAAAAAGTTCTAGTTTCAGTAATATTTACAGGTACAGGTGCTTTAAATGTCGCTTCAATTCGTTCATTCGATTTCGTTCTTTTGGCACTACTGTCCTAAATAATTAATGCTGTCTTTGAAAACTTTACACTTTTCTTTTTTTAATTTTAAACCTGCATCTGCTTGTCTACGTAAAACTTCTTCTAAATTTTGTACATGATCATCAGCATTCATCCCCGTCACGACAATATCGTCCAGAAGATTTACTACTCTGGCGATCCCTAATAATATTGTTTCCATTTCTTTCTGAAAAACTCCCATTACTGGTTTAATTCCACAAGGCAATCGCTAAGAAAACTCCGTTATGAGTACTCCATGTTACGAGTTTACGAGATTTCTCCTCTAATTCTTTTGGAATTGGCACCAAGGGGGTATCCCATTTACTAGTCACCACAGGTGTAATTACTCGTTCCGGTTTGAAAAATTTGGGTATTGCATATTAAATTCTAAAGAAATTGAGATTTGTTTGTCCATTGATCTTGTTTTGCGTTCTAATTTCGGTTTTGGTCCGACTCTCGATTTGGGTTCTGCTAGCTCTAGATTAAATGACCTGATGTTTGGTCAAGAACAAGTGGAGCCCAAAACTTTTTAATGTACCATTTGCTTAGGCCATAATGAACCTAAAATTATTTGTTTGTCCAGCGTTTTGCGTTCTAATTTCGGTTTTGGTCCGATTTTCGATTTGGGTTCTGCTAGCTTTAGATTAAATGACCTGAAATTTAGTCAAGAACAAGTAGAACCTTAAATTGTTTAAGCCAAATGAGCCTAAAATTATTTGTTTGTCCACTGTTCTTGTTTTGCGTTCTAATTTCGGTTTTGGTCCGAGTTTAGATTTGGGTTCTGAAACTAGCTCTAGATTAAATGACCTGATGTTTGGTCAAGAACAAGTGGAGCCCAAAAAATGTTAATGGTGCATTTGCTTAGGCCATGATGAGCCTAAAATTATTTGTTTGTCCAGTGTTTTGTGTTCTAATTTCGGTTTTGGTCCGATTTTCGATTTGGGTTCTGCAAACTTTAGATTAAATTATATGAAGTATGGTCAAGAATGTGTGGAGCCCACAATTTTTTAATAGGGTATTTGATTAGGCCATAAAGAGCCTAAAATTATTTGTTTGTCAATTGATCTTGTTTTGCGTTCGAAATTGATTTTTGGTCCGATTTTCGATTTGGGTTCTGTTATTTTTTATGTGATAAAGCCTTACTTTTTCCTAGAGCGAGCATAATAAAAAAATCTAACTAGGGTATTTAATTAGCCTAAAATTAACCTTTAATTTTTCAATTGTTTTGAAATCATTTTTCGATTTGGGTTCTGCTAACTTTTTCTAAAGCTAGCAGAACCCGCGTTTTAGTTGGAAGGGACGGAACCCAAAATTTTTTAATATAGCATTTAATTGGCCTATAATTAGCCTATAATTATCCATACTATCTAGTAATGTTCAGCCGCATATGTTCTGCTAGCTTAAGGGACGTCAATACTTACTTTCGTGATTTTTATAACCGCAGTGTAAACACCTTTTTAAATTCCTATTTGCCTCTTGGGTTCACTCGCTGTCATTTCCTGTAAATTTTTCTCTTGCCGGAAGTTTTTTATTTTGATAGCCGCATTATCGTACCGTTTATTGCTATTCTGTTTATAACATAACAAACTTGATGAGACTCTTTCAAGTGATTTCCCATTTGGTTTTGATATTTTAACGCGATGGTTATTGCAAAGTGTACCTACTCGTATTATTTTAATGTTGGAGGACGAGAGCGATGGCCCGAGATGGATGGAGGACCACAGTGCGGGCGGCAAAATCCCTTCATGGGATGTGAAAGATAGAGAGAGAGAGAAAGGGGTTATTGTTTTTTCCCATGACAAGTTTTTTGTATCTTCTTCCGCCAATCTTTCGAACATTTTCCCAGTTAATCCATTTGACCAGACAATATACACACGTAATGTCATTGGATAGGTGATGAAATGAGCTTTAACATGACATACTCTTTTTTATTATTATTTAATCCTTGCAATCTGTTCTGGGGCCGAAGCACTTGCAACTCTTTCGCAGTCCGCTTTTCATAGGCTATACGTGCGATTTTGCCCATGAGTTCTACACTCCGTAGTTGTGGTCATTTTCATCACAGATCGTAACCTGTGGCACTATTCTGGCTTTCTCTATAGGAATAGAGAATTGGGAAAAATATTTTCATAGCATTTTTGTCTAAATTGAATTTTTCTGGCCTACTGAAGAAAAAAGTTTAGTGTAAAAATTGTTAAAACAAAGTGATTTGGGAAGCTTTTGTTCCACAAAATTTTTATAGGGAATAGTATATTGTATAATTAGGAGGAAAAGTACTGCATTCCCGGACGATAGTGGAAATTGGCGGACGATGCGATAGCCGACTACTGTGCGAATTGTACATACTATTTTTCTTCGATCGGACTTTAAAACGAATATAAACCCAAAATAATTTTTAGTATTATTCATTAATTGTCATATTAAGGCTGCGTGCCAAACTTAAGATAAAAGTCAATTTTAAGTAAATTTTTCGGTAAATTCAATTATTTTTCAAAAGCTCTATGGCAAACTGATCGAAAAATCTGTCCTAAATCCAATTTTTACCGTAGTAAATGATTTACCTTAAGTTTGGCACACAGCCTAAGAATCAAAACAAAGTAAAAAATCGAAAATAACATAAAATTATTGCTTAGTTAGCCACGACATCATAAGACATAAATACATTTTGTTTTTTTTTCAAAAGTTATCAAGTTTGTGTACCTATTTGATTTATAAAAAACGTGTGAACGAAATTTAAGGAATATGGACAGTGAAAGCGAATTATCCTTATCTTGTACCCCGCCCCGATATAGTGGAAGCAGCTAATTCAGCTACATGTGATTTACTCCCGCAAAAATCGAAGGAAAAATACGAAAATGCTTATAAACATACGGTAATATATTCCCGGCCTAGGCCAGAAAAAATATTCTCGTACTATTATTACTTGTTGCTTAGCAACAAATTCAACATACTGGAATCATGAGCTTTTCGTTTCGAAAAAACAACGGAAAGATATATTTTTTCCTACGATCGGAGAAAAAAATATTTTCCCATTTGGAAACAAAGTTACCAAAATATTTACACCAAACTTATTCCCTCAGCAGGCCAGAAAAGTACAATTTAGACAAAAATGCTATGAAAATATTCTTCTTGATTCCCTATTCCCAGGGAAAGTCCGAATAGGGCCACTGATGATGAAAATCCTTTTTGAAACCTGCCCCTATCAGGATTCGAACCAGAAACTTGACATACTTTGATTCAAAAAGGCTATAATTCGCACGAAAATTAGAAAAAAAATGTACTGTGCGATTTTTCTGCTCTCAAGTGTATGTTTCTCAACCGTTTAAGAGCATTTGTATATTCATTGTGTAAGCTCCTAATGGTTCCGGCTGATAAAACAATAGTTTCGGCTGGCTTTAAATAGTTTCACCTGGGTTAATATTGATTCCGGCTATAGTGCACAAGTGGTGCACATTGATACACAATGAAATGTGCTGTTTGTGCCATAGTTGGTTAAGTTCCGGCTGCCATTGTAATTGTTCCGACTGACCTTGTTATGGTTCCGGCCGAGAGCTTATATGTTCCTCAACCATTTTTTTTTTCATTGTATACTCATTGTGCAAACACATGCTGGCTTAATATTTTTTCCGGCTGAAAAACCAGATTTTGCATAATGATACACAATGCATTGTGATATACTTGTGCCATAGTTCCGGCTGGCGTGGCGGACACAATTTTATAATTCTTCTACTCTAACTTCCTGATTTCCACTTTTTTTTTGTTTATGTCCTTATAGCTTGAAATATACATTCAATAATCGTTGATCATTCTGGTTTGGTGATGTGACTGGGGTGTCCGGAAATATGTCATCTTTATTCACAACATCGTGTAACAAATTAATAGGCTTAAAAACTTCTCGAGCCCCGCATTGCACCATGGTCTGATCACAATCAGCCTGCTGCTTTGTTGATTCAGACGAAATTTACGCATTTCATGCAACTTGGTTGGCTCATGTTTTTAAACCCTCTATAAAATGCTCTAATCGCCTAATTTTTGTTTTTTTAGTTTAGTGGATTCATAGAGCTTTTGTACTTTTACAGATTTGCTAAAATTAATTAAAACGCGCACATTTTTAATGTTCGAGAAGCAAAAGCACATAAAATATACCAACAATCAAATCATTCAAATGAAACTCCCCTGCATTGCGTGCGCATAGCCTTCATGATGACTTTGCCACCAAATTAATTGAATTGCAAGTGTATCGGTATTTTTGAAATATTTTGATCTAACCGTATACCCCACCAGCTAATCGGACGACGCAGGCTTGGTCTTACGGCAATTTTACATTTTGTGTACGCTACAAATTGTTTGAATTCAATTATAAAAGAACTCTTAACAATTAATCGGAAAACACGATTCCATTAAATAAAAATAAAAAAAAAAAAGATTTTATAAAATTTTCATCGTCATATCACATTCAAATCTCATTATACAAATTCACTGTACCATAACGATTTGGTAAATCGCGTCTACGCGTACATTGGAATAGTGAAAAGTTTTTTATGCTTCAGTTTTAGTTTGTCATTGCGCGAAGATGAATTAATCCGTGTAGTGCATTCCGCGGTCAATAAAATAATTTTAAGAGTAAACATTTTTTTTTTTTAATTAGTAGTGGAGAGTGGTGTACACACATGTTTGTTAACGGTTCATAAACTTATCTCTATATTGTATTAAGTAAATAAATCAGCTGATCTCTGATCAGCATCATTTCACTAATTACGGCAATAAAATTTCAGGTAATTTCTCTCTTGTTAACAAAACAACAGCAAAACAAATTTTTTTTTTTGTACATACATTTTACCTTTTTCATTTACCTTTTCGTCTTAAAGCCAGTCTTTTAATAAAATTTGAAGTGTTGAGTTGTGTGCGCGGTTAAAAAAATAAATAATAGTTTTTTTAAAATAATTAAAAATAGTTTTGTTATGTTTTTACGTAAGTGACGACACAAACGTTATTATAAATTTATAATCGATTGTGGATTACAAAAAAAAAAAAAAAAAACGCAAAATAATAATAAGTTTTAAATCTTTCGAAATGGATCAAGAATGAAATTAACGAATTGTGGTAGAAATTATTAATTAAAACAAAATGGGTTTCATTAAGTGGATTAAAAAGTAAGTGTTTCTTATATAATTATAAATTTTTTATTTAAATTAATCGGTGTGCCGTAAAGGGTTAAACCGGTATAATAAAAATTCCTTGGTGATCAAAAGTTCGGTGGTTTAGTCGTTTAACAAATTTTAATTGTGAAGGATATTACATTTTACAAATTTATAAAAAAATTTATTTTAAAATTATGATTAACCGTGAGAAACGCGTACAGTTTTGTGGAAGGTATGAAAATTTAATATGTATTTCGTAAAATTATTTTTTGCCAGGACACCCCGAAATATGTGGTGTAATAAAATTTATATAGTTTCGACTTGAGTGCTGCTCTAACATCTTTTGTGTTACGTACATTGTTATCTAGGGGAAATCCTATTTTCTCGTCGTGTTTTACATACTTGAATATGATTTATTAGGGGTAGGCGGTTTAAATTCGAAATTTTTACCTGGGAGTGCGACACCACCATTTTTTGTTTTGGACAGTCGTTTTTTAAAACAAGTTTGTACATTTTATATAGTGGTGACAGGTAATAGGTATATCTCATTTGGGTGGATCTTTTAAGTCGTATTTCGTTTCGTTCGAATCTGTGCCTTATGACTGTACCGTAAGACGATGAATCATTGGGTCGTATATTCGGAAAATTTAAAAATTCACTTATCAGCAAACCAAATGACATACACTGCAGTTCATTTGATTAGAAACAGAATATTTCGTAATCGGAGTATTGAAGAAGTGGTGCAACAATAATCAAATTCGGAAACAACTGCACATTTCTAATATATTTTCATACGTTATAGATTTCATCATCAATCGTAACGGTTTCTTTAAAGCTTGCTTTCAATAAGATGCTATGTTTTAATAATGAATCTCTGCACTGTTGTTTGACTTGCCTGTACACCAGGAATCTTCTTCTTCTCTTCCATGCTCTGGCACTGTACCATTCTGCTTTAATTGGCGTTTGAATTTGAAAGCTGCCAATATCAAAATTGTTCATTATTTTATTTTTCACCAATACGCCGTCCTAAGAATCGTTAATCAAATCAGAATACATTTCGATACCATAAATTTAGCTTCCAGTCGAAATACCGCACTTCCAATACAAAATCGGCTCATTATTTTATTTTCTCCCCAATCTGGTCCTAAAAATCGTTAATCAAATTCGAACACATTTCGATAACAAAAATTTAGCTTCCAGTCGAAATGCCACACTTCCAATACAAAATCTGCTCATTATTTTTCACCAATACGACGTTCTAAGAATCATTAATAAAATCCGAACACAATTTGATACCAAAAATTTTCATTGATTTTCATCAAATTTGTCTAATGATTTTCAAGGTTAAAATTTGTTTGCCTAGGGGTCTTGAAACTTGATCATTTTCGAAATAACTGAAACTCTCGAACATATCAGTGTTCATCATATGCTCTGGCAAGGTACCATTCTGCTTTAATCGACGTTTGAGTTTGAAACCTGTTTAGCTTCCAGTCGAAATACCCTACTTCCAATACAAAACCTGCTCATTATTTTATTTTTCCCCAATCCGACGTCCTAAGAATCGTTAATCAAATTTGAACAATTTAGATACCAAAAATTTAGCTTCCAGTCGAAATACCATACTTCCAATAAATAATTTGCTCATTATTTTTTCACCAATACGAAGTTCTAAGAATCGTTAATAAAATCCGAACACAATTTGATACAAAAATTTTCATTGATTTTCATCAAACTTGTATGATGATTTTCAAGGTTAAAATTTGTTTGTCTAGGAGTCTTGAAACTTGATCATTTTCGAAATAACTGGAACTCTCAAACATATCCGCGTTTATAATATGCTCTGGCATGGTACCATTCTGCTTTAATCGACGTTTGAATTTAAAACATGTGTAGCTTCCAGTTGAAATACCACACTTCCAATAGAAAATTTGCTCATTATTTTATTTTTCCACAAATCCGGCGTCCTAAGAATCGATCAAATTCGAACACATGGTGTATACCAAAAAGTTATCTTCAAGTCGAAATGCCACACTTCCAATAAACAATTTGCTCATTATTTTTTTCACCAATACGACGTCCTAAGAATCGTTAATTAAATCCGAACACATTATGGCACCAATAATTTTCATTGATTATCTACAAATTTACCTGATGATTTTCAACGTTAAAACTTTTCTGTCTTAGATCTTGAAACTTTTGATCAAATTTTCGAAATAACTGGAACTCTCAAACATATCTGTGTTCATCATATGCTCTGGCAAGGTACCATTCTGCTTTAATCGACGTTTGAGTTTGAAACCTGTTTATCTTCCAGTCGAAATACCACACTTCCAATACAAAATTTGCTCATTATTTTATTTTTTCACCAATCCGGCGACCTGAGAATCGTTAATCAAATTCGAACACATTTGAATACCAAAAATTTAGCTTCCAGTCGAAATAAAAGAATCGTTAATCAAATCCGAACACAATTTGATACCGAAAAGTTTCGTTGATTTTCATCAAATTTGCCTGATGATTTTCACGGTTAAAAATGTTTGTCTTCGATCTTGAAACTTTTGATCATTTTCGAAATAACTGGAACTCTCAAACATATCAGTGTTCATCATATGCTCTGGCGTGGTACCATTCTGCTTTAATCGACGTTTGAGTTTGAAACCTGTTTAGCTTCCAGTCGAAATACCGTACTTCCAATACAAAATTTGTTCATTATTTTTTCACCAATACGACGTTCTAAAACCTCAACCAGTCAAACTTAAGAGCTTAAATTGTCGAAATATCGCACTTCCAATACAAAATTTGCTCATTATTTTATTTTTTCACCAATACGACGTTCTAAGAATCGTTAATCAAATCCGAACACAGTTTGATACCAAAAACTTTCATTAATTTTCATCAAATTTACCTGATGGCTAGCCTTACTGATTTTCAAGGTTAAATTTTTTTATTATTAGATTTTGAAACTTTTGATCATTTTCCAAATAATTGGAACTCTCAAACGGGATCTGTACAAAAGCTCGAATTACAAAATCCCGAATCATCATTATGATTTGATAAAAAATATTTTAATTACATTAAAATATTTTTTATCAAAATTTCTATTTAGAACATGGCATTCCGCCATTTCTTGATTGATTTTAGTCAATATAAAGGGATGTGATTTGCATTTAAACGTGAATTTTTGGTCATACTTTTTTTAAATTTAAACGTTCAAAGATAAAAGAGTAATGTGGTGGAATAGTTTGGGCCTATTGCTGGGAATTCAAAGAAGATGGCGGCAAACATTGTTGTCATGGTTGCGGCTTAGCTGTGGGTATGTGGGACTTTGCTTTGAAGAACCTACCAATAGAACATGCAGCAGTGGATGGTTTCTACCAAAACTTCCACAGAATTGTCAATGATTGAAGAGGAGAATAACGACGAACTTTAAACTTGTTGTATGTACCTGGACTACACAATTTATATTAAATGAGTGTGTGTTCACAATAAGGGGTGTACCCCACAAAATTATTTTTAGATTATTCTTTGTAAATGTACGCAAATAAATAAATACTCAATGAAAGTTGAAAGTTGGCTATTCCTTAACCAATAATTGTAAAATTTTCGGAATTCGACCATTCTGGTGGTTAAATTTCCAGTGGTGGTCCATTTTGGCTGAAGTTTTGGATTTTCGCCATGTTGAATTCATCTTTGCGTTTTCTTAACCAATATTGGGCATATTTGATATATTGCGGTCTAGATTAGAATTTTAACATTAATTTTGAACGTTATTAAGGAATTTGCAAATTCCGTAATTCGTCTTTTGTTGATGATTTTCCTGATTGATTAAAATTTTCCTCAATATATCATTTATAATTTTTTTATGTTGGTGAGTTCTGGCACTGTGAGGTGCGTCAATTACATTCACGTTCTCCAATAAAAGGGAGAGGGATTCACGAATTCCATGAAATTGTTCTTTGCAGTGTCTTAGACTGTTCTAATTCATCTTGTTTACCATTTCGTCGAATCGACTTCATTCGCGTGATTTTGAATTTAATGCGTTAATATATCTAGTAACCGACATGCGCTGCAATTCTACTCAAAGAAACTTCCTTTCTATGTTTTAATTCTGGTTATTGAAGTGGTTTTGTATAATAAATAAATAAAAATGAAGACAGCCGAGACAAAATTTCTGCGATTAACACGTTTAAGAAAAAGTTTTAAATAAATCGAAATTTTGGAAAAAAAAATTGTGGGAGCACCTAAGCTCAATGGGCCCGACTCCTTCATAAATATGACGAAATCCTGCTCATTTCGATATAAATTGCTTACACAAAGTTTTTATCAGATTGGATGACGGACCTCTCGGTTTCGAGCATTTCACTAATTTCATATAATCCTTTTCCTAAACTCATTCCCGTGAAAACATTTAAAAGTTAATGAAATTTTATAAAAAAAAATTGTACCGGAGCCCCTAGACCTCAGGGTCCATACATAGTAAGACCCAGGGCACCGACCACTTCAAAATATCAAATAAACCAAATAAACCCTCTTGATCCAGGCGACCCCTCAGATTCGAGAATGTCACTAATTTCATCTAACCCTGAACTAATTACTGTGTCCTGAACTAATTACTGTATAAAAGTGACAAAAACCGGGGGCCACTAGACTCACCAAAGTTTCAGTGGAGGCCAACTCACCAAAGTTTCAGTGCAATCGAATATAAGGTAGAGGAACGCATACACTCATAAATTCATCCATTTAGGGATATCCCAGTGATTTTTGGCCGAAATCGATCTACCGGAAGTGGCAGCATCCATAGACGCTTTTTCGTTTTTTGCGAATATTTTGAAAAGTATCATTAAAAAAACGAATATGAACTAAAAAATTCTAACAATACAATTCTAGATCAGTTGTACACCGGAGATGGACTGATTGATGGGGATGAAACTTAAACCTAAGCGGTTTTCCCAAATTGGGTGACCCCAGTGAATTTTGACCGTAATCGGTCTACCGGAAGTGACAGTTTCAACGGGAGCTTAGGTATGAAGTTTCATATATTTTTAAAAACATCATTTACGAGAAAAACGGTTTTGAACTGACAGATTCTAAATAAATTTGGCAACAATGCCGGTCCAGATCAGTTTACCAAAATTTAAGCGGAAATGAGGATAGTTGTCATAAACTGCTTTTCAGTAAAAATTGGTCCTCTGTGCAGCTCATACGGATTGATTGATAAGGATGAAACTTCATGCGGCTTTCTCCATAACTTGGAAGATACCAAAGATTTTACCGGAAATGACAGCTTACGTGACATTTTACGCGAAAAACAAATATGAGCTAAATGATTCTAATTTTTTTTGCAATAATACTGTTCTAGATCACTTTCTAAAATTTAAGCGGAAATCATGATTTTTGACAAAAAAAAACCGTTTTCAACAAAAATTCGTCCCCTTTACAGCTCAAATGGGCTGATTGATGGGGATGAAACTTCATATCTAAGCTTTTTCCACAAAAAAGGCCGATATCGAACTACCGAAAGTGACAGCTTCAAAGTGAGCTTTTTCGTTTCTCTACTGGAAGTGACAGCTTCAAAAGGAGCTTTTTGAACTATCAATACGCTATGAACTATCAATACCGATGTTAGTTTTCCAAAATTTAAGCGGAAATGACGATTTTTGTGAAAAAAACTGTTTTCAAAATTTGGACCCTGTTGCACATACGAATTGATTGATAGGTAAAACTTCATACTTAAGCTTTTTCCATAAATTAGAAGATCCCAATGTTTGTTGATATCGGTTTACCGGAAGTGACAGCTTTCATAGGAGCTTTTTCGTTTTTTGCTAATATTTTGAGACGTACATTTTACTTGAAACACGATTATGAACTAACACATTCTAAAAATTGTTTTGCAACAATACTGTTCTAGACCAGTTTCTAAAATTTAAGCAGAAATGTCGAGTTTTGATAAAAAAACACCGTTTTTCAAAACAAATGCGGCCCCTTTACATCCCAAATGAGCTGATTGATTGGGATTAAACTTCATATCTAAGCTTTTTCCACAAATTGGGAAACCCCAGTGAATTTTGGCCGATATCGAACCACCGGAAGTGACAGCTTCAAAAGGAGCTTTCCCGTTTTTCTACCGGAAGTGACAGCTTCCAAAAGTGCTTTTCTTTTTTGAATGTATTTTGAAAAGCATAACATTTACGAGAAAACTATAAGCTAACAATACCGATCCAGATGAGTTTTCCAAAATTTAAGCGAAAATGACGATTTTGGGAAAAAAACTTTTTTCCACTAAAAATCTGGCCCCTGTGCACATGCGGATTGATTGATTTAACCTGTTGTGACAAAAGTATTAAAACTAAAAAGATTGAAAATTAAAATTCAAACAAAATTAGTTCAGATAATATAGGGTTTTCCAATAGGAATGATATGATTTTTAAGTGACGTTTCGGCCATTTGTAATATGTCATGATTTGTCATTTTTTAGTATTCAGTAATGTTTACAATTTCATCATGGTGAGATATACGCAAGAGCAACGTTTACAAATTATTCAGATTTATTATCAAAATAATCGTTCTCCAATTGCAACTTTTCGTGCGCTTTTGCCATTTTATAGTCGTAATAATAGACCAAGTGTGCTCAAGAGGATAAAAAATATCCGTTTTTTTAGCTACAAACCGAGCGCACCCTATAAATCGGTATATTTTTAACTCCACTTTGTTTTGGATTTTTTCGGGGTGTTTTTGACATCTGAGTTTTGTTTTGAAAAAACTCAATTTTTAATAGCCGGCTAAACTTGATTCAATCATAAACATGTTCGTTAATATTTTATTAAAATTTAAACATCACTTTAGGAAATATATCACTATATTAAATTCACTGGTAAAGGAAATTGACGTTTAAAATACTGAATTGCCAAATTTATATGCCAAGTTAAAAATAAATGCGTTCACTCGTGTAATAAAAAAAATTGGGATATTTTTTAGATGCGAAGTTAGCCGTGGTAAAATATGTCAAAAATATACCAATTTTTTATGTCAGAAAACCACCAGTGAACACGCTGAATGTTCAAGTGCCAATAAGACAAAGAAACGCTCGAAGTAATGTAAATATTGCTGCCATTCAGGCAAATGTTGCTGAAGACCGCAATTTGTCGATTCCAAGACGTTCTCAAGAATTTGAGTCTCAAACCACAACCTGGCGGATTTTGAGAAAGGATCCGTATAAAATTGTTTTCACTCAAGAACTGAAGCCATTGGACCACCGTAAACGTCGTGAATTTGCTGATTTTGCTTTGGAACAACTTGAAAACGATAACGATTTTTTTAAGAAAATCATCTTCTACGATAAGGCTCACTTTCATCTTAGTGGTGCGGTAAATAAACAAAACTGTCGATTCTGGTGCGAAGAAAATCCACAAATTATTCATGAAAAACCATTACATTCACCTAAATTAACAGTTTGGTGTGGTTTTTGGCCTGGTGGAATCATCGGTCCGTATTTTTTTAAAAATGAAGCTGGTAACACCGTTACTGTCAATGGAGATCGGTATAGATCGATGATAACCATTAGACGATTTCTTGTAAGGTTATTTGAAGTCATTTGTCTTTAACAATAAACCAAACTCTGTTCAAGCTTTACAAGTCAATATTGAACGTGCTATTCGTAACATACGACTTGATTTAGTGTAAAAAGTGCTCGAAAATTGGGTTCATCGAATTTGTTCCTGCAGAAGAAGTCGTGGAGGCCATTTGAATGTCGTTTTATTCAGAACTTAATTGTATCGATTGTACTTCACATTAAATAAAAAACATTTCAATTTCCTTAACAATTAGTGTGTTTTTTTTTTTTTTTAGAAATCATATCACTCTTATTAGAAAACCCTATATTTTAAATTTTACCGGAAATAACAAGTTTTGATAAAAGAAACTTTATTTCACCAAAATTCGGCATCTCTACAGACCACAGGCGAATTAACTATTTGGAATAAAACTTCACATAGTAACGTTTGTTTCATAAATTGGAAGAGCTTTGCGAGATGTGGTGGACATCTGTGTACCAGAAGTGATAACTTCCGTAGGAGCTTTTCTAATTTTTTTTCTTACAGTTGTCGTAAAAGAAAGTTGGGTGTCACAAAAATTACACCCCTCTATTTTTTTCTATGTAAATATTTAACGTTTTAGTTAAGTTAAACAATCAAAATAGATGAGGTTAAATATTTATGCGCAAGTTAAATATTTCCGCTTAATTTTGATGTGCAACCAGCCTTAAGAAACATGGGATCGGAGAGTTTTTTGTTTCTACATTTATCTGGACTTTTATCGATGTTCGGTAGCTTTTCTCTTATATAATCATGGAGCAGAACTGTCTCATTTTAAAATTTTTAGCTTTGTAACGTTTTGCTTACCCGCTGCGCTGTTCAAAAATTGTTTATTTTTTGCAGGAAGCTTTATGGTGCTAACTTTAACAACAATTTAAATTTATTAAACCGCACAAATCATAATTCCGGAGCCATGGTACATTTGATGACACCTTTACTGGTTTAATTAGCAGTTCTAATATTATTAATGCTTGAACTAATGACACGATTTAGTTAAATTTGATGAAAATCGCGGATTAAAATTTTATAAAAATATTTGTTTTGGAATTTATAGAATTACAAACTTTTTAATAGAACAATAAGAAACCAACATAGAAGTAGAGAACACATATACGATATTCTGAAACAAAGCACCGCACAATATACTGCGGAAAGAACACAAAACAAAAAATTTAAGTCATGGGAGACTAGGTACCCTAATTGAAATCGGCGTACACTGGATAAATAAATGTAAACCGCTAGCAAATTGACCTTGATTACAAAACTACAAATATTTTCGGCATGGTATAATTTGAATGTGATTTGAAGTCTTAAACTAAAAATTAGAGCAATTTTATACGAAATGTTGGTTCAATCCGGTGATTTATTTGTGCCAAAAATATTCAGTGAAATCTCTCCAAATATGAGTCATTTGCGCACACTCAATTCAATATACAGTAAGCCATTTTTCTTACGTATATCGGCACAATGCATATTATTGTTGCCGCACATAATATTAAAACGATTTATGTATACAAAACACCATTCATTGTGTCATAATTATACCCCGTATCACCGATTTTTAACATTTGTTGAATTTCGCAGAGCTAGAGCTTACAATAAATACACAAAGATTAAGATAAGAATCATGAAAAATTTCGAAAATTATAACTTTACGGTGTAATAATACTGCTTCTGTTTGTACAACTTCATTTAAACAGAGCACAAAGTTAAAAGGGGAGAGTAATAAGATAATCGCAAATATTTCTCAGGTATCCCCGTACACAACAAAGAACATAAAAAATTTAAAACAAAAAAAAAACTGTTCTAACTGTTTTAAACATAATCATCATGAACCATGATCATATAATTTTCTGGAATGTCTTGTACTTTCACTTAAACGCGATTCTAAACAAAAATAAATTAATCAAAATTTTAAAATTTAAATAGTTTTTCTTATTTTATTGTATTTAACACTTGAATAGCGAATTATCTTGAATCGAATAAAAATCCAACGGAATTGATTAATCAATCAAAAGAATGCGCGTGCCCAAAACCACACAATACACAATAGAAGATCGCGAGAAATTTATGCAAATTGGTATTTTTTGCTTTTTATCGCAAATTGATTTGTTGTGCACTTTTAACAATAATTATAAATTATAGGGGGGGGGGGGGGGGGGGAACGCTTGTTTTTAAGTTCTCGCGGTTAAAATTTCTCGAATCATAAAGTGGTTGATGATAATGCTTATCCGAATCTGAACGAATACGGCATACAATTTTTTTTATTCACTTGATGAAAGTTGTTTTTATTTTTAAAATGATAAAAGACTAATTAAATTAAAGAAAACTATTTGAGCTTTATTTACAAAATTAAAAGTAAATTTAAAATAGTTTAAGTACCGTAAATTAGTTTTGGGTATAATTAATCATAATAATAAAATGAAAAGAAACTTGGTAATTATAATGACTTTTTAACAAAAGAAACAAATCTTTAATAATAAGATGATTAATAGTATAAAGATCACACTGGATATGAGATCGCATGATCATAAAATGCAAATATATTCAATCAAACCGCCTTACTCGTAATATTGTTGGTTTTATAATGTTAAATTACCCAGGAACTAATCGCAATTCAGTAAACCTGTCACGTGAAGTGAAGATTTGCTCCAGCCCCTTTTATTTAGTAGCTTATTCGATCACTTTTATTATATGTGCATCATATAATCTGCTACTGTACTCACAAATGTGTCCCAAATCATCAGGACTAGGTCACCAGCATAGATGTTGTTCTTGTTGAGGGTTCCTCTCCAGTGAGTAATTTGTTTTTCACTGGCAACTGTAGATGGTGAGAGAGTTTCATGAGACTTTATGACAGGTTCATGATTTTCTAATGGATCTAACAGAGTGTTCCATATGAGACTAAAATATATGATATTTAATGGGTTTTGGCTGTATTCCAATACCTTCTAAATAATTGGATTGACTTTAGAATGTTACCAAGTTTCATTTAAAACGCATAGTTTTTAATCTCATTAAACACCCTGTCGGTCCCATTAGAGAAGTATGTAACTGTGGACGTGCACTCTTTTGGAACTAAGCAGTCCAGCAATATCACTGAACTCGATGCTAAAATCTAAATACCTGCACTCAGGCTCAATAACAATCGATATTTTTAATATTATGGAACACCCTGTCCGGCCATTAGAAAATAATATAGTTGTTTCTATTCAAGAATTTATCATCATTCAAGTTGATGATAAATTCCTGGAAACTACTTAAAATGAGTTTGGAATGTATCAAAGGCTCATTGAAAAGCCATATTTTAAATCTCATGGAACGCCCTGTTAGATCCGTTAGAAAATCATGTAAGTGCCTAAGGACAGTCCTTTGGTTTTAAATATCTAAATTGAATATGTACATGAAACACTTAAATACAAGGTTGCCACCCGAAAGAATTACAATTTTTGCCGTCATTTAGGCGAATATTAATATTGACAGTTTAAAAACCACACCAATTAACTTAACATTAAGAAAATTACGTGAAAGTTTCGGAAGGAATATGGTGCCTTCAAAGCCTACAATTTACCGAATTGTCAAAGAATTTGCAAAAAGAGACGTGTGTGCGACAACGACAAGGTATATAGTCAGAACGCCGGAAAATATTGCTGCTGTACGTTAAAGTGTGCGAGATAATCCAACGACCTCAATCAGACACCGTGCGCAACAACTTGGGCTTCGAAGATCAACACTAACCAATATTTTGCATAATTGAATAAAATTCAATTAGCACAAGAGCTGCTACCAAGAGATTTTTTGGACACCCTGTATCTCACACTCGTAGAAAATTTGGAATGGGTACAAAGGGCCGAATGTCGAAAAGCCGAATGGGTCGAAGGGCCGATTTTTTTTTGTTTTTAGAAATATAATTTTTTAAATTTGTTGTAAATTATTTTTTATTAAACATAAATGAATTTCTTATGAATTTATGTATTTTACTAATTTTCATCACGTTTCCAGTCAGCGATACATTTTGGTAAAGGAAAATTTTGTCATGCGCCACCAATAGGTATATCCCTTTTCCTGCCCGTTAACACAATTGTTTGGGTACTGTAAATGTACCATGTCAAAAATTTATTTTTGGATGTGTTTTAACCAAACTTACACATTTGTGCATTCCTTTTTAAATTATTTTCGTCCGAAAAAAAAACACTATAACTACATATATACACAATTGTGTTGGTTGTACTTCAAAACAAGCGAAATTTTTGACGTAAGTGTAGACATCGCCGAAATCGGGTAAGATGAAAAATTTTTTAAAAAATTTTTTTATAGGATTGTATACCTATCATTTTTAAGAAGTGCAATCCAAAAATTTCGGAAAAATAACCACATTTTCCTGGAAAATTTTCAGTTTTTCCAAAAATATACTTTTTTCATTCAAAAATTAAAAATCTGCCGTTTTTATTTATCAAATCTTAATTTTAATGATAAAAATTCGAATTACACTGTAATGAAACGGGTAACAAATTACATTTTTGTGTTATTTTAATAAAACCCTTTTTTATTTTTTCAATATTTCTTTTTAGTTTTATTAATTTTTATTAATAAAAAATTGCTTCGTCAACCTTGCAGACACAGATCAAAGAGTTTTTATCGCTCTTATCGCTTCTTCTGATAGTGCCACAAATGTTAAAAAAATCAACTTTTGTAAATATAAATTTTTTTTAATGTATTTTTAATTCGATGTACACCTTAGAGGAGCCCCAAACCCCCACTTTTCCAGAATTTATACAATGCTTCAAGTGGCTGATTTTATTTATAATTTTAAACTAAGTAATAATAAAATAATAAAATTTTCCTAGAAAAATTGCAAAATTTTCCCGGAAAAATTACTTGTACTGTCGAAAATCTGTTAAAATATAATGCTAATATCAAAAAATTACACGTTTGTACTATTTTGAATAGTATACGCAATTTGTCACCAAAAAAAATGAAAAGGTCAAAGTTTTCCCGGAAAATGTGATAATTTTCTCGAGATTTTTGGCTTCGACTTCCTAAAAACGATAGATGCACAATCCTACAAAGAAAACTTTTTAAAAAAATTTCATCTTACCCGATTCCCGCAATGTATACGTCATCTACACTTTAGCCAAATTTTTTATCAAAAACGCCATTACATACAATGATTTTTTACTCACACATTTGTGTGGTTTGGGCTTAAATCGTGCCAATTTTGTTTTTTGGTTGAAAAAGGGATATGTACAAAAAATAAAAAAATAATTTAATTAAATAAAAAAATAAAGGAAATATATTTCTAAAAACAAAAAAAAATAGGCCTTTCGACCCATTCGGTCCTTCGACATTCGCCCCTTCGACGCATTCGGCCCTTCGACACATTCGGCTCTTCGACATTCGGCCCTTTGATATCATACCGGAAATTTTACATTACAAATTCGCCTGAATGTTTACTTTTACCAATCCTATTTTACAACATGTAATAAGATGGGATCGTTGTTATTGTTTTTTGATAAGTTTGGTTAAATTTCATTAGCATTGGGATGATCGACATAATGTAACACCGTAGACAGACACAAACTAGATAACTTCGTTATCTAGATTATTAAGTTATTTCTGCCTGTCTGACTGAACACGATTTTTTCAAAACAGAATTATTAAGTTTTCATAACTAGATAAATGCAATCTATCCTGATAAATTAGGCACACTCGTAAAAATCGGGTTACTGTCTGTCACCACAAATTGTTTATCACGATTTTTATAATTTTGTTTTCAATCTAGATATAACTGAAAATCGCAATAAATTTCGTGTCTGTCTACGGTATAAGGGTCTCACTCAAAAAACATGAAACCAGCATTGGGATACACTTTCATACTCTTTGCGGCTGATTATATCAAGGGTTAGTAACCCTGCCAGCCTAACAAGTTGTGGTTCTACTAATTTTATACTTCGCTCATGAAGTTTGACTGTACTCCATCGCCACCTGGGGATTTGTAAGGATCTGGTGCCTTATTCTTGAAATCGGTGGAAATATCAACATGCGGGATAACATTTAAAGCAAATTCTTAATATTTTTCGAATTTTTCGCCGACTAATTTAATCTTTTGTTCAAATTTGTTTGCAAGGGCTAGGGCTGTTTCCCAAACACCGACTTATTTGTGGACATCGACTTATTCAAATATGCCACCTCGCGGGCAGATTATTTGAATAAGTATGTCTACACAAAATATGTCTCCAACACTCTGTCTTGACTAAATGTAATACATGCAGTTTTTTCAAACCTAGCGGCAACGACCAACATGTCAAGAATATATTTTCTTCCATATAATAGAAGTTGCGTTTTGTTTTTTGTTATTATGTCACAAATAAGTCGGTACAATGAATTGGAACGACGTGTCCGATTTATTCAAGATGGCCTCAAATAAATCAATAAGTCATGTCGGTATTAAAATCGATCAGTGACATTTTTGGGTTTTCAACACGTTTGCCTTTAAGTGTATTACCTTCGGTCCAAATTATTGAAATTTTATCAAAAATCGCCAAAAGTCACCTAGGTCCATAATCACATTCTCGAATTTTTTAAATTCTTTGTGACGTAAAACGACGCAAGATACTTAAGGCTGAAACCTCACGAGGTAATCACAGGTTCGGTTCGAAAATTAACAACGCAGAAAAACCAGAGATAATATTTGATCATCGCAGTTTTCGAACGAACATCTAAAAAATTCCTTGCCAAACTGTCATGCGCTGATCTATTTTGAATTTCCTGTTTCATTTTCAACAAAATTGCGCTCTATTGCATCGTTGCAAAATGCGTCAGAAAAAATGCTGATGACTTATTGATTTCCAAAAAAATGTTTTGCTTCTTTCGCGATTTTGCCAAATGTAGACTGTAGATTCTTCTATTGTAGTTTGATTTAACATAATTATCATATTTCCTTCACATATCTAAACAAACTTCAGGAAAATCAAACCTGTTTTAATGGTTTCTGGTTTTAAGACCAATTTAGAAATAATCTGATGACCAACGTCAAAACGAGGCATTTGGATAAAAACTGGTGGGTAATAGCATAACTACTCATTAATTTAGTTTAGTCTTCAATTTAGTCGAAAAAATCGCTCTCAGGCACACAGTCTAAATACCAGATAATGACAATGACAACTAAATTGAAAAGTTATCTCGCGAGGACTTTTCGTTTGTAACCTGGCGGCGAATAGCGTAAGGTCACCTCAAAAAAGTCTTGTTCATAATTTAGCCGAAAAAATCGACCTGAGGCACACATCATTAACTGTTTTTTGTTTAAAATCTACTTATGTGATAGAATTAGGGTTCTATGACGTAGTTCCAACAAATTCGATATTTTGATCAAAACTTAAACCGATTGTAGTTTTAGTGGTGTCCAAGTAAGTTCAACCCATCTCGATTGTATAACAGTGAAACTGGGAATAATGTTTAATTAAAATATGAAAATCACGAAGTAGGTGACTTTGGCGCTCGAACGTCTTGCTTCAGCGTACTTACAGTAACATACAAAAATATTAGCGTGTGATAATCAATCTCCCGACTAATTTCGCGGTCAGTAATTTAATCAAATAAAATTTACAACAATAAATTGCGAAATTATAGTCGATTCAATCAGGTACCTATGTTGTATCTGAATGCGTGCTACGGTGAAATATTGTGAATTGTATTTTCTACATCAAGTGTAGTAATAATAATAATACTTGTTTATACGTTCCGTAAGCAAATTGACGGGAACTGCGGTTCAACGCACATTTTTGTATTTAAAAAACTAAATTATAAAAATCAAATTTTCAATAACATTTTCGTGCAAAATAGATTTGTTAGACGATTAAATTTTTTTTATAGAACAATTCCGATTGACCGTATCGGTTATAAGCCATTGAAAATACAAAGCAATTATTGATGCGTTTTAACCGTTATTGTTAACACTCCTAATAATTTTTTTTTACATAATTTCTTGTATTTTCAGAGAGCTAAAATCAACTTCATCTCATAAACGGCGTGAAAGTGCCCCGGCTTATATCTCAAACGAGTTTGATCCTAACTTGGCGCGGGACGAAGCTTACCTAAAAGCATTGACCACTTTTAATGAATGGCGGACGAATCAGCGCATCGAACGATTAAGCCGTGACACACAAGATAAAACTCCAGCCCAGGTACTGGAAGAAGTCATGAATAATCAAGAAATATCGAAAACTCAGACTTTTAAAAACTATGAAGAATTCAAAATCAATCAAACACTATACGAGAACGCAATTAATTTAGGTGTAAAAAGTTCTCGTAAAGAGAATCGTCGAGTACGTCGCTATTCGCCGCCTTATCAAACGGTGGTCAATAAACATGGCGATGTTGTGGAATATGCAATGCCATATTGTGAACCAAATGTGGCCGTGCTCCTATCCAGTGTCGACACATTAAATAATGATTCATATTCTGAAGTTGGTAATAAATCAAGAGACACGAATGTGATAGTAACCGATTTAGATAAATCGGCTGATAGTCGTGCAAATACATTAAATGAAGCGCTAAATCACCAACCATCTACCAAATGGGATTCACCATGGCGAAATGAATCGTCTAGTCATCATTCAAAAACCAATGGTATTTTAATAGCCGAACCAAATGAGAACTGGTTCCGAACGAATATTTTTCACTCACCATGTTTACCATTACTCGAATATTCGAAAGGGATTTTTCGCAACTCGGAGGTTGGTTTTCGAACCAATAAAATTATTAGTAAGGATAGCGTTTTTGTATCAAAGTACGCACTCCAACGTGATATGGATATTTTGAATTCTATACGGCAGACGAACATTACAATGCTGATGGCGATTAGCTACGATGATTATGATGAGTTTAAAAGGATGTCGTTAATATTGGAGCCATTCGATTGTACAATCAATTATTTTTTGTATGAAATGGTGAGTGCTTAAAAGTTTTATCATTTTGCTGTTTACTAATATTGTGTTCTATATTTCAGAATCAACAATTTTCTATGCTCCAAATCATTAAAATGATGCAACAAATCTCCGGCGCTGTTATTTATCTACACGAGTGTGGCTATGTTCATTCAAATATTTCATCAAATTCAATTCTCATAACGAAGTATCAATCATTCTATATTGCCAAACTGGCGAATTTCGAACTTACCACCGAACTAAATTATCATAATATTCAGAACGAGATCAAAACATTGTATCAAACTGACGCCAACGGTGGTACTACCACAAACTATTATCGAAATGATGAGCAACTGGAAAAAATGTCCGAATACATAGTGCTCTTGAAAAATGTGCAACGTAATTTAAAAGATCAGTATTACGAATTAAGCCGAAATAAGAGTTTGATCGCACAATCGAATCAAAACAGCAAAGCGAATAATTTTAGCCGATTCAACAGTAAAATCGGGCGAAAATATTATCCCTACTACGTCGAGTATCGGAAATTATTTTCTCTGTACTATTACCAATCGCCCGAATTGATGAACTCGAGCTACGAGTTTGTGTATCCGACCAAATCAACGGATATCTATCAAATGACGCTACTCTTGTGGGAGGTGCTAAACTCGTGCATCCCGTTTGTGATATTTAACGAAATCGAAATGGAAAAATTGTACTCGTCCAATTTACAGTGCAGCATTTTAAATAATTTTAACGATAACTGTAAATATTTTGATAAAATTCTGAAGTACGGGCTACAAATACAACTCCGGAAGCGTATTATGACGGTTAAACATTTAAAATTGTTGCTCGATAACGTTGAAGTTGAGTTGATCAAGCAAGGCGTCCTCGAGGATGAGAAAATATTTGTGACGCCGATTAAATCGGAACGTGATCCAATCGAACCAACAGTGAAAAGTGATAATACGAGTCATTTTGCGTCGTTTAATCAGTTTTTGGCTACAAAATCACAAAACACGTACGAGCGGACAAGCACTCTTAAGAAGCGGATAAAAAAACAAGAAGAGCCGCCCAAAAAATCGGCACGCGAACTATTTAATAAACTTGACGACGAATTAAACATGATATCGGATGACATAAAATTCAATAAATCGGATATTTTGAAAGAGTTTAATTTTACGGGGCAAGAAAAAGAGGACCTCGTTGATATAAAGGAAAATGTTGAATCAGATTTTTCTACAACACCTAAACCGTCCGGTCGAAATGCAACAAACAGCTTTAGTTTAATCGATTTGTCGTTTCCGGATACGCCAATCGCACGGAAAAATAAACTTCGTAAACAGGCTTGGTTAAATGGGTTCCGATACAGTGCCAAATCGTCTGAAGTATCGCCCAGCACACCAAAGACTACTAAAAATATTACACCGTCTGAAGGACGTGGCAAAAAAGTATCCGAAATTAAAAAAGTTGAGCAACATTACGAGGATGTTCATAAGCCGGCCCAACTAACAAATTTAGCCGACGACATAAGTAAATGCATTAACGATAAGTTTAAAGATTTGCTGCCCGATTTTACGAATAAAATTTTGAACGAGCTTAAAGCGACCAAGAACGAGAAATACGAGAAAAAGACGAACGTGCAAATGGAAGAGAAACCGATCGAAAAATACGCACCAGATCGTACGTTTAACATGACTGATATTTTACAGGAGGCAATGAAACGACACGAACGACGTGCTCTATTAAACCCACCATCATCCCCGGTTAAAAATCCGAATGATTCGGATAGTTCTGAATCGGATTCGAGTCCAAAACACGTATCAGTACACGAGGCGGTCGCAAAAATCGAAAGTCTTAACAAAAAATCATTGCTGGAGAGTTCTTGTAATCGAAATATTACCAAAGTGACACCACCCAAGACTCATATCGTATATAGATCGCTATCAAATCATAATATTCCGGTCGCACCTCCAGCCCCGGTTACACCGATGACATCGTCACGCACTGGCGTGTGTAAAAAAATCACAACCCGTGTAACATTAAACTTTCGTAAAAGTTTACATACCATACCTGTGCCACAAAAACCAACGCCACACTTGGCCGATCTAAGTCTATCAAATTATCAACAACCAGTTACACTGCAACGCCATTCGATCAGCAGCCGCGAAATAATGCAACTAATGGATCGGCAGAAAATCAACCAAAACTTGAATGAATTAATATTCTGTAATAATTGTCACTCACAAATTAAGCATAGTAACATTTTGGGCATGTTCTCATCCCAAAATAATTTACAACAAATGGATTCGTGCAGATCAAGTGATGCATCTAATATTTTAAGATTGGTGAGTGATCTTGATAGTTATCTAAAAAAATGTTATTAAAGTTTGATATAAATATGTATAAGTGTAATAATATAAGTGGGTGAATGTAATGTTGTATAGAAATCTTTGTGTTATTATTATTTGACTAAGCTTGGGATGACGGTCTTTAAAATCAATACGATATTTAGGACAAGGTAGTTAGAGATGGCCGTTAATAAAGTGTTGTCGTCGATTAAATCATATGAGATACGAGAGGATATAACATATTTATTGTTCGTGGTTGCTAAAAACCCTTAGTTCTCGTGGGGGACGGTTGCTCTTACTGGAAAATATTTCAGCCAGAAAAAGTTGCATGTGTCCTTTTCAATATTTCGAGCGCGAAACAGGAGTCACCCAAATTTCTGTATAATGCGCGATTTCCATTACGAAAAAATTTATCTCAGTAAAAAAACAAGCGAGACCAACTTATCGAATTGTCAAGTGTGGGAGAGAAATAAAAATTTTATTCAGTAAAATTTTACTGACAAAATTATTGTATTAGTGGTAGTATACTGCCATAAAAAATTGAAAAAATTACTCGACGGAGTACTTTTTATGGCAACATTTCAACACATCTACATAAATATTGTATTGCAATATGAACAAAATACCCCCACACTACCAAACCTTTTTTGATTATAGTTCATTTATGGTTTGATTTTGTCATTCTTGTTGTGTACTCTACGATTTCAGACATCTTGAAAATAGATTTATAAGTTTATAATAAAAATTAAAATGCCAAAAATTAAAATAATCGATTTAAATCAATTAAAAAGAAATAATATAGTATAAATTATGAAATTAAGAAAAAATTATGAAATTGTTTGGTTAGGTTGTCAATTGTTTAACTATAAAAATTTGCTATAAGAAAATAAAAAAATCGAAGTTTCTCTTTCCCTCTGTTGTAGATTTAATATTAGCTTTCTCTGTTCGTTTTCTCAGTATTTTTTACTGAGATAAATTTTTTCGTAATGGAAATCGCGCATAATCCCTCTGAAATTTTTTCTTTTGAAAAAAAAAACAAATAAGTAAAATAAGGATCGAAAATGCATAAAAATTAATTAACATTTTCCGCCGATTATAAAATACCATCAGATTCTCTTTGTTGGCTTTGCGGCCTCCTGCGAGAGTAGTGTAACCTACTATTTTCGTTAGTTTATGGCTTCAAGCCGTGTTTTATTGTTGTGTTTTTATATACACCATCAAGTCAAATAAAGGCCTCCTTAGGCGCGATTTCCACTGCAAGAAAGTTTTTTCAGTAAAAAAAACGAGACCAACTTATCGATTTGTCAAGTGTGGGCGAAAAACAAAAATTGTATCCAGTATACTGACAAAATTATTGTATTAGTAGTAGTGTACTGCCATAAAAAATTGGAAAAAATACTCAATGAAGTACTTTTTATGGCAACATTCCAACACATTTACATAAATATTGTATTGCAATAAGCCGTTATTCCACCAAGAAAAATTTACTGTCAGTAAAAAATACTGAAAACTCAGAAAAAGAAAAATTACATAAAATTTCATTAGAGTGACAGAAACGAAAACAAAATTTATGGGAACATTTTATAGTTAAATTTTGAAATCTTGAATATAACATAACCAACAAAACTTCCATTTCCATGGGCATCAACTCTGCATGATTTTTGCTTAAACGATAAATGGTGAATTAATAAATAGTTGTGGAAATTATTTGTTGTGGCGTTTTAGTGTTGGTGGATAATATTGAAAGGAAAAATTTCAGTTCGTACAGCGCCAACAAATTCAACTCCTCTTGCCATCTTGCCGCTCTACCACTGCTGGAAAATCAGCCATGTTGTGTCCCTTTCACACTCGACACTTTATGGCAACATTTTTTAAATTAACAAAAAAAAATTATTTTTTATTTATAAATTCAAAATAAAAATAAACGCCATAGATAAAAATGAAAATTTCACATTTGAATTAATTAAAAATAAATTAATAATAATGCTATAAAAAAATATGGAATTACAATATATGTTTATTTCTTTATCGCATATTCAATATTTTTATATAGCGGATGCTTCTTATTTACCTACAAAAATTTGTAGAAGAAAAATGTTGGTCGCATGTAAATGATGTATTATAGTTTTAACAAAGACGAACTTAAGCGTCTTACCAAAGACTAACTTAAGACACTCACAGACCCACTGCGTCGATCATACTCGTATTTATATACCGCGCTGAATATTCCTGATTGTCCGCGGAAAATCACAACGTTGTTGTTTTAGGGGTGTATCCTCTATCCGGTCACAATTTAATTAGTTGCGATTAGAAATATGGTCACTAGATATATTTTGCCATGTCAATTCTTACATCTTTTTTAAATTTAAATTTGTTTTGCGATTGTTAAGTTGAAATACATAAAAAGACTGCGACCTCGGAAAATGCGTAGGTCTTTTCGTGGATTTCTACTTTACAATCGCAAAACAAATTTAAATTTAAAAAAAATGTGTCAATTGGTATGGCAAAACCAATCTAGTAACCATATTTCCGATCGCAAATAATTAACTTGCGACCGGATAGAGGATATACCCTTTAATCTGCAATACAACGCAACTGTTATAACACTTCTTCTACTTCTACTACTTAAACCTAGATGTCACTAATTTCACAAAAAATGTATTTAATTTTCTAACCTTTAACTGAACAATTTCTGCTGAATTAATATTTTGCCCAAGACAAATTCTCTAATTCGGCGAGAATGCCACCCAAACTAATGGCGTGATGGTAACTGTGTTAAAATTGGTATAGCCAAATTAATTTTCATTTTAATATTTAATTGTATGCATTATGGGAACGGCTTTGAAGTTTTTTTATTTTTTCGAAGTGCGATATAGGTTTGATTAGCGGAAAATTTACAATATACGGTGCCCCCAATACAATGTACGGGTGTAGGGGCGAATCCCCACTAAAACAAAGCAAAATTAAAATTGGTAAGCATGCGGAATTTCGTTTACACCCATAAACTTTTCTGTACTAATTTTAAACACTTTTCTGCTTGAAAATATAGCAACTAAAATAGTTGTTTTTGCACAAGAAAGGAAGTTTGCTAGACGATAGAAGCGTGTTTTTCTATCATTCGATTAGTGACGACCTGTGACGAAAGAAAAACACGTTTGCTAAGATGTTTTAATTTTTTTTCGATCGCTGTCGGGAACCAATATAAATGAAAAAATGCATGCTTTGGGCATAGCAATTAGTTCAAAAATAGCACCTTTATGAATGTATAAGAGACAAAGAAATTTTTTTCGGCAAACCCCAATGTTTTGTGCTGTTTCATGTTTATGCTATGACATGAGTGGCTTAACAGCTCATCCCCAATAGAATTCCTTTAACTTTTTCCTTACAGAAAAGTATGAAAAAAAAACTTGAGTAAAAAAAAAAATTTCTCAAGTTTTCTTTCGTACTTTTCTGTAAGGAAAAAGTTAATGGAATTCTATTGGAGATGCGCAGTAACTTACTAATAGCGAATTCGTTTACGTTTTTGATGTATTGTGTCCGACAGTTAAAATGAATACGAAAAAAATTTGATGTGTTTTTATCGTAGTGTGCATAAACGCGAAAGGGATGCCGAAAACAATAACAAAGCATTTTGAAAAAAAAAAATCAAATGACGCGTTTGACGTATTCGACAATATTTACGATTGGCATATTATATGTACATATATAAACATGTGTATGTGGTAGTTAAAATGGAAAGAAAAATCCACATTTCCATTTTATGTACTTCAAATTTTTTTGCTAATTTTTCCGCTAAAAGAACGCGAAACGTGATTTACATCAAAAAAAATTTGGCAGTTGTTTGTAAAAAGAAAACGCCATAAAATAAATGTTTGAACTTCTGCTATTCTTCTATACGCGCCGACAAATAGTAAATTTAGTAGCTTACTTTCCAATGACTTAAATTGAGCAATAAAAGGCACGTTATAGATTGCCATGCTGCTTTTATATTTCGTGGACTTGTTGTCTTAAGTTAGTTTAGTCAACTTAGACGATTAAGGCACACACTATTATAGAATGGAATTAGAGTTTCTTTCAGACAGTGGAAAAGTTTTATACTTAATGGTTTGGCAAGACTAATTCGTATCAATGGGGGACAGTGTTGGAATTATAAATATCAGAAGATGGTTCAAGAAGATTCACAGTTCGGAATTATAATTCCAATTATATTCCCGTAATTTATAGACAAATTGTTGCAGAAATGAATTATAACGTTGGAGATATAGAGCGCATCAATATATATAGGAGATCAACTGAGCCATAGCGAATATGGAGAAAACCAGAACATTTCCTCAGAACTTTTTTTTGCCTTATATGGAATCATTTATTACTCAGTATAAAACAGAAAAAGGATCCGCTCAAAATCGGAAAGGATCAACCAGACAAAATTTCAAGGACGAAAATAATTGGAAGCGGCTAGCAATCGGCGTAAAAGGCACTCGATGGATGTGCGATAGGGACTGCGAGAATTTTGGATAAGCGACAGTAGTAAAAGCGTAATTTCTAGTGAAATGTATACCCGGTTTACTGTGAATGCAGTAAAACAATCTTTTCTAGAGACAGCCGACTGTCGGTAAGGTCGGTAAGGGACATAAATGGTCTGGATTTGGGCGAACCTATATATCACTAAAACTTTGTAGCTTCGAAGATGATCACCGAATACAACTGGCTTAAAAAGATGATAGTTATACTGCAACAATGACAGCACGTGAAGTGGTGACTGCATGATTATCCGGATTTCAAGACATGGATTACTTTGAACATTGCAAGGAAATGTGGCGCCAAACGGCGAACACGGAAAAAGGTTGGTGATTTTTTAAGTGAGATAAATTGATTGTTATGTAATTATTGTAATAATGGTTGAGCGGAAATAAAATTGAAATCAGTGAACCGAGCGTGTCTGTTGTAATTTATTTAAAATTGTGAAAGGTCTGATGCATTGTGTTTATGAAAGTGTGCACCATGGTTTTAGACTCTGCCAATGTCCTCGATTGTAAAAGTTTTGTATTTGTATTTTTGACAACGAACAAGGAACACGCTGAAATAGTTGTTCTTCGTTAGAAATAAAATTTTCTTTCCAAACTGAAGTTTGGAAAATTAACAGGATTAAAGTTAATTCAACGCTTCAACAAATAAAGATGAAGGTGTTTATTGAATATTTTGTATTCATTCCGAGTTTATTGCTGGCGTTTTCGTTCAGTTATCCAAAATCGCAGAGGTTTTTAAGCATAACACTATCGACTATAATTATTTCTTTACTAAAAAAATTATTACGAATTTGCTGTCAAATCCGGGTTGCATCGCAATCACACCACTTCCAGAATATTCCCAGAAAATAGTGAAAATAATCTTAAAATAATTCAGCCAAGCTACACACGATTTCAGCTTCTTTTTTCAAACTAAGTCGCAATAGATTTGTATTGTTAATTTAAACCCTTATTTTATATTAAAACACCAAATTTTTTTATATTGTTTTATTTTGTTCTCTCGAAAATAAAATTTAAACAAAAATCTACATCTCAAAAATGGCCTTAAATTTTTTTATTTTCATTTCTAAATTTTCGTTTCTGATTCACCGAAAAATTTAATGTCTCAGTTAAAAGGGATTTTGTAGGTGAAAGGGGAAAGAAAGGAAGGTGAAGCCGATCTTTTGAAACCGTGTGTAGCATGGCTCATTTCCAAATATTTACTGAATACTTACACCGCTACTGGAATATTCCAGAAATACTCCCACTATTACTTTACCAGCACTAAACACAACAACAAATAGTTTCCGCAATTATGTATTAAGTCACCATTTACAATTATTTTTAATCATACGACTATTTTCACGTTATTTATTATTTATCCACCTGTTCAGTGTTCAGTTTTATTCTACCGCGTACTGCGTCTTAACCAAGACTCCCCAAATACTAACTCATTGCGCCATTCCATATGGGTTGTCAAGAAGCGGCTTTATCTTCGTTTCTTGCCCCGTTTACCTATGATACCGGCTCTAATTGTGACTGATTTGTCAACAAAAAAATTTTCTGTGACAGTACAACAAAAATAAAAATAAAATAAAACAAAATTAACACCGTTTTTGAGATGTAGATTTTAGTTTAAATTATATTTTCGACAGAGCAGAATAAAACATTACAAAAAAATTTTGTGTTTAAATATAAAATAAGGTTTTAAATTAGCAATAAAAAATTTATTACGACTCATTTTGAAAAATTCTCAATTTTCTAAATTTTAAATGAGCAATTATCGTTGAATAAATGTCTCGTCCATGCTGAATTGATTGCCCAGCAAACCACTAGGCAAGATCGAAACAATATTTTTTTCATTTTTAATCTAGATTCAACTCTACATGAAAACATAGTTAATAGACGTAATTTGAAAATTCTTCTGCAATATTTCAAACTCAACAATCCCCTAAATTATAAGGATTTAATTCAGCTGATACTGTTAGAATGGTTAGAAGATATGTCGCGATTTTCGGTTCGTAAATTTCGGACGAATGTAATTGATACGTTTTTTTGGATGGCCGGTTCCGTAATTTTGTAATTTTTGCGAATCGGGTAGGGCTCTCTCGCTCGCTGTTCGCTTCCTCTTTCTAAGAGTTAGTTTACAAAGAATTATATTTCCCAGAGAATTATGAACATGCATTATTCAATGCTCGCTTCTCCAATTTGTTATTTTGATTATTGCGAAGTGATCAAGGCTGTATCTGATAGTGCATATCTGATGTCTAATTGTAAATTCTTGTAAATAAATGCAGCCATTTTCCAAGAAGTTTCCACTTGGAAGTGCGGTATACGACAAATGGCCAGCCTTTATCAACTGAATCGTATTTCTTGATAGAGATCGGAACGACCCGATTCGCTTGATTCACCATCATTGCCCCTTGTTCTTAAACGGCATATTCAGCGAGCATTCCATTCTCCATACCACGCATTCCGCAGTAGTTACGGATTGTCTAAACAGCTTTTATAAAAATATTTTTGGGGTATTTTGATATTGCTGATTGCTATGTTGACGTTCCTCGACTTGTTCGTATTCAATAGCCTGTTAAAATCTCTAATCTTATATTACCGATAGCCTAAATAATAAATTAATTGAACTTACCTAAATTTTATTATTTTTTTTGTCTCTAATTCCAGGAAAAAAAATCAACCGAAGATCTCTACATCGATGACGATTTTTGTCAAGGAATTAATTTAGGTGCAAACATGGAACTGATAACAATCGATTCACATGATGAAGACGATTTTTTAAATCTACTAAATGTCGATATATTCGCGTCGAATGAGAAACGTGTAGAGGAGGACAGTGATAAACCCGGTACCACCACAAGTGTAAATGATGATGAAAATGAAACTAATCCGTGAATTTTGTTTTTTTTAATCCAAAATTTTTTAATTTATAAATTAATGTTAATATTGTACCACAGTTCTATAAAAATAATAAAAAAATAAAAAACTTTGTATTTTAATTAAATCACTTTTGTTATGTAATCGAATATATTTTTGGGGCACTTTGTTTTGTATACGCTACACCCCACCGTTTTACCCTGTAGTTCAGCATCGTAATAAATTTTATCCATATTCTCTTTTCTCGAACTGGACGGTGTAAATACAATGTGAAACAAATCACCTAATATTCCATTATGGGCCCCCAATGGAGTTTCATTAGTTTCACATATCGTCCGCAGCAGACATTCAGTTCCATTAAATCCGTAACTCAATAGTTTATTTTCCAGCATTACATAAATTTTTCGTCGACTCAGTAATATTTCACCTTGACTTAAATGTTGAATCCCACTTGAATTTCCAACTACTTCGCCTTCGATTAGTTCACCATTCTCATCAAACGAACGTACAAGCTCCAAACGTTGCAATATACCAGGCACAATATCCGATGTAGAAGTCGCAAGATTATAATTTGTTTCAAAATTGTACGACATGAATACGTTACGTTTGGGCAAGTCGAGTGGTACCGCAATTGCTACGATCATACCCATGGCAGAGTTTCGCGGAAACATAAAAAAACTACGTTTTTGGCGCGACACTTCACGTTTAGCATGGCACACGAGTATTTGATACGGGACTAGGCACACAGCTATTAGTAGTACACGGAGTTTACTCATTTATATTTTTTTTGTTTATTTTGTTGCAGACACGAAATAAGACTGAGGTATAAGAATGAATTTTATGTTTTTTTTTCGTTCACCGTTGTTGGTCAAAGGTGTTAATTGGATGGTATTCTAATTAATCGAAATTGTTTTTAAAATCGACCTTAATACCTCTAGATATATCTGGATTGTTTCGTTTTATTTTAGGTCTATATTTTTTTTGATATACGAAATTTATTCTTCAAAAACAGAATTAGCGCTTGCAAACCGAATAATTATTACTGAAGTTTTAAATATTTCGGTCATTAATGAACTTTACAATGTGAAAATAAGGGATGATAGCCGAGCTCTAGATGCGTCGAATAATTTTTATCATGCTGCTTCAAGCTGTTTCGACCGGCCGCGTCAGACTGAGCAAATCGAAGGAGGGTTTTGTTCTTATTCAATGGCCTCAGAATGAAACGAGACAATATAATGTATACTCAAGTAATCTGAGGTAAGTCGATCTTGTTTGCATTCGTGACAAAAGTAATTTAAGTAGTTTTCTACTTCCGCAATGTAACGATGATAAATGGTCTAAAGGATACTACCAAAAAATTTGGTTCACCAGATAGCCTGTCGACGAAGAAAATCGAAGCGATATTTTGATTTTATGCGAAAGCACATCACATAATCTGCGGAAACACGGCCACCATTAAAATATTTGAGTCATTTTTGGAAACTTAATGAACACACTGCTCTCTTAACATTTGTCAAGAACTCAACAACAAAACCAAGAGGGAGCTTCTAAATGTGACTCTCGGCTTCGACTTTATTCAACGCGTTGTTATGAATTGAGGATTTTCTCAAAAGGGCTCGGGCCTTAAGCTCCAGGGTAAAATTGGAGGAACTGGATTGGGTGATATTATAAGGTAAGATTATGGTCACAAACACTTTGAAAACGCTCTCTAAGTACCGCTTGCCATAAGCAATAACCAATTACGTGGTCTGCAAAAGGTGTAATAGGCCTCCGAGGCTTCTCGCCTTAGGAAGATTCGCCAGTTCATTACAGCTTCAATTGGAGTTACGTAGAGTTTTTGCCGAAATTCATTTTCCAGTCCTGGCTATGTTGAGGAGGTATTGCCAAGGGAAAACGGATCATGTTGGCGCTAAACGGCTTAAGCCGTATAAATCATCTATTGGAAGAACGACATTTAAAAAGCTATGGACTTAGGAAAGGAGTAAGCTTGTGCAAGCACAAAACGATTGTTTCAAAATGGTCGCTCTTAATCCATGGGAACTCGAACGTTTTGGAACACAAAACGTAGGAAGCTGTCGTTTACAAAATTGCTTTATGATCGAGCAGCGTCTTACTTTGGGAATTTTCTAACAACAATGCCATATATTCCAGAATAGTTTTATTTCAAGTTTTTATTGCCATAGGAATTAAATTATTCTGTACGCAAGGTTATCCTATTGGCCACTAGAGCAACTTTTCTGAAAATTAAAATTTTATGAGTTGACGTCTTGATAAGAAAAGTCAATTTTAAATTTGTCAACACTAAAATAAATTAGATATTTTATTTTTATCGCATAAAGAACCAAATCACATAAATCAACGATACAAAAAATGAACTCCGATGCTAAATAAATCTGAAAATAAGCCATATTTACATCGAAAATGCATTTTATATTTTCTTAAATGTTTGTTATGACAGAAAAGTAAATCGCATGCTTCGTTTGATTTTATTAAATTTTTGTACCAACCTTTGTCAGGTTACTGAGAAGTTTCACGGTTTGAACTGAAACAAATGAGATTTTGACTTCTTTAAATGAAAAGTTTGGTAGTCAGAGCCGTCATCAGAGACGACCGATTATTTTATTTACGTAAAGAATACAAAATCTCATTAGTTCGAAACGAAACTTAAAAACCTTTTGGTAGCCAGGGCTCGATGTCTTTTGTAAATAATATTGTAGATGACATTAAATGTCTATTCTTTACTAATCAAAATCGAGCTTCTTTTACTTGTACTGAAAAAAAACTTCTAGAGCTTTCTGAATTTTGGTAGCCGAGTTTTAGTTTGACATCATTTTATTTTACTAATTTGTTGATTATACATTTGACAAGCTCTAGGTGCAACACTTTTATATCTCGAAGAGTTTAGTGTGCCAGTGGGCTTTTCCAGGTCCCCTATCATCATGATAGTGCTTAACATTCTCATAACGTTGGCCGCGATTTTACTCAACGTGCTCCTAACGATTTGGTATATTGAAAGCGCCCAATGAATAGAAGTAAAATATCCTCCGGTTTATACTAGAACAAAATTTAGAAATTTACTCCCATATTCGGTTAAAAAATAGCCAAGTTCTACTAATAATGGTCAAATTTTAAAATTTCCTATTTCACCCAGTTCCCCTTTAAAAATAAATAACAAATTCCAGAACTTTCATAATTAATTTTTAAATCTCGGTCTGTTCCTAAAAACTGAATTTAGTTGGTTAAGAAAGAGTCTAATATCATGCAGCAAGGCCCAATTCAAAAGCATCGTCTAACTTGTAAGGAAATTCCTCTTTGCAAAATCCATTTTCAAAATTCCGCCTTTGCTGTAATTTAAAAACTCCCATTCAAATGCGGAATTTTCTGTTTTTAAAACTCATTTTGGTTAGAAACTTGACCATATATTGATCAAATGTTTGAAGAAATGTTGGGAATGGTCATGCAAAATGGAACTATTCCATTTCCAAATCAATTATTGTCAAATTTGGCAGACTTGCATCGGAAGTCTAAAATAAAATTTGCTAATTTTTCCATTGGCAACGTTAGTTTTTCTTGCTAAAGATGTTAGTACGCATGAAATTCAACTATAAAATTGTATCAATGTTTTGCGAAAATCCCTGAGGGTTAGTTAGTTAGCCTTACCGATTTTGAACGGATAAAGTGTATTGATTGTATTCCGTATGTTGCGGTTATTTTCATTTATTCATATAACTTTGAGTAGAGCTGACTTTAAGTTGCCCCAATATGGCGTCTTATTCGCCTGCAATCCAGCTTCGTTTACAAGATTTGACCTGATTTCAAAATACAATTTTTCCAATAACCGCGTTTCCCATTGGCAACATACCGTTAGTTTTTTGGTAAACATGTTCATACCATTGCCAATAATTTTGAACAAGAAATTCAACAAAAAATTGTTTTCAATTTTTTTCGAAAATCCCTGATGGTTAGTTAGCCTTACCGAACGGATAAAATTTACTGTTGTTTCATTTTCATAAATGTTTTCGGTATTGTTTTCAGTTTATCGTGGAGCAACAACAAAAACTAGAACTGGGGCGGTATGTTGTACCATCACTTCGAATCGAAATTTGAAAAAAGCCGAATGGCGGTATGTTGTATCATTTTCGAAAAGCAAAAATGATACAACTTTCACTTTTTCGATTCGACTTTTTTCGAATTTCGACTTTTTTCGATCGAAGTGATCGTACAACATACCGCCTCTGATCATTTTCGATTTTATCCATATTTGTTGTGATGTCAAAGTGTCAAAACATTTTGTGAAACCCAGCTTCAAGTCTGAACCCATCTTCCAGATTTTTTCACTTAAATTCAACATAAAAGAACATTATAATAACAACCAGCATGAATCACTTTTCACAACCACAAATTTTAAATAGAAATATAGGTACAAATTTACAAATATATTTCAATTAAAAAATGTTCGTACTGTTTGCCGCTATAATTTCGATTTGTTTATGATTTATTTTGACACTTTGACATTTTCAAATAAATATGTATGTGTCGATAAGTTTAATTTTTTTATTTAATAAAACTGCCAAAAAGAATGAAAAATATATATTAAAATCAATTTTAATTATTAAATATATCTATTTCAATTCTAAATATTAATAAAACGAAAGAAAATTAAAAATATATTCCAAAAATCGATGTTTTTTCGAAAACACCTAATTATACTGTTTATATTGGGGGTTGAACCTAGGTCGAGTCAACTTGTAGTTATCTTCAGGTTAACCTTGAAGTTAACTTCTAGTGTTTATATTGGAGAGTTATCTTAACGTTGAGTCGAAACCAGGTTATAACTGTCAAAATCATTCTAATTTTTTCCTTCAAAAAATCATTCTAACTTTTTCTTTCGAACTAGTTACATAGAAACATATTTAAAAAAAAATAAAAAAAAAATAAAAAATCGAAAAAAAACACAAAAATATGCTGCCGAATTTAAACACAGATGCGCTTATACAAGAAAAATATGAAAAATTGCCATTTTTATTTTTAAATTTATTGATTATTTTTTGTTGTTGTTTTTCGACTCGACTCTGGGCGTTTATATTAACCAGAGTTAACTCGACCTAAGAAATTTCTTGGATTGAGTCGAGTTAACTCCAAGTTAACTTTTGGTGTTTATATTGGTTACTCCAACATAAACAGTACTAATGAGAACTATAAATGTCCGGGATAGTGACATCTAGCGCATTAAAAATAAGATCATTGAGTCTTTTTTTCCATGAAATTTTAGCACGACATACTTTATGAAAATAAAAATTAAGCCCGGTTTACATACGACCAACATTTTTCTTCTGCAAAATGAATAAGATATAACATTGACTTTTTGCACATGAGAGACAAGAAAAGCAATATATCCCAACAAAATTTTGCAGAAGAATTTTTGAGCAAAAATCATCATAAAAATGAAAATGTTGCCATAAAATATATTCGATCCGCGTATTTTTATGGCAACATTTTTAAAATTAACAAGAAAAAAAATTATTTCGTATTTATAAATGTTGAGGATTCATTATAAAAACAGACGTCATAGATAAAAATGTAAATTTCGTTTTTTAATTCATTAAAAATAAATTAATAATGATCCTACAATATAAAAAAATTACGCCGTTACTATATATGTTTATTTCTTTCTGGCATATTGAATATTTTTATATAGCGGATTCTTTCTTATTTACCTGCAAAAATTTGTAGAAGAAAACAATTTTCTCATGTAAACCGGGCAATTTTTTTCCGTCAGATCCACTTAGTTCTCTCATACGCATACGTAGTTCTCTCATACGCAACATATTTTTGTTGTTTTCGAACATTGGTTTTTTATGGGGGAAACAACAACAAAAACTAAAATCGAAAAACAACCTCGAAAACAATATCCGAAAACATTCATGTAAATTAAACATTAAAGATGCCGTATATTTCGGTTATTTCGAGTTGTCGCAATATGGCGTCTTATTCGCCTGCAATCCAGCTTCGATTACAAGATGTGACTTGATTTCAAAATACGATTTTTCCTATTACCGCGCTTTCCATTGGCAACTCACCGTTAGTTTCTTGGTAAACATGTTCATACCATTGCCAATAATCATTTTGAACGGGAAGCCTTACTGATTTTGAACGGATAAAATTTATTGTTACACATTCCGTATATTTCAGTTATTATGCGTTGGTCATGTAATTTTGAGTAGAGCTTAGTTTATTTTGTCGCAATATGGCTTCTTGTCCGGATGCAATCCAGCTTCGATTACAAGATGTGATCTGATTTCAAAATACGATGACCGTTAGTTTCTTACCGTATCCAATCGTTTTGACTGAACGTTTTATGAAAATGGCAATGTTTGATCCTGTGTGTCTTTGTTCACAGGGGTTTATAGATATAACATGCTGTTTGCGTGATAATACCATCAATAAACCACGTCCGCCTTATGGGGATAAGTTTAATATACAAGCCATTTGTCAAAGGTAAGAATAGCAAGGTAGCAATATAAAAAAAGAATATATTTAAGAGTTTTAGTTAAAATATTGGTAAATATTTAAAAAAAAAATCATAACTGTCATTTGGAATATTTCATCCATCGAATGGACTATCCAGTCCACAGATGATACACGAAACCGTAGATAATTATGCACAATCGATAATCTAGAAATGGTTGGTATGAGGAATTTCTTCACACAATCAGATAGTAGCAATGTTCGATTCATGGTTAAAAAGAAATTTGCTCATTTGCAAACTTTTATAAATTTGCTAGCTACGCTAATGGTTGTACAAGGGGTATAGTGATTAATGACAATTTTCAAAAATTTGTTAAAAATTCCTTTAGAAAACTCTGATAAGATGCAAATTTTTATAACAAATTGGCTTATTGCTTGGAATTGACAATGACTTTTTATTAATTGGCGCCAATTTATCGTCACCTCCTATGTATGTATCCAAGAATTTAACATTAAAGTCTACGCATCTCTATCTAACTGAATATGTAAATATTTTTACTAGAACTAGACAACGTAAAAATAACCGTGCATTGTCTATCATCTATATTTCAAAATATTTTTTTCTCTAACAAGAGTAAAAAGAATTAAATCAGGTCTTGTTCAAGTCGTATTCAAGCATGACAAATGTCAAGCACCTTTTATATTTTCTTGTAATATTAAATATTTTATCGCCAAGTGAACAAAACCATCGCCACCGCAGATTTTTGCTTGCACCCGCGCAAAGTCCAACACGACTACAATTTATCGTTGGTATTGGTGTACCCATTGATTTGGGCGACCAAGAGATTGTAACCGGATATGCTATGCGCATGCAAGGCATTATCCCATACGAAATTGATCAATTGTGGCCAGATTATTTTACATTCGAGGAACGCAGTCGAAGGGGACGACGAGTCACACCAGTTAATAATATTAGTAGTGCCGATAGTGATTTAAAAAGTGTACGAAAAGTTAATTTGTTCGAAACAATACGAAATTTTCGATATGACAACGAAATAAAATTTTCACGGTGGAGGGTTTATCGTGTGATCGAAGAAATTTTAAATCATCGTGGCATGCAGGGCAAAGAATGTTTATTGCGAACGATATGTGACGTAGCAATGATGAGAATTACACACGAATCGGGATTATTAGGTGAAGTTGTTAATGCTATTCTGACGTAAGTTTATACACGTTCTAGGATAGTGTTTGTATTTATATAATAGACCATCTTCTTCTTCAGAGCCAACAGAATATGATGAACATCAGGAATATTACGCAGCGGAACAATTAGGACGTGCCAGAAAGCAGGAATGCGCTCAAGTGTATGGTATTTGTAAAGTAAGCTTAACCGACATGTTTTCAGAGATTTTGGAAGTGATATTTTAGAAATGTTAAGAAACGCTAGACCAATAAATAAAAGTATGCTGTGTACAAAAAATATTTACAACAATTTTATTTGTCACCAAATCACGCACCGCATCCCTATCTGGCCGTCATAATTTCATGAATTCTGGAAAATATATCCGTTAGCGAAGCTGAACATTCCGAATACAAATTCGCACAAGATTTTCCAGATTTACCATTACGCTCGGCTTGGTGATAATCATCCATCTGATCATTTTCTCGATTTGTCGTGCTTGACGGCCTGCATAAATATAATTTAAAGTACGTTTAGATTTAGACATATGTCAAGTGCACTACAGATAAACTTACGTCAAAAGTACATTCATTAATTCGCCCAAAATTCCAGATTCGTATGAAATTTTTGTTTCAGACAATTCGCAAATCGTTTTCAGCAAACATTTATGTCCCTCCATCTCGTTATACGACAATATTCCTTCGATCGCCTTGTACACCGAACTTCTCGAATCTTTTAATCGGTTATTTTCTGTTGAATCATAATCCCAGACTTTAGGTGGCGCATTTAAATTATTATCGTCAATATGATCATCAAATTGTTGTTCCGTATGCCGATCAATTTCTACCGGTTCCACGACATACCGTTCGACATTTACTTGATTCACGTCATCGTAGTACGTAACATTTTCACTATTATTAACACTAAAACTATTATCGGGTATGCTGCGTTTTAATTTACGGCGTGAATCGTTAAACCAAAAGAAATCCGGTTTTAGGTCATCGATACTGATCGGCAAAAAATATTGACCTTTAATTACAAATCCGATGGTGACTGAATGATCGGACAATGGAACGGGTACACCAAAACCGACGATAAGTTGATGGCGCGTCGGCGCTGTTGGCGGTACGATTAACCATGGCACGAATGTTCTGCGCTGCCGGTGCGCATATGTTGAGTCGGCACACAAATATTTAAACCAAAATACGAGTAAAAATAAATATTTTAATTTATTGAATTCCCGTAAATTCATCATGCTCGATTATTGACGGTTAGAGGTAAACTTGAAGATAATTTGATTCAATATACAATCTTGTTATAACGTCTTTCTAGTACTTATGAGATATACAGTTAATGTATTTATCATTTATTTACTTTTGAGATTATCGCGAGCAGCAATATCGCGTTTTCTTCGTACTTACGAAATGTTCTATCGGTACACAGAATTGTAATCAATGACCTTATTTTAGGTGGCTTAATTTCATTTACTGTACATTTTCATTTTTAAAAATATAGGCTGTTAGAATTTTATATTCAGCCGATAATTGAATTATAATGAAAGCATAAAACAGATCAATAAAATAATATCTGCGGCTTAAATTCGATAGAAATTATTTCTAATAGTTGCTATTTGTAATCCAATTAAATTATTCAGCTCAACTTCGTGAGATTAATACAGGGTTTTTACTTAGTTGAATGTTATCGATCTGCAGCAAGTAATCGCGATAAAACGTTTGCCTTGTCTTTTTAAATTTACAAAGTCGAGAATTCTTGAATAATTGCCAATTAACGGGCAATGAACCTCCAAAACCTATTACAAAGCACTAACATAAACGGTTGTCCGTTACAAACGCGAAGCTAACCGCTACATTACTGGACATTACTGGACCCGGATCTGCTCTTAAAGACGCCCTTAAAAAATGATTAAGTTCATTTCAAGGTCGTAGATCATTTTCATCAGCATATACCCAACCCAAAATTAAAGAAAATAAAATTACAGTTTGTAAAGATAGCAGACGATTCCAGAATATTTTTAAAGTGAACGACCAAAATCAAATAAAAGTTTTAGGATACAGATACAGTGCACAATTCGTGCTGGCACACAAGCCTGAGAATTATTTACACGATTCCAGAAAAAGCGAACTACTTTTAAAGCGAAAAATTTTCCAATCGAAATTTTGGCTGGGCGATGTCCACAGTGATTTTTTTTACATCGAAGTGATTTTTCCACGTCGTTCGGAAATTTGGTTTCGAACTAATGAAACTTTGAATTCTTAAAATTAAAAATCTTGGCCATCTCATCAGAGTGCAGTATAACCAAACAAAGAATACATTGTCAATATTTTGTATGTACTTACATATATTCAAAGTATCAGCACAATGCCTTAGCGAATTATTATATTTCGCTATGCATTTGTTAACCTCTTCGTAACCTTGGATTTTAATTTTTATTGATTTGACTTCTGTATGAAATTTTAGGTTATTCTAGTTGATGGCCACATGGTAACCTCATCGACTTCTAGATACTCCGAATAAATGATATTTTAAATGTGAATGTTTTCATCTTTACGAAGTTGTGTATTTTGTGACAAGATGATTATTCGGATTTGGGAATAGTGGGGGCGGACAGAACTAAAACTCAACTAACAATATTAACCCACAGTGTACCTTGGCTATTCAGATCTTCTGGATTCATATTATCTGGATCGTGTCTCCATATTTCTAAACATCAGCAAATCGGGGAGCCAGCCATGATTCAATGGACTGATGAAATCACTGAAATAAAAACTGATCATCGTAACTTCATAAGGGGCAGCCGAACCCCTTTATGATCCCTTAATCATCATATAAGAAGTAAGTGGCCGAGTTTTATCCTGGTCGGGGATATTCCAAAACTTCTTCTAAAAATCATTTTAGAATTCAATTGCCATCAAAAATACAATAGTTATATAGTTATATAAAGATAATAAGATAATAAAAAATATAATTATGAAAAATTACATATTGTTACGAATTTGGCCTATTGTTACGAAGGCTTACCACTACTGGAATATTCTCGAAAATACTAGAAATATTTCCACACTAATTTTCTTAAAATCTACCAGTCACTAAAACACAACAAACAATCATTTGCACAATTATTTATTAATTCACTCTTAGCCCCATTTACAATTATTTTTATTCACACCACTATTTTCACAACTTCAATCACAGCTAATCCGCTATAATCTGCAATACCACAAAACTGTGTTAGAACTACGTTTAATGCTACTACTTAAACCTAGATGTCACTAAATTTGATAAATGTGATTAAACTCTAAACCAACCTTGGTTGACCAAATTACGCTGAATTAGCTAAGATCGTAACAATACCCCCTACCTAAACCAGGATCCAAACAACCGCCCTTAGTTTTGTCCGTACTGCTCCAATCAATTCAACCTCTTCTTTGTCATCGTCTCTCGACACCATCCAGCCTCGACTTAACGATTCCTGGTCCATTGACTTTTTCCGACTTCGTCTGATCTCCTCGATTTTTACTAACGACATAGGATCCAACCCGCTCCACTAAATACCGCTGTCACTTCTCTAAATTCATGATCGATTGTGCATCTTTTTGCAAAACTGTTTGTAGTTCGCCCTCCATACCGCTGTTTCTTGCCCCTGCTCTCTGCCCGTTCTTATAACAAGCTTGGTAGAAAATTTCCACATATTTTGCAACTGGCAGTATTGTCCTATATTCAAAAACTCTTTCTGATGTTTGCAATCTCAATTTTTTCTGTTTAAATGATTTACTATTCCGTTCAAACACAATTGCCACTATTGCTCTTCGGTAACGTCCAAGAGCACTGCCGCACCTGCAAGGAGTTTTGTCATTTTTCTTTAATTCATTTACATACTAAACGACATCATCCATGTGTTGCAAATCACGTTTGATGTTCTCCGTCACCTCAGCACCACTGGCACTATCGCTTGATTTATTGTTGTTTCTTCTTGAACTCGTCGAGCTGGCTCGGCTAATTCTCCTTTTCTGTTGTCTCGTCGTCGCCACTCATTTCCACAAAGCTCAACGATTTCCTCCCGCCACTGGCAGCCACTTCATGATCTTCAGCATCCAGTTCTACCTTATTAACGTCAGCCATCTCCATCATCTAATCCCCACCGTTGCCCGAATGTCTACTTTCAGCTCGATGTTTTCGTGGACTATTTTGATTTCTTTAGTTTTTTGTTTTATTTCTCGCATTAAATCATTACTTTGTTGATCCATTCGTGGTGCTAAATCATGTATTATTTGTTGCATGTTGGTTGGTTTTATTGATCAAATTTTTAGTTTTGTTGGTTGTAACAGAAAATTGAACTTTTGAGTTGTAACAGAAAATAATTGCACTATATCGATCTAGTCTTTCCTCTTTTACTTCTTCGAACTCATAACTAACCGGACCTAACCCGGATTGTCTCGATAGCCTCACGCAGTAGAAATAAATATTTTTGCAACCACCCCTCGTTAAATCACGCTGCTTTAACTGGGATTTTAATCCCGCAACCGTCAAATCGTCTACATCCACTTTTTGAGACTCACAATCACGCCGCTATCTCCAATTGTCTCGAATTGGCTCTGTAAAATCCGGTTCAATAGACTGAATGGTGAAAACATATTCCCGAATACATCAGAATATTCCCGAACACATCGGAAATAATCTCTGAATAATTTCCTAATATTTACTTAACACTTACCACTACTGGAATAAATCAACAGTAATTTCCCTAAAATCCACTAATCACTAAAACACCACAAAAATATTTTACACAATTATTTATTAATTCAATCATTTCAATTTTAACAGCACTTATTATTTATCGCTGTACCTTCGCGTTTTAATCTATCGCGTACCGATGCTTCTGAATGACTCCTCATTGTTCAGTACACCCGTATATATACCACGCGGAATATTCGAGATCTCTCGCAGACTTCCGGTTCTGCTTCAGGTGTAAACTGTATAATCGCACCTAAGCTGTTATAAAACCACTTCTAATGCTACCACTTAAACCTAGATGTCACTTGTTTCACCAACTCTCATTAATTTTCTAGACCTCAAATGAACAATTTTATGCTATCAAATCCTGTTATTGTCACTGGTTTGTGAATATGTACCACTATAAATTTGACGGTTTACAACAACAACTACTTTATTTTACACCACTACCGGAATATTCCTAAAATGCCGAAAGTAATTATAGAATAATATGCACATATCTATTTAACCCATAAAACGCAAGAGCAATAATTATCACCATTATTTTTTATTAATTTACTTTTCGTACAATAAATCACACAATTTCTTTCGCTTTAAACACCACTAACTATTTATTGCACTGTTTACTTTCGCTTTTCTTTCCGTTGCAAAATGGTCACTTATGCGTTATGAAATTAATAACATTTATAAAATTAGTGACATCTAGTTTTAAACAGTAGTAGTTGCATTGGTTTTATAACAGTTTTCAGTCTGAAACGGAACGATTAAGTACTTTTGCATAAATCCAGGCGAGTCTGGATGTTGCCATCTGTATATAAATAGAGCAACGATAAACGCAAACACTTTAGACATTCAGGAGATGCGGTATTTAGTATTCGGTATTCGCATTAATAATAGCTGTGTTGCTTTCGCAAATCCCGCTTAGCTTAGCGTTTGAATCTGAAAGCAACAACTTTTGGCTTTAATTTTTTTTATGTATTTTAGATTCTTCGGTTTGGTTCATTTTAATAATGTTTATTTTATTATTTTTATTTTACGCAATAGAACAAATTAAATTATGTATTTTTCTATGAAAACAAATGCAAAATGTCTTTTTTTTTTTTACAACAAAATGACAAAAAAGATAGTAAAAATAACCGCCTTGTGGTAAACGCCATAACCATAAAATGGTGCTATTTCCTGTAAACCTAAAAATTGTTTGCCTTACATTAAAGCCAATTCGGCTTTATACAATACAATTGTTGTTGTAATTTTGCGAAAGCAACACAGCTAATGAATAATTGTGGAAATAATACTTGTTGTGTTTTAGGGGAGATAGGGCAAATTCTTAACAGTATTATATATAATACATAAAAGAATTTCCGCATCGAGCGATTTAAAATTTTACATTTTTTTATTAAGTTTTGAGTTTTGACTAGTTCCCACTTAAACCATGTATCATGCAGGTCATCCTGTGGCGGTCGCTGTCATGATATGTTGGAACGCTTTTTTTATGGCTGAATAAAAGGAAAAGTGATCATCAACACAACCTCGATGTGGTAAATTTGAAAAGAAGTACCAAAAAAGAGCATGCGTTTACGCACAGCCAGAGACGCCCACTTAACCAATGTTATACATTTAATTATCTAAAAAAAATACAACAGTTTACTAGAAAATGGGTCCAAGAATTAACTACAACTTGTCCATGAACTGCAAATAGGTCACTATCATACCGCTAACAAATAATTCGCCTAATGGTCATCAGAATGATTATTACGTAAACTAAATTGGTCTACAGACCATCACAATAATTTCTACTTATTCTTTATTTAGTCACACAATTGTACCTTAAACAGTCAATGCATTGTATAATTGTTGTTGATTCTTTTAATTAGCACTATAAAGGTTTTTTATATTTTACTGTTACACATCTTAGCTTATTTCTTTCGTTTTTATTTAACATTTTCTTATGTGTTTATGGTTTTGCGTCTTATACATAACGTTGGGATTATCTATACCGGAAAGTCTTTACGATGATGACTAATTAGTAAAAGTTTTTATTCTTCATCATACTGCATAAACAATTTAAAAACATTTTTTGGACATTTTTTTCGATACGTCACACATCCGGTACCATTTCGACCGCGCTCCTCCGATACATAATACTCAGCGGATAAATTTTCTTTGTTGGACGCCGACGGTGTTAATATAAATTGGACTAAATCTCCCAGCACCCCATTATGTTCATCAATTGGATCGTGCGCAAGTTCGCAAATCATTTTTAACAGGCAATTACGGCCTGCGTACCCATAACTCTGTAGACGATCTTTAATAATGCGATAAATTGATTTGCGATTAATTAAATTTCGTTTTTGTGGCCATATGTTGGTCGTACCATTTATCCATGGTGGAATGTTATTTGTTTGTGCCGATGGTAATACGTAATTTGCTTCAAACGTAAATGAAACAAATACATTTCGCGATTGGAATTCTAGTGGTACAGCTATCGCAACTATGTACTGTAAAAAAAATTATTTCACGTTAATCAATAAATTTGCATAAACTATACAAAATTATATTGGTAAGTTTACTTACACCCATTGAACTAAAGAGCGGAAATTGCAGATAGCGTTTTTTAATAAGCTTGCCATCGGTGGTAATAACGCAACATAAAACCGTACAACAAACTAACAAGGTACACGAAAATTTTATTAAATGCAACATTGCTTTGGTGCATCTCACTCGTAACTAAACACAATTTTTTGCAATATATTTCGAAGAAGAGTCTTGCATGCATCTTATGTAATTAGCACAATTTGTAATTTGCATAAAATCTTTCTAAAACTTTAAACTCGAGTTGTTAAAATTAATTGGTATTGAAAGGCATATTTCCAGTTTACGAGTACAATCATAGTTACCACACTAGTCAAGAATTTACAAGGTTACAGATGGGGGTGCACATATATAATACAGAAATCTGCAGTGAGCGTAATTAAATTTTTTGTATGCGTGTGCCAATTTCTTTCCTTTAACGGTTTAAAACCTAGTCGAACTAAACGAAAACAACTAGATCAATTCGTTTCAATCTGGCTATTAACCGTTTTGAGCGAAACACTTCAAACCCCAAATACGTCCAAACAAGTCAGAATGATTCTTGTCATGTAATGTGAAGACATTATTTGAGATCAACAAAGGGAGGGAGAGGAGAGTCAAAAAAGATATAGTAAAAAAGGAAGGTTGCACAGTCAACACGTGTTTTTGTTGCACCCCGATTGGGTTGAAATCAAACAATCGTTGTGTGCCATTGAAGCACATTTTCACAGATTCATCGATAATCTTATGAATTTAGTCGGCAAGGCTAAGTAAGATGTCATGAGTCCTCGTGATGAATTGTTAGTCCAGGTTGAATCGGCTAACTACACTATTTGATTCAAATTAAGTCCGCTTTTAAATTATTTAAGAGCTGTAAATCGTGAGTTCGTTATCGTCAAAGTCACAATAAGCCTAAACCGTCGAATTAACTCAAGCCCAACTAGAACAATACCAAAACCAAATACTTGAGTGGCGAGTTAACACGTTCGCGCAAACGACTGCTATAGCAGTCATACAATTTTTTCATTTTTTAGCGCGTTCGCGCAAACATTTTTCATTTTTTAAGGAACAATTCGACATATTTTTCAATTCTCACAATACATTCCTTTCCGCGGCGAAAAATCATGTGTAGCACACACATTTAGAAAGTGTGCGTCAATGTGTTAAGAAAAAAATGTTTTAACTACACACATATTTTAATTTTTTTTCAATGCGAAGTCGAATGAATGTTTTGTTTGCGCAGAAACACAGAATTAGATATTATTTTAAAACTAAAATTAAATAATTAAATCAATTTAATTATATTTAAAGCATATTTGCATTGCATTTTCAAATTATAAATGGAAATGAATCAAGAAATGTGATATAAAAAAAAATTAAATGGCGCACATTCACACTAACACAAACACACATACCACTACTATATACTGGCGGTTATTTCGTCAAGTTGTTGAATTTTGAACAAAATCGACCCTGGTGAAGATCAATTCCGCCGTGCCACACTGTGTTTCTTTGAAGCAGCTTCATCTTATTCTTTTTCCTTCCCCGACAAATACACATACCTCTACTATATAACACACATACCACTACTATATACTGGCGGTTATTTCGTCAAGTTTTTGAATTTTGAGCAAAATCGACCCTGGTGAAGATCAATTCTGCCGTACCACACTGTGTTTCTTTGAAGCAGCTTCATCTTCGTCTTTTTTCCTTTTTTCCAACCCAAAAAATGATGTGTCTAAATATAAAATAGGGTATCACAATAAAAAATCTATTACGTTTTTGGTGGTGCAAGGGGCAATTAAATGCTATTCCGAAAGGGAGGGAGAACCGAAACTGGAATGCAAACATACTTATGAATGAAACAAACGGAAGCGCAAGACCATAATCGTGTCGAGATTGGAGCTTATGAGGGCCCTCCTTCTGCATAAGCTAGAGATCCAGGCACTCTAAGCATTTAACTAAAACATAAATGGATTGGGATGATTCCAAGATCGTGTCAAATTTGTTGGCAGCAACTCCTCGACGATGGCCTATTCGCTTGTCTACAATCAAATCAAACATCCGTAGCAATGAATTCATATAGCTGGGAGAAATTGATGCATGCAAGCTGATGATACCTCTAGAAGAATGATTGCCTTATATTTAGCTAAATTCAACCAGCGGTTGAACCGGTTCAAACTATATATACTGACAAATTTACTCTTTTCTAAATTCGTCAATTAATTTTTCTGCTACACCCTTCCATACGGCTAGAAGTTGTACTAAGCCATTAAATCATTTTTGAACTTGTTTATAACGTTTTAGTTCCTTTAAGTTCCGTAAAATATAAATTCAGGCTTCGTCGTTTTCCATTCATTTATTTAAAATTTACAAATTCGATTAACAAATTATAAATTTTATTTCCATAAAACTTACAAATTACATAATTAACAATAATTAAATCTAGATTTGTTTAAAAATAATACATAAATAATTTTATTAAAATTGAACACCAAATTCCCCCCAAAAAGAAGAAAATTAGGGATTGTTAAAAAATGTCCGGGATAAACACGCCAAACCAACTTTACAGAAAAGAATTTAGAAAAATATGTTTTACGCCACCCTTATATCTTGAATAGCCGCAATTTTCTCTGGCCGTACTTCAACACCACGTTTCGGTTCTTGATCAAGATGATGAATTAATCGGTACACCTCACTTTGTTCTAAGTTCACCTTTTTCTCGGGCTTCTCGTATTTTAAAAAATTTACTCTGCAAATGAAATATCGGTCATATAGGTATGAAATCTCCCGTTTGCAACGAATGCGATTCTTAATCAAAATTATTTTTAATATGAATGAAATTTAAAATGGGTTACCTGTGATCAAATCCCATTAGCGGACTTTCATAAGTTTTCCTAAATAATATTTACAAAAAAAAATGAAAATGACGTTTGATTTAATGGCACACAGAGGCGCAGTTCAAACACACAAAATTAGTTTGATATTTACCCAAGTGTGGTTCCCCTAATAATTTCGGCTTGTGAACTCAAAACTTCCGCAATAAATTCTTCGTTGAATGCATCCTTTGGTTTACGCCATCTACGACCACCTGGTAAATAAATTGGTCTCTCTTGCGGTGTTAACGGGCCAAAAGCACGATGAGCCGGACGCTTTGGTGTACGTTCACGAATTAAGCGTTGTTGATGTTCGGACTCAAGCTCCTCGTTAACGGGTTGTTCGGGCTCCTGGATGGAATTTTGTTAATTTATGATAAGCAATTATTAGTTTTATAAGCGATATGTTTTTATTAATCTATATGCGCGTGCGCTTTGCAGGATTCTTTAAAGGGAATTTTTGTGTACTGTGAATTATTATTTTGGTTTTAAGGTTAATCATATATGTATGTTACAAATTAGTTCTAAATCTAGAATGTTTGAATAATTATTGTTAATAAAATGATCAAGTGACTTTAACGTCTACGTCAAAGCGTAGAGTTGATATAGCCCAAGGACCAAGTCTCTTCTTTTTTCTCTATTAAGAGAAAGCAAAAAAATCGTGTTGCACAAAAAATTTAAAGTTCAAAATTTATATAAAGCTATACTTACACTAGGCTTTGTTTGCCAATCTGGATCCGGTTTGATTTTTTTCGGATCATCTTCTTCCTCAATGATTTCGATCACGTTCATTTTTTTCTTGATCTCAATCTCGTTGCCTCGTTTAATACACATTTCGGTTTCATGCACTTCCGTTTCAGTTGATTCTTCTGTCTCACAAGAAGTACTAACTTCACAGACTACATTCGATTCAGCGGTTTCAGAGCTAATTTCGATTTGGGTTTCGGATGATTCAACATTAGTAACCTCTTCGACCATTTCTTGAATTTCTACTTGTTCCTCTTGTACAACTTTCTTGTGCTTTCCTTCTTTTACCTGCGAAATAACCGGTACAAGACTACTAATTTTTTTAGTCACATCATCTAATGCGGCTTGAATGGTTAGCGGTAAATTTGATAAAGCGGACAATTGTTGTTGCAAATCGGTCAATTGTTTTTCTAAGAAAATTTCTTGTTCCGTTTTTTCAACTTTAATCGATGATTGTGTAGATGATTCACTTTGAATCGCAACCTCACTTCTAACACTAATACTTTCTTCTTTTGAAAATTCTTCGGTTCGATTTGACATGCTCGTCTCGGATCGTGACATACGTGACATCGAACGAGATTCACTTGTCGATTCGGTTGATGTTAAATCTGGGACTTCACTATCTTTTAATGGAATATGTACGGTTTCAGTAACAGACACTTCAGCTGAAACAGATTCGTACGATGGTGGATCAGAATCGTCCGCGGTACTAATCACAATAGGAACGGACACTGGTTCAGGCGTTGGTGTTCTTCCTGGCGCTACCCGTGGTTTCGGTTGTTTAACAATGCGTACTTTATAACCGTCAGCTTGAATATTTTGTTGCGCTTCAATGTCGGATTTTTTCTTTGGTATGGGACGATTAGGCCGTTGCAAAAATGTAGACCATTTCTTTTGTTCCATTTCTATTTCTTCTTTAGATTTTACAGCTTCCGAATTTAAAGTATTAAAAACCTCGCTATTCTTAAGAATTCCCGATTGAGGAATAATTTTTTTGAAATTTACGCCTAACACTTTGTGATCTTTAAGAACTTCCGCTTCACCAGACATAAGTTCGGCGATTGCTTCATCGGTAATATGTCCCTCGTGCATATACATTTCTTTATGTACGCTTACTTCAGATTTGTGCGAATGCACCGAATGAACGGAAACACTATCTGAAACACTAGAACGCTCATATTTTTCCGATACAGATAGACACTCAGGAGTTCTCGACAGTTCACGCTGTACACTCTCATCATTTACAGTTTCGCCATCTCTATAAGAAAAAAGAATGCGGTAAAATTAAATTAGTGAATAATTAATTAAAAATAATTTTTGTAACAACTCATCGGTTTCTCGTTCATTTTATTTTGTGACCTTCAATATTTTTAAATACGTTAAATGCGCACTTTACCTTAAGACGCCCAACATAAAGTTATTTCCTGATAGTTTTAGTAGAGCATGCGCATCCAAATGGGTTAAATTTATCGTTGGTGTTTCATTAATTCGTACAATTATGTCACCCTCCATCAATCCCGCCTTCTCTGCCAGGCTGTCTTCGTTTACCTAAAAATAATGAAGTCAAATGAGTCAAAAAAATATTATTGCTAATTTAGGTTCAAGAATTTACTAATACTTCTAAATACTAATTTCTGTTCATTAGTAATATAAATAGTGATTAATTTAATTGTACAAAGTAAACACAAATGTCAGACAAGGTCATTCGCTAATAATATCATTGAATTTTTGCGAAGTTTAAAATTTGAATTAGGACATCATTACACTGTACTCCGACTTCATAATTGTAAATTATGTACTTCCATTGTATTTATTGTAAACTCTCCATTTTTCGATCGACAATTAAAGGTTAAAGTTCAGAGTTGCTGGGATCCACTCATCCTTTGATGAACGGTGGGTTTACACTAGAATAAGTTAAGAAAATCTGATTTTTTCCGGCTTAGTTTTAATTTTTAAACTGCCTCTTCAAAATGCGAAGGTACCAATGCATAGATGGGAAATGCAATTAAGCATAAAAGCATTTATGTACATTCTGGCATCTAATGTCAATGTAATAGATTAAGAATTTATTGTAGTTAGTTGATAAGTTAAAGATTAAGGAATAAGATCAAAATTAAATTGTTAAATAAATAAAAAGTTAAATAATTAATTCTGTATTAAAAACATAAGTGCCCAGTTTAAATAAAGGAACAGTTTTACAAGAAAAATATTTGCAGAATTTATATCAAAACGGGGATTTACACTGCAAAACATTGTCTGAAAATATACTGATGACAATTGGCTGCGATACGAAAAAACAGAACTAAAACGCCTTTTTAAATTTGGGTGTGTTTCTTTGCTAAATTTAAAAGTTTTTCTTAATAACAGCGCATCCCCAATAGAATTCCTTACACTTTTTCCTTACAGAAAAGTATGAAAAAAATTTTGAGAAAAAAAATGTTTGTTAGGTTGGTTTGTTTATCAAACTTTTAACTTTTTCCTTAATGAGATACAATGAAGTTAACCGCGTTTTGAATTTAATGTCAATTGCTGGTGTATACAGAAATAATCCGATACAATTTAAACTGCAAATTTAAGAAAACCTCATAAGTTTTACAATTCCTATATAGTAAAATATTTTGTAATTTTAGAGTGTGCACGGTGTATAGTGATTCAATAATAGGTTAGGTTTAGATTTCAGTGGTTGACACTTAGGCCATTTTTGGCCCATTGTGATACCACGCATTCACGCCACATCATTAACCCATTCACCTATACTCACACAATTACAGTATACCACCTGCACATTGCAAGCTCCATGTCAACCTGTACATTGACATGGACGGTGAGTCGGCGTTGAATTCTGCACTCCATCAGAGGGTCTAAGTTGTGTTTATTAACATCGCCGATTGTAATCGATGATGAAAATTCGATTTGCATCCTGCCTCTGATGGGATTCGAACCCAGTACCTCCCGGTCCAAGTGCCGAAGCTTTAACCACTGCACCACTTGTCCGGTTGATTCAATAATACAGATAAACACATTACAAATAAAATAAAGCTCAGTGTTTGGTTTCTTGAGCGTTGTGAAAATCTGGGGTGGAATCATGAACGCCGGACGGAAAATTTAAACGGTAGTGAAATTTTATAATGAAAACAGCAATAATTATACCGGTTTTGTTCCATTGTTTCGCAAAAAAACACAAATAGCAAGCCAGAAAAAAAATAATTCATCCGTCAGCTTTATAGCAATCGAACGAATTTGTAAGGTTTTTTTGAAACAACAGAATAAAACCGGTAGAATTATTACTGTTTTCCATATAAAATTTCTCTACCGTCTAAAATTTCCGTGCCGCGTTCATGATTCCGCCCCTGGAGATTTATCAACTTCAATTTGGTGAAACATTACTTGGGAGCAGCACCTTTTTGTTGCGTAATATAAATTTGTAAAACTATGTTCGAATATATGTATTTGAGTTGTAATGTATTTGGGGTTTTAATAATTAATTTTCGGAAACATTTGGAGGATAAAAATTAAAATAAGCCAAATTTTGTAAACAAATAAATAATAATGAAGTATGGTTCAGTTCGAATTTTATTATTTCCATAAGTTTCTATTGGGTATGCTCTTCACAAGGAAAAGGTATAAGTAAAAGGAAAAGGAAAAGGTATAAGGAAAAATTTGTTTGCATGCGCTGTAAGTGTCTAGTAATTGTGTTTTTAATAAATAAACAAAAAACGAGGTCACGTGCAAAATTAATGCTGCAAATGGCAAAAAATGCGTCAAACCGAAGAAAATAACGTAAAAAAAAATAACGTCCAGCCGACCACCAGTGAGTTTTAAATTTTGTTGGGTGGTAAACGGTTATATTAAGTTCTAATTATAATGAGAGAATCTAATAATTTATGTATGAGAAGTTGGCCCGAAATTTCCAGGTGGAAACCTAAAAACCTAGCAAAGACACACACTTCATTTAAAAAAACGTTTTCGGGATGGAAAATTCGGGCCAACTTCTTATACATTAATAATTTTCATTTTTCAGGCTGCACCGTTATAATGAATCAGTCAACGCAATCAAACGGAAAAATGAATATGTAGTTTATTGGATCGTGTGGATGCAACACCTGGGACGGTATGTTGTACCATCACTTCGAATCGAAATTCGAAAAAAGTCGAATGGTGGTATGTTGTACCATTTTCGAAAAGCAAAAATGATATAACTTTCACTTTTTCGATTCGACTTTTTTCGATTCGAAGTGATGGTACAACATAACATATCGCCCCTGATTTGGTTGTATACATTCATTCTTTCAAGTGATTTGTACTTATATTACTTGTCCTACTCTATTTATATTTTTAATCACATGAACAATTTGAAAAACTAGTCAGTGTCATAACACCATAATTGTGTTTATTACTTTTCAACGATACAATACAACAACAAAAATATATCGGGATAGAATTTACGTTTTTCTGGCATTTACAATCATTTTACTGGATACATAGGCTGTGTATCAAACTTAAGGTAAAAGCCTACTTTAGGTAAATTTTTTGGTAAATTCAATTATTTTTCAAAAACTCTATGACAAACTGATCGAAAAATTCCCAACAAACAGTTTTGGGTTCGTACCCAAAAGAGCACAATTTACGCACGACATTATTTACCCAATTATCATATGTGTGTGCATATAAAATACAAACGTATTTATTATAACAAAAATAATACACATAAATACAAGTATAATTATTCTTTTCTTGTTTGAACTGACGCGCGACGCCATATTTGAGCTAGAATTATTTTGTTTGTATTATTTTATTACATGTCATTTAATTTATATAGAAATCGCATGTATGCGTTAAATACAATAAAATTCGAGGTTACAAAATGGTTGGGAATTGCGTAGCGAATCATTAAAAATCGCTAAGGCATTGTGGTTGTACTTTGATTAGTTCAAAATATTTTCAAAATTTTTGTAGTTTGCATGATTATTGGAAAATCATACTATTCATTAGGAGTTTAATTATCTGCACGGAAACTGCATCTCAAATACGCAAAGTGAACGTTTAATTATTCGCACGGAATTGCGTGACAAATATGCACGGAATTTGCATTGTTTATATTTCATTTTTGCAGGGATAACGTAGGATTCTGCGTAATGTTTTCAAATGGAATATTGTACGCAAATGAAAGAGAAAAAGTACTGAATGCATTTGGAAAATTCGTACTCACTAATACATTTACAATCTAAAAAGATGGGACTAGTGGAAAAAAGTGACATCTTTCTTTAGCCAACATTACGGATTTCCGTGCAATCGGAGGGTGCTTTTCCGAGTACTCCCGTGCACTTTTGCTGTGGAAAAGGGACCACTTTCCGTACACATTGAGCGATTTCAGTGCACCCAACAGTTGAGAACAGATTGAGTAAAATCGCGGCCAACGCTATGAAAATATGACGAAATTTTTGAATTTTTAAATCAAATTGGCGATGATTTTACTAATCATGATAGGGGACTTGAAAGCGCCCATTGTTTGTTGGGTTTGTTCTAAAACCGGTTTTTATTATAGTAATCATTCACCTTAAGTTTGGCACACGGCAAAGTACTAAATTTAGCAAAGAAATACACCCAAATTGAAAAGGTGTTTCCGAGGGGGTGTTTTGTGCCATCTATGAACAACTGCGATGAACTAACCATCTGTTTAGTTAGTCGGAAATTCAGATAAAATAATCCTATGCCAGGCACACGATTTTAAAACTTTAATATGCACTATGTACTTATACCAATATTTTCAACTAAATTACTGACTAAACTAATTTAAAGTTAGTTCTATTCTAATTCGCAAATTTAATTTGAATTGTCGAAATGTTGGTCATCGATTTTGGTGAATGAACAATTTAGTGCTCAATTTAGGATTAGATAATAGGCAAATACGTTTTATCGATACAGTGAGCGCTATCAAGTCACTAGTATATATCAACGGAAGCTAAGTTTATTAGTAAGTAATTTCGAAAGTTTAGTCGAAAAAATTGGTGTGAGACACACGGTATAAATTACTTGCAAATAAATTGTATATAGTAATAATAACTTACATTAACTAAAACCTCCGGAAACAGAAGTTCGAAATATGTGGGTCATAAGATCATTAATGGCGTGGATTACAAGAAGTTTGCGACGATGCGTACGAGTTATTGACGTTTTCCAACGATTGTTTTTGATAAAAAAAATTCCTTCGTCTAAAATCTTAAAAACAATATGCATTTATCTGTAATCAGCGCCACAATGGAGATTTGGAGTACTAATATGCTTCAGCTAAATTTATGACATTCTTCAAGACCATTTGATCGACATGTCACACTTAAAGCACTATTTGTTATTAGATGCTGTATTTGTTGTTTTCTTAAATTGTTGGTTTTCCCAAGATCTTTCAAATGATATGCTACATGATTATAAATTATAACTGATTCCAGTGCTACAACGGTAGTTTTGAGTACTAGTTTTTTTCTGACAAAAAAATTAAATACAGAATTAATTAAATATAATGGCACTGTTGTTGCATTAAGTCTATATGATCTTATCGCCGCTAATTGGGACCAAGATAAGCTGACAGAAGACTGCAATCTTATGGCCGCTGCATAAATAGCGTCCCGATGAAAATGAGATTGGAATTGAGTAAACCAATACACAAACATTGCAGCGAGGAATTAAATGCCGTACGATAAGAGGATATACCACAACCACATTGACTACGAAATGAAGATTATTGGCAACAAGTAATCAAACTGATACATTTTATATCGGCATCTCTATGGTTCGTGCGGATTGACTATTCAGAATGAAACTTAATACTTAAACTCTTTCTATTAATTGGGAGATCCTTGCGAAATTTTGTGGAAATCTGTATGCCGTTTAGCAAAAAGTTTAGTATTTACGAGAAACAACAAAGAATTAAATGATTTAATTTTCAACAAGACATGGCCTAGATCAACCGATCAGATCGTAAATCACAAATTTATTTACATTTTTATAAGGGCCGAGACCCTTATAAAAATGTAAATAAATTTGTTTTTATCAAAATCGAGATTTTAAGAAGCGGCATTTTGTAAAGCGTGATATTGAAAAGCTAGATTTCTAAACGCAGGATATTGAAACTTCTGTGCCTATCCCAACTGAACTTCTTTTCGCGTTGAACTACCGATACACGTTTATCTTATTGCCAGATTATCTGAACAAATATTGTTCATATTCTTATAAAGGATCTTTCGCTCCAAGGTATAGAACTTTAAGTTGGCAACACTTTTATCAAGGACAGCCGATTTCACAGGTGACAGTTGACTTGGTTAGTTTGGTTTGTTATTTCATAATAAGACTCACGACAGAGCAACGTAATCGTCCACCAGAGCAGGTAATCCGAATAACTATGGTTCGCTTGTCCACCACACCACGTCTAAATGATAATACCCATCTCGTAAGACAGCTGTAGTGCGTAGAATTGAAGAGAAGCCATATGAATCGGTTCATCATCGTACACAACAATTGGGACTTGATTCAACATCTTTATGGAGGATTTTGCGCAAGGACCTTGGTTTACATATTTACTACATTCAGCTTGTATAGGAACTAAAACCATACAACCATCGTTCGCACCAGCAATTCAGCGAATGGGCAGAAGCCAATATTAACATACATAGATGCAAACTTTCCATACAAAACTTTCTTCAGTGATGAAGCTCGTTTATGGTTGAATGGCTGTCCACAAGCAGAATTATCTGTTTTCAAAAATCATGCTGGTCAAAACGTTACAGTCAACGGAGACCGGCATAGAGACATGATTGCTAATTTGTATGTGCCTCCATTGGCTGGTATTGACATCAGGGACATGTTAATAACTGAAAAAAAAACATTTTATGGACGATTAATATCGAGAAATTGACTTGTGTGATTTAACACCGCTGGACTACTTTTTACGCGCCATATACGCGACAGTTGCGGCGGCCACATGTCCGAAATCATATTCAATCGCATAAAATTATCTTTCACATAAAGTCACATTCGTGGCCATTAAAATTATTTGCCTACGTTTTATTTAAATTCAATTTTTTATACCTCAAAGTGAAGCACGCTTTAGATAAAGGAAAGGTATAATTTAGTTCCAGATCTATCAGGTATAATCAGGTATAATTTAGTTTCAGATTATCTCAAAATGGATCATTTTGAATAAAATCATCTATATTTTATCAGTTGTTCGTGCCCGTAATTTAAGGATTTTCGACAAGTTTGCAATTAGTCGCTCGATCAGTAATCTACAGATGTTCTAGAGATATTCTGCTATCTTGCTGGGAATGGTATTATATACATCGATACGTTATGCTGTATTACTGTCATTTCAGCATTAACATTAATTTTGTCAAAAAATCAATATTTCTGTTAACTAACAAGATTAGTTCCGCTAATTTCCGCTTAAAGTTTAAATCTAAAAAAACTGTAAAAAATTGAAATGCCTTTGCCCATTGCAGGCAAATTATTTAGAAGTAATGCTCCTAATTTTTGTTGAAACTAGGTTTAATACAACCAACGTAACGACAATGAAAAAGATTTGTGACAAAAGGATGGTCACGACTGGCGCCAAAGAGAGATGGAAGAATATAGAAATCAACTGATCAGTTTCTTAAACGACATTGAACTATTGAATAAAATGGACAAAATGGAATAATATTAATAAGAATAATTATAAATTATTTAAAATAATTAAATCATTCAAAATATAGTTACTCCATAATTAAATTCTCAATTGTAAAAAATAAACAAATTTTGAAACCTAATTTTTTTAGTGCACCACTGAAAATTGCCCACATTATGTCAATCGACCGTCAATTTTAAAAATAATTTGGCAAGTAAAACTAATGTCAATTGTTTCTACTGCATTTTAAAATTTGATGGCCATTTGTTCGTTTTACTATATAGCATATACTACGAAAACCACATGTTAAATTACATTATACAAAAACTTAAAATGGTTGAACTTCTCTGCGCACCATTACAATTTATTCAAAAATCGATATTCAGTAACTAAATTCAATCACAAAAAGATGCAGCATAATGCAATCGACAACAAGAAATCTGAAACAGTAGGTCAAAATGTATTTACAACACACAACCGATTTATAAATAGTTTTAAATTTCGAATTACATACGTGGCACGCACGCTTTAGTACCGCAAGAGAAAAAATATCATCGATTTTGCGGAAGACAAAAAAAAATTTCACAATATCAAAACAACGTTAAAAGGTTGCATCTATTATGTATGTGCAGTACTTTATAAAAATAATTTATATAAACAGTTTGCGCATTATAAGATTCACTATGTATTAGAATATAAAATATATAAAAATCGACACTATTATTTCCGTTTTGGCCGTTAACCAAAAAGTCCGTTACATACTTCTAAATCATTTTTCACATAACAATATTATGTAATAAACTTATTCATTTAACTTAATCACATTTTTTTATATTTTTGCATAATATTTTAAAATTAATAATTCTTACTTTAATAACGGTTAGTGGAAATTCAAAATCGGTTCCACCAACCAAACGAAAACCCCACGGTGTATCATCGAATTTGGAAAATTTTATGTTTGCCACCATATTAACACCTTATAACTTTTATTTATTATTAATTTCTTTGTGATTATTTAAATATGTTGAATTAAATTATTTTATTAGTTTTTAGCAAGTGATTATCTTCGATTGAAGTCAAGTATTGATTCGTGAGTTCTATAAAAAAATAATTCGTTTTCGAATTTGTTCGAACTTCAAACGATCGGGAAAAATACGGTCATGGGGCATGCGTATGCGTTTAGTGTATTTTTTTTTTTTAAATAATAATAATGATAATAATTACGGTTATATAATGAGGAGACAACAAATTCGATTTTTTTATTAGGACGTTTTTAATAGTTAGAATGTCTCTCATAGGAACCCACATAAATAATGCACTATTTAGTCTTTGCTCGTCGCTGGTGGCATAAAATTTCGCGTTTTGATATAGGAAATGCTGTTTCCGTTACAATGTGATTAACAGAATTAATGGCGAGTGACATAAAATATTGGGGGGGGAGGGAGGAATTTTCCCCTAGAATCATACCTCCTTTATATGCCACGGTGAGTTATTGGGCCGGAATACCAATACGATGTCAGATCTGTTCCTGTTCTCAAGCTTAGCGGCGGCTGAAGCGGGCGTCTGTCTTGTAGCAAAGGCTTGGTTTACAAACTCCAGGTACACAAACGAAAATAAACGTAAGGTCTAGGATTAATTTATCAAATTCATTACATCAACAATATTCTGAAAATGTACACGAACAACCTGGACCCTCCAGAACAGTTTAAACCAGGCAGAATTTACACATAGGACATTACACTTTTCACTACAGCGATCATCAGAACGAAAGACAATTTGGAGTCGGCTTTCTCATCCAATGGCAAGAAATTCAAAATCACGATTATCAATGCCCATACACACACCGAAGACAAATATGATTAGGTTAAAAATTTAATCTTTGTTGAGTTGAAAAAAATCATGAGTAACATCCCGCACAGTGATATCAAAATTATAGTAAGCATTTGCATCAGCTGAGTGACAACAATGGCCAATGCCTCATGGAACTTGCTGTGTAACATACTGGAAAAAGTTGATCCATTTATTTGTTTTCAGCATTGTTAAGTAAGGTCATTAAATTTTAAACAAAATAAACACAATTGCGTTCAAAATATGTGAATGCCATCTATCAACCTCGGGAAATGTACATTTGTTTTTCTTAGTGCTTTTATGCAATAACATTTTCATTCCCTCTAACTTTTAGCTTATAAGACGAACATTTTTAGCTTTAAGATTTAGTATGTTTATATCAGCAGAGTTATTAAGAAACGTGTAAAATACCTCAACCTCTAACAGCTGCACACAACAAACTGGCTATAACGGATAACCTACCAGTATGTTCGTTCAACAAAAGAAAATCAAGAAAGTCTCGTGGCGATCGAATGATGGCAGAACGGAAAACCAAAATGATCACGCCATAACCTCTAACAGACATTCCACGGGCATAAATGACGTTAAATCGAGGCGCCGCGCCATTGGACTGGACAAGGCAATACTGCTATTAATATTGGTGTATTTTTTTGACACGTTTGCAACGACAACAACAATTCCATTTGACTACTAGGGCCCTTTCCCAAACACCGACTTACGCCATGTACCAAACACCGACTTATTTCAAACTTATTGACTTATTTGACGCTATCTTGAATAAGTCGATCAAGTCGTTCCAAACGATTTTGCTGACTTATTTAGACAGCTATAGCAAAGAACAAATGTTATAGCCATTTGTTATTAAATAATAAAATAAAAAAATTAAAATGTACAAAAAACAATTTATTTTAATGAATTATTTAATAAATAAAAACATAAAAATGTGTCTTGAGATGTTAAAGCAAGATGTAAATTTATTATTGTAGCTGGAGATGTGCGAATTGCGCAAGCTACAATTTTTGTTACGCAAGCTACACCTCTATTAATCCTCTTTTTATATCTCTAAAAAAATTTTATATCTCTAAAATCTATTAATTATATTAATTTATTAAGACAATGTTGTACTAATAGTTATTAATTAAGTGAAATATCACTAAAGTTTGAAAATTATTAATAATATGTGATAATTTGTTGAATTTTTCATGTTTACATGATCAAATGTATATTGCTTGTTTTTACATGACCAATAAGTTTTTTGCTTTCAAAAAGACATAGCGCATCCCCAATAGAATTCCTTTAACTTTTTCCTTACAGAAAAGTATGAAAAAAAAACTTGAAAAAAAAAATTTCTCAAGTTTTTTTTTCATACTTTCCTGAAAGGAAAAAGTTAAAGGAATTCTATTGGGGAGTGCGTCACCTCGATAGCCGACGTATTTGAATAAGTCGGTGTTTGGGACACGGCCTAGGGCCAACTATACATAGATGGAACAAAAAAAAATAACAGAAATAACGTAAGAAACGAAGACAAAAAATTATTATTCCAATTTGACTTTTCGGCTATAGATTACTAAAAATATTACGTTCATTCATATAGTTCTTATAATATTTGGTTGATATATTTCCTAAATTCATGAGTGAAACTACAATAGTTTTGAGTATAAACGTATTATATCCCTTTCGTGATTTACTAACACAATTGTGTGGGTACGGCAAAAGTACCATGTCAAAAATTTATTTTTGTATGTGTTTTGAACCAACTTACACATTTGTGTATTCCTTTCAAATTTATTTTCGTTCGAAAAAAAAAACACTAGAACTATACACATAATTGTGTTGGTTGTACATCAAATCAAGCGAAATGTTTTACCAAAATGCCATTACATACTATGATTTTTTACTCTTATATATTCAAGTTAATTTAGTCAAGAGTTGCTTAAAATGTCACCGAATGAGTTGGTGCGTGCTGAAATTTAAGTGATAAAAACTGAAATTCCAAATGAAGTATTAAAAATTGCAAATGCGTTATTAATTAAACATAAACGTAAACGGAGAATCCAGAGATAGTCAACGTGGTTTAGATTTTAGAGTATTTGAAAGACCAATTTCACTATTACCAGAGACAGTAGATTTAGTGATACTGGCTAGCTGTTTCTTGCAGAATTGACTTAGAAGCATAACTGAAACTGCATATTTACCAACAGGATCCCTAGATGAAGAAGACCATAGCAGGTAGGCCATATAAGTCCTGGAGCATGGCGAGAAACTACTAGGAAATCTGAACAATCAATATTGCATCCGGGGTGGGTTCGCATAACTATTATTAGGATGCAGGAACGAATCTTTTTTCGTTCATTTTAGTTAATAAATATTTTTAAAATTTTCATCTCCGGCATTTCGGTCATGATATAAAGTTAAATCGATGTTTCACAAAACTTCAAAGGATTGGTAAATTTCAAAAAAATTTATAATTTCTGCACAACTCCAATTCATTTTTGTAAATACCTCACTTTTTTTTATAAAGTATTTTCCACACTACTAAATTGTATAATGAAGCTCATCTCAGACGGCTCAACTTGAATCCAAAAGTTGAAAGGGTCTCTACTTTACTTGATACTTGAAGTAAAGTAAAATTAATTTGAATTCAAGTAAAATACTACGGTTCATATCAGTCAAGTAGATTCAAGTTACTTGAATTCAAGTACTTGAAATCAAGTAAAATGACTAATGAGAACGAGGCTTTATACAAAATTGAGAAATGTTCAATTATAAAATTTTTGTCTATAAGGTGATTCAAGATGGCCGACTTTTAACCAATCAGCGCGCATAATTTTTATGCCTTAAAAGCAAAATCTGTACATGTATCACCGCCTTTAATTAACCCGTTCCATACACGGCTTTCACCTTTGTCTCTTTCCCCTTTTACCAATAAAATCGATGTTAACTGCGACATAAAATTTTTCGGTGAAGCCGAACTAACAGAAATAGAAATGAAAATAAAAAAATTTAAGGCCATTTTTGAGATGTAGATTTTTGTTTAAATTTTATTTTCGAGAGACCAGAATAAAAAATACAAAAAAATTTGGGGTTTTAATATAAAATTAGGGTTTAAATTAGCAATAAAAAATCAATTACGACTTAGTTTGAAGCCAGAAGCGGAAGCCGTGTATGGAACGGACCATTGGCTCGTTCCAACCTGTGCTTCTTTGAAAGACTGCTTGGCTTCAAAATAAAGCCTTAAGTCGTCCAATCGATAAAAGAAAAAAAATCATCTTTGAAATGTCTTCGCATAATTCGCAACGTAAGCAAAATAATTTATCAAAAATAATTTACACAAGGGTGTGTTGATAAATTGAGGGATTTACACATATTATAAAAAAAAATTAGTTATTTAGTTATAATATACAAGCCAAAATTGTGCTTGAGAATTTTTACTTTTTTATAACGTTTATTTTATACATATATTACAAAAATTTGTTTCATATTTTTATCACTACACACTCGTAAAATATAAAATTAAAATATACAGGTCAAAAATGTACTGAATTTTTTTTTTATTACTAAGTACTTTATTTTTTATTTCGAACTAGTACAATATGAAAAAATTTTCAAATGTTTCCGTTATGAATAACATTTTCTACCCTGCTAACGTTGTTTTTTAAAAAATTAATTAACGAATATTATGTAAAATGAGGCCATATAATTTATTAGTAGTTGTATTAATTTTGTTATTAAGTAAATTTTGATTATTCCGATTTTTATAAATTTCTTTAATCATTTTTTTAAAAACAACGTTAGCAGAGTAGAAAATATTTTTTCACAACGGAAATATTTGAAAAAATTTTCATATTGTATTTAGTATTAATTACTGACGATGATATCTTGAATATAGAAATCGATATAATTATCAATTAATAAAATAATTTCACATAAAGGAATTTTAACAAACTATTTGTTTTATTAATAATAATATTTTTAAATTTTTTCAAAAAACATATAATAATAAAATAGTGAAATTGCCGTACGTATAAAAATTCAACATGAATTTCATAAATACAATTATTAAATTGATCCAATTATACGTATACAATATACATACAATTATTAAACTGATGGAAGGAATTGATTCGACTCCTAATAAAGTGGTTGATTTTTATAATAAATATACGTAAATTAATTTTATTAACATTTTCCCTATACTGTTCTTTCCTGCCAGCGTATGTCCAATTTTTGACATTATTACCAAATTGTATGGAAATATTCAAACAAAGTTTTGTATATCAAAATATGTTGCTGCCATAATTTTGCCCGTTCCTTTGGTTATCTACTCACAAGTACTTGTGAGTAGCAAATTGTTTCCATTGGAACACAGCTAAAGGATGAAATACACCAAGCAGCAGCAGCGAGCACCAAATTTAAATGTTGGCTTATTCGCTTATGTAATGATACAAAATCATAGTTTGAGTGTAAATATACGTATTTCCAATAAAATAAATCAAATATGTTGTTTTTGTAATAGATCCTTAGATGCAACTCATTCAAAAAAATTATTTTAAACATAAATTTTTCTATTAAAATTACAAAATATTTGATTTCTTATATTGGAAATACGTATATTTACACTCAAACTATGATTTTGTATCATTACATAAAGGCAGTGATACATGTACAGATTTTGCCTTTAAGGCATAAAAATTATACGCGCTGATTGGTTAAAAGTCGGCCATCATGAATCGCCTTATAGGCAAAAATTTTAAATTGAACATTTCTCAATTTTGTATAAAGCAATTTTTTTTTTGCCTTAAAGGCAAAATCTGTACATGTAACACCGCCTTAAGCGAATATGCTAATATGTATTTAAATTTGCTGCTCGCTGATGCTGCTTGGTGTGTTTCATCCTTAATCCGTGGTTCCATACTTTGATTCTTTGGTCGTGATTCAATAATTTCACAAAATCAATCGCCGTCCACATTCGATTTCTTTGCGCGTTTTTTTTAGGTACATATGTGCGTAAAATTATGTTTTTTCGTTTATTCGTACAGTAAAAAATGTTTATTATTTGCTGCGAAAACTGCTTCCATGGTTGAAAAAATATATTTTTTGCACTCGAAGTGCAAATTAAATTAAAATTAACCCAAAAACGACAAATAAACAAGGTGTCCTTGAAAAATTTATTTTTGTTGTTGTGCGAGAATCAGTTGAATCAAACAAAAAAATTGCTGAAAAAAGAATCAAAAATTTCCCCGCCAAAAAATTAGTTTGTGAGTGAAGGGGAAGAGAACGAGGAAAGAATCACGACCCAAGAGTCAAAGTGTGGAACCACGGCATGACAGCGATGGTAACGCGCGGTTTTATTAGCAGTTTGAGTTTTACGTGAAGTTAGCTAACCAAAACTAATCTGACAAATCGGAATATTTTTGCAAATCAAAAAATCGAACCAATCAATCTGTAAAAAAATAAGGAACAGCAAAAAAATTGATCAGATCGATCTGACCGGAAATAAGAAACAGGTTTTTAGAAATCATCAATCATCGATCTGCAGTTCAATTCTGGTTTTTCCTATAGGAAAAGGAATTATGAAAAATATTTTCATATTATTTTTGTCACAAAAATGCAAAGAAGTTAAATGTACAGAATGTCATGTTAAATGTGCAAATGTCAAGCGTCACAAATTCGGAGGGTAAAAGAGAAAGCATTAAATGAATGATTACAAAAACAAAAAACGATATAAGAACCCCACGCCACAGAATATTATAGAATCAAAATTGTTTTTTTAATTTTTTCTGATTTATAACTTAAATTAAGAATAAATTTATCACAAATCACTAGCTTCCTAACATAATTTACATTTTATTTTATATAAACACTTAGTAAACTTACTGAAGGTAAGATACGCCTTCTTGAAATTTTTTAGGCGTATTTTGGCATTTTTTCACAATACACAAAAAATTGTAATTTTTATTATCAAACAATTGCACCAACAGCATATACTACACAAACCACTAACTATTTGAAATTGTTTTTATTATTTAAATGTATTTTAATTAATAATTTTAAAAATTTATAATTGCGCAAAATTAAGACGTCACTTCATACAACAAAAACTTGTTTGACGGGTTTTTATTTCTGAGATATGAGTAAACTATATGCATTTTTTATATAACCATCCTGTTCTGGCTTGTGACAGATGAAATAGCAAATTTTATATGGGTAAAATCTTATCACCCGTTCTATAGAGCTTTAAATTCTTTGCAAAAATGTTTTTCTGGCATACTGTAAACAGTTAGTGTAAATTTATTCGAAAACAAATTAAATTGGGAATATTTTTACTATCCAATTTCGATACGGAAAAAATATTTCCTAAATTATAAAATTTTAGATCAAACATGCTTTCTCAGTAGGCCAGAAAATGATATTTTTGAGAAAAATACTATGAAAATATTTTTCCTAATTCCTTTTCCTATAGGAAAAACCAGAATCGAGCTGCAGAGCAGATAAAGTATTTAAACACAGCATAGTCTACAAACCGGCAGTGCTGCATGCAGCACTTTTTTTAACTTGTCTTCGACTAGGCCGTGTTCAATACGCGATGTTAGGAATTTGACATTTTGCTGAATTAAAAAAAATTGTAGCACGCATTTTTTTACCAACCGCACTATCCACTATCTCATCCGCTTGTGTTGTACTACCATTTGCATTTTGCACGAGTTTATAGAATAATTTTGTTTCAAATAAATTTTGTAATTTACCGAAATCTAAAGATCCAAGTGTAATTAATTTATCTACCAAGTCTAGTTCATTCCAATTGTTAAAGTATTTTTAGAAGTAATATCAAATTAATAACGAATTTTAGAAAAATATTTTCACGCCGAATACAAGATGGATGAATGGGGAGAAGAGTCTTCAGCTCAACAACCGCCACAATACCAACCGCCGTCGAGAGATGGAGGATATCAGGATAATAGCAATTCTCGGTACAATTCTCGAAGTTATGATAACTCTAATCGTCGTGAAAGGGGTGGAGGAGGAGGTAACCGCTATCCAGATAATGGTGACCGGAATAACCGATATCAATCCGGGCAAGGCGAGAGAAACACTCGATACCAAGATCAAGGTGATCGTGGCAACCGGTATCAGGGTCAAAGCGATCGAGGCAATCGTTATCAAGATGGCGAGCGGGAGAATCGCAATCATGGGGGACGACCATATGGTGGTCATCAGGATAGGCGAGAAGCGTCGGACTCGTATTCACAAAGTAAACCATCATATAGAAATGATAGTTATGAATGTACCGAAAGTATGGAGGTCGACCCAAATCACATTAAATTCATTATTGGGAAAGGTGGCAGTAAAATTCGCGAAATTGAAAGTAGCTGTGATGTAAAGTTACAGGTCGGTGAGTACCTCTTAAAATCACATTTTGTTTTACAAAGAATCAATATTTTGTTTTGTTTTTAGATAAAAACGACAATAATGTTAAAATATCCGGGGCGACGATGGAAAATATCAACAAGGCCATTGATGTTATTAAAGAGGTAACTAGCGGTGGTGGTGGTGGAGGAAACCGACCAAATAGAAATGATAGTTACGCTTCTTATGAATGTAGCGAAAGTATGGAGGTTGACCCAAATCACATTAAATTCATTATTGGGAAGGGTGGCAGTAAAATTCGTGAAATTGAAAATAGCTGTAATGTAAAGTTACAGATCGGTGAGTATAAAATCTCAATTTTTTGTTTTACAAACAATCAATGTTTTGTTCTGCTCTTAGATAAATACGACAATAATGTTAAAATATCTGGGGCAACGATGGAAAATATCACCAAGGCCATTGATGTTATTAAGGAGGTAACTAGCGGTGGTGGAGGCAACCGTTACTCATCTACGTATGAAACGACTTAACTTTGTTAATTGTTTGTTATCTCGTAAATGTACCAGAAAAATAAATTTTCATTCTCTTAAGCTTGCACTTTGTTTATTTACCTTGGACATTATTTTTAAGTTGGTTTTTATTCTAAATTTAACCATTTTCCTTTGACGATTGTCGTTTAAAGAGCAAAGTTTAGTATGTACATATGCATGAAGAGCATACATCAGCACTTAAATACTACTGGAGCCCCATTTTAAATACGAATCCAAACAAATAAATTCGTATAGTTGGTTTATCTGACTGAATACGAATTCGTACCTACTTGGTATGTCTGTCAATTTCCGTTATGCCTCATATTCTAGAAAATTGTTCCGTGTGCAAATTTTTTTAGGTAAATAAGAAACATCCGCTTTATAAAAATATTTAATATGATGCGAGAAACATACAGAGATGCCATAATTTTTTTATGGGATGAATTTATTTTCTATTCGACTTTTTTGCACATGAGACAAGAAAAGAAATATATCCATGCAAAAATTAGCAATTTTTTGAGCTAAAACTACTATAAAATGAAAATGTTGCTACAAAATCGACGATCCAGTATTTTTTTGATGATTTTAAAATTACAAAAAAACCCATTTTGTTTATATAAAAAATGTTTAAGGATTCATAATATAACCCGTAGACGCCGTAATTGAAAATATGTAACTAATAATCCTATAAGAAAATTATGGCATTATACCATCTTTATTCCGGCCGGTGATCACAATTGTGTACATAAAAAAATCGGACACGTGTGGCGTGAGTGACATGAGAACCATGAAAAACAAAACGCCATTTATGCGGTTTACACATAGAGCCTCGCCACACTTTAATTCTTTCGTCGTGATTCAATGATCTCAAAAAATCAATCGCCGTCCACATTTGATTTCTTTGCGCGTTTCTTTTTTTATGTATGTGCGTTATGTTTTTTGATTTATTAATATTGTAAAAAATGTTTATTATTTGCTGCGAAAACTGCTTCCTTGGTTGAAAAAATATGTTTTTTGCACTCGAAGTGCAAATCAAACTAAAATTAACCCAAAAACGACAAATAAACAAGGTGTCCTTGAAAAATTTATTTTTGTTGATGTGCGAGAATCAGTTGAATCAAAAAAAATTTTTGCTGAAAAAAGAATCAAGAATTTCCCCGCCAAAAAATTAGTTTGTGGGTGAAGGGGAAGGGAACGAGGAAAGAATCACGACAAAAGAATTAAAGTGTGGATCCACGGATAGTGTGTATATTGGAGGTTGAGTGTGAGTTCACGGAATGAGATAAAAAAAACTGGCTTTTTTTTACCATTTTTTGCTCAAAAAATTGGTCTACGGTTGTCTATCGCACATCCTTTAAAAAAATGTCAACACAAAAAATAATTTTGTGATAAATGCATTTTAAATTGCTATACTTGACTATTTATTTTATAAAGCTAATAATGAATAATCTCAGCATCATCACAGTAACGTTAGCAATTAAAAAAAAATTAAATGCATTTATCTCAAAACTGTTTTTTTGTGTTGACAGTATTTAAGAGGATGTGCGATATGTTTACTGTTGTTTTGTATTTTTTGTTTGCAATTTCTGCTTTGTTTACGATTAGATGGGGCTTTATTTTAATTTAATCGAATAAACGTATGTCTGGGGATTACAAATACACAATATTCGGTTTTATACACACATCACAATTTATTAATTATCAAATAATTTATAGCCCAACAGTTTGTAACAAAATAAAAATTTTATTTCTCATCCTAATTGTTTCACTTAAATGCATCTCGCATATTTATTTCATTTATTTTATATAATAACTTTAAATAAAATTATCTAAGGCGATAACCTAACAAATTCATTCAAAAAATGTCAAAAATAAACAATAACAAAAAATATTTGAGCAAAATTATTGCTCATACTTCGGGTTATTTTGTTACTATGTTGGTACGACTAAGATTGCTCAAAAGATGGAAATATTTTAACTAAAGCTGGATTAAATTGGGCGGGGTTTAGTTGAATATGAAAGATTTGATTGGCTGAAGTTGGATAAAAAATAATCCCGTTCCCTGAACTCTCCATGAAAACAAAACAATCTGCTACGCTGCTTGGTGTTCACGCCCATAAGCAGCCGTTAGTGTGGATTGCTTGGAATATGTTGCGCTGCTCTTGGTGTGTAACCTGGGTTGAACCTTCAATAGATATTTCTTTCCTGTTAACACAATTGTGTGGGTAAGGCAAAAGAATCATGTCAAAAATTTATTTTTGTATGAGTTGTGAAGCTTACTTACACATTTGTGTATTCCTTTCAAACTTATTTTCGTCCGAAAAAAACACTATTACTATACACACAATTGTGTTAGTTGTACTTCAAAAGAAGCGAAATTTTTTATCAACAACGCCATTACATACTATGCTTTTTTACTCACACATTTGTGTGGTTTGGGCTTTAGCTAAGCCAAAATTATTTTTTTTTGGTAGAAAAAAAATAATATATATGTACACCAATATATTATATGTATTGGTGTTTTTAAGGATTGAGCTGGGGTGGGATGTTGTAACATCAATTTTTTCGATATTTATCGAATATTGTATCTCTTTTTCCTAAAATAAAATTACTTGTCATTTCGCTTTTCAATTTTGCTTTCAATATTGCGGTCGCACGCTCTTAGTGTACGTTTCGACTAAAGAATGCGTTGCTATTTTAGCAAAGCAGCTCACACGAATAGTATACATACAAAAAAAATTGTGTTCAAACACAATTTTTTTTATACACACATGTTAAAAAAACAAAGAAAATAGCAACCAAAAAGTACTAATGCCGAGATGTTTTTTGGTTGCTATTTTTACATTAGTACTAAAATATAAAAATTCCCAGAGGAAATTTAATATTTGTACATCCCTCCATTCATGAATGACAGCTCTCGTGTTGCATACATAATTTTGCCCACACAAATCATTTTTTAATTAGTAATATTAACATATATACTTATAGACATTTCTTAGAACCCCTTAATTATTTATTTATCTCTTTTTTGTTTTTCGATAAAGTATCACTCATAAAATACGTAGGTGATAGAATAAGAGTAGAACGACATAATGTTTTCTTCGATTAGGTAGAGATCACACTAGAAACAATGTAATTGATAAATGAAAAAACGTTAAATTTTATTCGTGATGAAAGAGATGTAAATTTCGGTAGTATCGAAAAAAGTGATGTTACAACATCCCACCCCTGGATTGAGCTAACTCGATTCTACAAATTTAGTGGATCGAATCGAGTTAACGCGAAGTTGACTCGATCCCGTATATTACCGTGTTTCGATATACCGAGTTAAAACGGGTTTAGGTTTCGTTGAGTTGAAAATTTGTTGGAGCTAAAGGATGAAACACACCAAGAAGCAGCAGCGAGCAGCAAATTTAAATTTTGGCTTATTCGCTTATTTTTATAATTGAAAAATTTAAATTTAAAGAAATTGTATTGAATGGCGCGGCATCAATAGGTTCCACACCCAGCAGCTTTAATTTGCTGCTCTTTGCTGCTACTCATAACCTCGATAAAATTTGCACAATTCAATTTTACTACTAAAACAAAACAATCTGCTGCGCTGCTTGGTGTTCACGCCCATAAGCAGCCGTTAGTGTGGATTGCTTGGAATATGTTGCGCTGCTCTTGGTGTGTTTCATCCTTAAATCGTGCCATTTCCATGAACCCGAGTTAAGTTGACAGCTATGTTAATATTTTTTTCGTAATTTCACTCGTTTTATTTTAAAATATTTTTATTCAAAATCTGTATTTTAATAATTTACAATGAGCGTCATTTTAAAATACACGTAAAAAGCATTTATATTGTTTCCATGCAGAGTTGAAAGTGGCTTGAGTTGGAGTTAGTGTTCATGGAAACAGAGTAGAGTTATAAAAGATACAGTAATAAAGAGTTTTACCTTATAACTCGAAATCATAAATATGTAGATGCTTATTTTTTCTTCTATAACGACGATATATAAGCCAAACATTTACACAAAAAAAAATCTTCTTTCATTTCGGTTCAATGTTTATTTTATCCATATCGCACAAAACTTCTTTGTTTCATTTTATACTAATCGTACACACGAAAATAAAAGCAAATTAAAAACACATGCGAAAAATGGACGGTATTTTTTTCTTACTACTTTGAAACCGATATCACCCCAAATTTATTTTATTGTTTTATCACTACACAACACACTCGAAAAATAAAATAAAATTATAAACACATTCGAATAGAACTATTCTCAAAAATAAAAATAATACTCTCTCAAAAATAAAATTTATACCTAAAATCTACATGTCAAAAATGGTGTTAGTTCGGCTTCACCGACAATTTTTATTCACCCAAGCTAAGCGAGATTTTAGTTTCTGGTTTCAAACTACGTCGCAGTAGATTTTTATGTAAACCCTTATTTTATATTAAAACACCAAATTTTTTTGTATTGTTTTATTCTGTTCTCTCGAAAATTAAATTTAAACAAAAATCTACATCTCAAAAATGGCCTTGAATTTCTTTATTTTCATTTCTATTTTTTCATTTGGGATTCACCGAAAAATTTAATATCGCAGTTAAAATGGATTTTGTAGGTAAAAGCATATATTAAATAATTTATATATAGGACGTTCGTGTTCTTTTTTCTCTTAGCTTATCGCATTTACCGTAATTAGATTTTTTGTAACGGTGTCGCTTTTGTCGTTTTTCGAACTTTTTTCGAAAAATTGCCGTTGTTTGTTTACTTTTCTGTTTAGACAACTAAGCTAAGCAGTTAAATTTAGTTTTACTTTTTCACCAGCTATGTTGATTTTCGAGTTTTTTTCGAACTTGTACTAAAACAGCTAACTTCACTCTTGTCTTATAGAAAAAAAATTTAGAACACGATTTTTCAATGCAATGTCCTATATTGATACTATTTAATATTTGGTAAAAGAGGAAAGAATGGAAGGTGAAGCCGGTCTTATGAGACTACGTGTAGCACGGACGATTAAGCAGTTAAATCGGATTTTGTTGGTAAAGGGGAAAGAAAGGAAGGTGAAGCCAGTCTTATGAAGCCGTGTGTGGCTTGGCCCTATGATATTTTACTTTGTTGTTGTTTTAGTACAATCAGTACGATACAATGGTATTTTTTCCGAAATCCCGATGTCATGTTCGCAGGCATTCTTAGGGGTTTCACGAAATAATCAATATCATTCCGCCATTGCACACTTTGATTCTTTCGTCGTGATTCTTTTCTCGTTTCCTTCCCCTTTACCAACAAACCAATCCCACCACAATTACAGGCCGATTTTTAAAAAGTCGACGTTAGTATGAGTATTATTTAACAAAAACTGACAAAACCATACAAAAAAAGGTTGTTTAGAAAGAATGTTATGATTCGCTGATTTTGTCAGTAAATCGCTTGTATTTCACAAATAAAATAAAAAAAATTACTTTGTCAGTGATCACTATAAATAATCAACCTTTGGTAACAATTTTCACGAAAAATAAATTTAATATTTCGAAATTTTCATTTAGTATTTTTCGTTTTTAAACCACAACTCCACTTTGCCTACGCGTCATAATCGGCACATGATTTTACCACACGAGAAAACACGCAAATACAAAAAATAATAATTTCTTGGTTTTGTTTTGTAACTTTTAAGATCGAGGCACATAGTTTTCGCTCCGTTCCGACCTTTAAGTTGAATATGTCAAAATGTATGGAAAACCGAAAACATGCTCACAATGTTAAGCTTAAAGCCTCACCGAACCGAAAGAGTTGATCAAATTTCAATTAAAACTTAAACAATATCCTCAAATTATTTATTTTGGCATTTATGGTTATCGTTTTTTTGTCAATGTGTAAATCTTCACTCACTATTAAATCAATTGATATGAAATTATAAATAATTGATTGAATTGAAACAATATTGTGAGAAATAAAAAAGTTCGGTTTATCAAATAACACTAAAACAACTCAAAACGAAACGAAAGCTATGTACGCGAGATTTTAAAAAACTTACTGAAAACGAAACGAATTGGAACGGAACGAAAACTATGTGCCTCGACCTTTACTTTGATTTGTTTTGCTTTTTATTTAGTAAAAAAAATGTATGTTGCGACGGAAGGGTGTATATTATGTCGAATTTTAAAAAAAAAAATTAAGAATAAAATTGAATTAAAATTTCACTAATTAAATTTATTAAATTTACGAAAATGAATTTTAATAAATTTAATACATTATTTCAATTGTTTTCAAATTGGAAAAAATTCTTACAGTAGTTAAATGTAAACATGAGTACAGTGGGGAGAAAAAACGGAACTGATTGAATGTTTACCAATTTCTTTTTATGTGTATATTATACCTATGTAAACGGAAAATTTTGTAAAATAAACTATCGAAACATTGGTACATACTTAGTGGTAACGGTGTGATTTTTATTCCATAATCAAATCATGTATACATAATTTTCTTAGATAGAATATACTAAACTATGTTAAAATATCGCTTTCCATTACAATTACATATTTAAATTAATATATTAATTACATAACACAGTATATTAATAATTAATGTATAACGTAAACTAAATACAGGATATGCAACAAGAGCGTGTACAGCAAAACTCTAAGTAAAAATAAAACTACAATTTTTTTTTGTTTTTATTATGAAAGTTTGTTGTATTTTCTAGGGTGCTATTACCTAAAACATAGTAAAGTCACAATTACTGTTAATAATTGCGTGGCTCCTATTGCCCATATTATAAACCAATTTTTCTGCATACTGTGGTGTTACATTTTTCCATATCTTTCGGACCACTCGCGCTAGAGCCATATATTAAATAACTTATATATAGGACGTTCGTTTTCTTTTTTTCTCTTAGCTTATCGCATTTACCGTAATTAGATTTTTTGTTACGGCGTCGCTTTTGTCGTTTTTTCGAAAAATTGCCGTTGTTTGTTTGCTTTTTTGCTTAGACAACTAAGCTAAACAGTTGAAACAGTTAAATTTAGTTTTACTTTTTCACCAGCTGTGTTGATTTTCGAGTTTTTTTAACGAGTTTACTAAAACAGCAAACTTCACTCTTGCCTTATAGAAAAAAAAAATTAGAACACGATTTTACAAGGCAATGTCTTATATTGATACTATTTAATATTTGCTAGAGCGCTCAAATTGTGTATGTGGTACATTTTCAGCTTAATGTTCATGAGTGCCCATTAATTTTGATCGGATTGGAATTGAGATGGCGAATCCAATGTAGTAATGCCCTTTTTGAGTTCAAATTTCGATCAAAGTAGGCTATGGTGTTTTTGATCGTTGTCTTCTTGCAAGATCTAATTAGAGTTCCCCGCTCCAAACCATGGGGTCAATTCGCGTTCCGTGAAATAATGAAAATGAAAAGTTTTTTTCATTAGCAATCGAGTAGGTTTGCATTCTCCATAAGAAATTTTGATTTCAACAGTAAAATTTAAAATTACGTGCAAAGAATTCAAACGACTAGATTCCCAATGAAAAAAACTTTTCATTTTCATTATTTCACGGAACGCGAATTGACCCGTGAATTTTATTTCAGGATAGATGGTAACAAACCTCGTGAATAAATTTTATTCATGAAAAGTGCGTTTAGGTTCCGTGTGGAAACGATTAATTTAACAAAACCTTGCTTGGTGAAGCATCCCCATACATGGAGCTAGGGCGGGTGCTTCACAGTTCGGACAAGTCTTTTTTTTTTTGCTTAGTTCGCCAAACACGCCTTTTATCATTAACACCCCAAAAGGATGACTCATCGGTAAATATAATATTCGCAAAATCTTTGTTTTTATGTTCATTCGCACACTGTTGTTGCTTTTCTATGTATTTTTGTGTTGCCAGTGGTTTGACCAAAGTATTTCCATATGCGTAGCCATGTTCTTTCGTATGGTTGTTTTTGAGTAAAATAGTATTCTTTTTCGCGAATTTCTGCCACAGCTGCATCCAGCGTAAGCGAAGAATTGTCATCAAATAACTGTATTATGGTTTCATCCTCCTTTTTCGTAGTGGTTCGGATTTTACCTCTATCTGGCAAATAGTCAACATTTTTATATACCGAATGATGTGTAATTCTCTTCTATACAAATGTTTTTGATTTTTTTTATATATTTTGATGCACTTATGGTAATGTTACTAAAGGAGAGAGAGGGGCAATAGTTCACATTTCTAGCTCCATTAAAAGATATAAATGAGTTAGTGGACGTAAACAAGGATTTTTAACGTTTTTTCATGATATATTTTCGTTTGTATGCCACCAAGCTAATTTTTCAATACTACTCATACTAACTCAGAATTTTTTTTTATGCATAAAAATCGGCCTGTATATAGTGGTATTGAACAAACTAAAAACAGTTTATGTTTGTAAAGGGGAAGGGAACGAGGAAAGAATCACGACGAAAGAATCAAAGTGTGGAACCGTGGATTTTAAAATTACTGCTTTTTTCACTGCGATTACCGTTTCACAAAAAAAATCATTTATTTATGATGACAAAGTTTTTTTCGTGTTTATGTTTATTGGGCCTGCACACATTCAAACCGTATTTTTTAAGCTTGCACTCAACTTGGCCGTGTTCAATACGCGATGTTACGAATTTGACATTTGCTGAATTAAAAAAAAATTGTAGCACTTGCATTTTTTACCAACCGCACATTCTCATTCGCTTGTGTTGTCTACTCATTTGCATTTTGCATTGCATGAGCGTTTTCGAAGAAATTTTGTAATTTACCGAAATCAAAAGATCAAAGTAAATTAATTTATCTACCAAGTCTAGTTCATTCCAATTGTTAAAGTATTATTAGAAGTAATAACACATAGAAAAATATCTTCACACTGAATACAAGATGGATGAATGGGAAGAAGAGTCTCCAGTTCAACAGCCGCCTCAATACCAAGCGCCTTCGTCGAGAGGTGGAGGATATAATCAGGATACTAGCAATTCTCGGTACAATTCGCGAAGTTATGATAACTCTAATCGTCGTGATAATCACGACAGATCGTTTAATAAAGACCGCGGGGGTGGAGAGGGTAACGATCGAGGTAATCGCTATTCAGATAAAGGTGACAGGAATAATCGATATCAATCCGGGCAAGGCGAGAGAAACAGTCGATACCAAGATCAAAGTGATCGTGATAATCGGTACCAAGAACAAAGTGATCGTGGTAGTCGATACCAAGATCAAAGCGATCGTGGCAACCGGTATCAGAGTCAAAGCGATCGTGGAAATCGTTATCAAGATCAGAGCGAGCGGGAGAATCGCAATAATGAGAGACGACCATATGGTGGTCATCAGGATAGGCGAGAACCGTCGGACTCATATTCACAAACTAAACGACCATATAGAAATGATAGTTATGAATGTACCGAAAGTATGGAGGTCGACTCAAATCACATTAAATTCATTATTGGGAAGGGTGGCAGTAAAATTCGCGAAATTGAAAGTAGCTGTGATGTAAAGTTACAGATTGGTGAGTATTTAATTTAATTTTTTGTTTTACAAAGAATCAATTTTCTGTTTTGCTTTTAGATAAAAACGACAATATTGTTAAAATATCCGGGGCCACGATGGAAAATATTACCAAAGCTATTGATATTATTAAAGAAGTAACTAGCGGTGGTGGAGGTAACCGTTATGCATCTACGTTTGATAAAGCAATGCGAACAAATTTTAACGAGGTTGAAGATGATGGGCTGAATCTCAATAAATCTGGACCTATCGACTGGAATAAGGTCAATGAAAACTTTGAAAAAAACAAAAACTTAAGATGGGCTCATTTACCCGAACTGAAGAAAGACTTTTACGAAGAGGATCCCGTCATTGCAAAACTAACTGAGGATCAAATTGCAAGTATCCGGAAAGAAAAAAACAATATTATGGTAAGCAGAGTATTTCTCGAAGAGAATACTGATGGTGCGAACATTCCGAATCCGATTCTGGAATTTGAACAATGTTTTCGTAAGTACCCGGATTTGTTAAATGAATTGAAGAAGCAAAATTTTACAACACCGTCCCCAATTCAGAGTCAGGCTTGGCCAATTTTATTAAAGGGCGAAGATTTAATTGGAATTGCACAAACTGGTACTGGCAAAACATTGGCTTTCATACTACCGGCTATGATTCACCTTATCCATCAACCGATTCCGCGAAGCGAACGTACTGGACCTAATGTTTTGGTTCTAGCTCCAACACGAGAATTGGCACTTCAAATCCAGCAAGAGGTGCAAAAGTATCAATTTCGTGATATAAATGCGGTTTGTATTTACGGTGGTGGTGATCGAAAAGAGCAAATAAACAAAGTGGAAAAAGGCGTTGATATCATTATTGCTACGCCGGGTCGACTGAATGATCTAATAGAGGCGAAGGTAATAGATATCAGCTCGATTACTTATATTGTGCTTGATGAGGCTGATCGCATGTTGGACATGGGATTTGAACCTCAAATTCGTAAAACATTAATTGATATACGGCCAGATCGGCAATCTGTGATGACGAGCGCTACATGGCCATCCGCTATCAGACGATTAGCTCAAAGTTATATGAAAAATCCGATACAGGTGTGCGTCGGATCATTGAATCTAACAGCTGTTCATTCCGTATCTCAGGTCATTGAAATAATGGATGAAGAAGAAAAGTTTTATAATGTGAGTAAATTATTCTTTTTAATACATATTATATATAAGGCCTTATATTATTGTTGGGATTTTAATTTCAGATTAAAAAGTTCGTAGCAAACTTGAAACCCACCGATAAGGTAATCATATTTTGCGGTAAAAAGGATCGTTGCGATGATATGGCAAGTGATTTCATTCTGGATGGAATTAATAATCAATGTATACATGGCAATCGAGAACAGATAGACCGAGAGCAAGCACTTAAAGATATCAAATCTGGGAAAGTACAAATTTTGATTGCAACAGATGTAGCATCTCGGGGCATCGATATTGATGATATCACGTAAGAAGTTTTCTTGGGGATTTTTGTTAAAGTAATAATATTTTTTTTTATTAAAATAGGCACGTCATTAATTATGATTTCCCAAGAAACATTGAAGAGTATGTACACCGTGTAGGTCGAACCGGGCGGGCCGGACGGACTGGGACCTCAATCAGTTATGTAACCAGAAGTGATTGGGGCATAGCCAGTGAATTAATACCAATTTTAACAGAGGCTGGTGAAATGGTTCCGGTTGAGTTGCAAGATATGGCCGAGAGGTTTGAGAAAATGAAGCAGCGTCGTGCGCTTGAAGGAGGTGGTGGTGGTCGTGGAGGCGGGCGAGGACGAGGAGGAGGTGGTTTTCGCAGAAATTAAGAAGCATAACTTCGTTTTATTGAATTTTTATTTATATACTGTTGAATGAAGTATTTGATTAATTTTTGAATTAAAGTTTTAATTTTTTTCTTGAACAAAATGCGTTTGATTTATTCAGTCGATAAAAACAGTTGATGCGAGTTCTTGCAATTGCTACTAACAAAATCTTAAGATTTTAAGCGTATTCCGTATTGCATTGGTAAAAGTGGATTTGGATTTACAATTTTCAAAATCAACAGCCATTTTCGTATTTAGCTTTTGGTTGGCGAGTTAAAAGGTATTTTCGTTAGTACTAAAAATTGGATTAAATTTTCGTAAAACCAATTTTTTTGGATTTATATGAATCCATTCCGAATTAACATATAGGTAATACAATTGTTGTAAGTAAACCAATGCATTAATGCAAGCCGACGTCTTTTACCTGCAGCGCTGCAGCGATTCACTACATAGCAAAGCAACGCTCTCAAACGACAACCGACAGAAATTCAAATTATCAAAAATCATGTGGAATTTTTTCGTTTGTACTAAAATAATTATTCAAAATTTCAAATGTGTACTAAAACAAATTGAATCAAGCAGCGTGTACCCGTCTACCCACAACTGTCCGAAGTTTATTCAAGTAAAAAGTCTTAAATCGTAGTTAATCTCGTAGATTTTACTAAATTTTAAACGGTAAAAATGTTTTTCCGAATTGAACTGTTAAATAAATTCAGCCACGGCCGGTTTTGTGAATCTTGGCTGGCAGCTACATCGCCAACATTATTTCGTCGCCATTATCACAAAAATAATGTGCTCAAGATTTCTGTGACAAAAATTTGGTAAGCACTTTGAAATTGTACATAACGAAAATATTTATAATTTTTTATTTGCGTTTCAGTAATGATATTCAAGAGATGTGGAATACCAATTCGGACCAGGTGAAGGACCGATTATCACTTTTCCTTGCCTCACAGCTTTTATATGGGACCGTCTGTATTCATCAGAAACAAGCTCATTTTTTGTACGAAGCGACACTCGAACTCTATCTCCTAGAACGTGAGATGACGAAACTGGTTCGAGACAACCTACCTCGAATTAAAAGTACAAATGCCAAGCAAACAGTGACCAAGCCAAAGAGGGTTCCAAAAAGCTTAAAACGCACGAGCCAGCAGGTAATACCAAACGAAAACATTTTCTTAATAGAAGATCATGGTTTGGCTGCATATCAAAGCCAAAACAATGCTCGTGAGCAAGAGGATCTAGAAAAAAGTGTAGCAGAACTTTTACAGGAGCCCGATAATTTAAGCGTTGAAAACGCATCGATTACGATGATAGAAGAACCCATACCAACAACACATCATGATATGGATGGTGAGCTACATGCGAACGAACAGCAAATATTTAATGACCCTGAGTATTGTGAATTCATGAATTTTAACGAAGACGTTCATCCAGCAAAACGATCGAAACTTCAGGAAACGCCAAGTTCAATGTTCGAAGTGCCGCTAGAAAACCCATCCAATATTCTGTGCTATTCCAACCCGAATCTTGTCGAATCTAATTTAGATTTGATTAATCGGGTGAACCGATCTGCTACAACGTCATATTTTGATCATTTCTATCAGCAAATTAACACGGGTTCAACTCCGTTGCGTGACCAGCAGCAACCGGAACCATTTATAGATAATTTAAACAACCAGTCAAAACTGCCGAATACCGTTGTTGCGGGTAGTACGATAGAATCTGCGATCGAAGTAATTCAACCACCGGAGTCTGAAAAAAACGCGGCCGTCACATTAACTCCGCCACTGTTAACAATTATAAAACCAACGAATATTAAAGCAGGCAAAAAAAGGATAAAGATCGATTCTGTTATTGAACTTACAGATATACGCATATATAATAACATCCAGGATTATTCATCTACGCTTCGCGTATCTCATCCCACCGATGATGTTATGTCGCTCTGGAATGTGGAACTCAGACGCGATCAATTTCGTACGCCAGCAAATAAGATTTTAGGCATACCATTGTGCAACTTGTTCAGACGACATTTAATTACAAATCCAGTAGCAGTCGATACTGGTATATTTAACGGTTTAATCAATCCATTCGAGGTACCACCACCGCGCCGAGATCATACTAAACGCCGTGCTGAAAAACGCACTCACGATGATCGAATAGTAAAACCGATCGAAGCACCAGCAATAGAAATTCGATTATCAACGGAAACTGTGCCAATGATAATGCCGCCGGAAATTACTTTGCCAGACGAATCGGATATAAATCCACCACCGAATCCAGTAATGGAAGCGACGGATATTCCATCATATTTGCCAGAAAGTTTATCTGAACTAACCGATTCAATGGCTAAACATAAATTTGGTAAAACTGAAGTTTATCGGCAATTGGAAGTTTTGAGGAAGAAATCGGTATATCCAATTGGACTGCACACATTGTGTACAGGGTTGAAAAAGCGAAAATATGTTGCAATGGTTTTTTATTCGTTGTTGTGCCTACAGAAGGACGGCTTGGTAAAACTAATTTGTAATTCGGATATTAATCGGGAAATTTATCACATTGAGCGAGCCGATTATATGAAGTTGGATTAAAACAAACTTATTTTATTTTGTTGAATTTTATTTTTATTTCATTTATAAATTGAATACATTGAATACTGAATTCAATTTGATGAATTTTAATTTGACTGTTTTCGTCTTACTCGTTGTCTGGCCTTTACATTTGTTAAATTTGGACATTGCTTTTATACGTAAGCGAGTTTTAAATCCTGAATGGAGGGGTATGCCTCCTAGGTAGACCACTTGTTAATCTAACAAAATAAAGTTTGGGTGAAGTTCCGCGAAGTATATTCACCATGAGTGGAACTAAGCTATTTCTTAATTGAATGATCAATCCTAGTTTTCCCTCCCTCTTTAGCTTTCACATCCCATGAATGGATTTTGCCGCCTGCACTATGGTCCTCCAACCGTCTCGTTCCATCGCTGTCGTTCTCCAGTTTCGACATCTTAATATGTGTAGATCTTGTTCGACGTCGTCACGCCAGCGCAGTCGGGGTCTTCCTCTACAACGCAGACCGGCTGGTTGTTGATGGAACAATTTATTGGTCATCCGTTGTTGTAGACACCTTGCAATCCGAAGATATCGCTACCTCCGAGAAGTTTTTTTATTTCGTGATTCACGAATGCGATATTCTTTGTTCACGACTTTAATTAGACCAATGATTGATGCTGCGTACATGACATGGGAAATAAAACCATAATACTCGCTCCCGAACTCAAAACTAATCAAATTTCGTGAAATGCTTTATGCCCGCCCCTCCTACTAGTTCGAAGTTGAAATATTTTTAACTTTGTTGTTGTTTTAATACATTTTGTGTGATACCATGGTATTTTTTCCGAACGAACTCCCGATGTCATGTATGCAGTCTGAACGAATTACTTACCTTAGTTTCGAAGGTAGATAACAATCTACAATCGTTAGAGGTCATAGCCCAGCTCTCGTTTCCGAAAGCCATCACAGGTCTTATGAATGCTTTATAAAGTGCGAGCTTGCACGACTGCCATAGATGCCCAGTAGTACAAATCAGCGCACAAAGAGCGCATAAACAGCATATAATTAGAGCGCTCAATTTTTACTTCAAATTGATGCACCTAATTCCATGCTATTCGTATTGTTGTCGACCGAAAACTCGGCTTTATTTCCCCTAAAAATTAATTTATCTCTCTTTCATTTCGATTTGAGTATAATATGTAACTGTTAACCGTTGGTTTACCAGAAAATAATATTTTTTTAATGTATTTTGTTGTATCAAAACCAAACACAATCATATATTATTGATTGTGTTTGGTTTTGGTTGTATGTACCAAATGTGTATTGTCATTCAGGTACAACTACACATTTTTTTAATTTTGTATACTTACTTTATATGTTATCCATATCCATCTGAAAAACATTTACAAACATTGTCATACGTATGCATTGAATATGTTTCAAATCAACGCACACCTATTACCTTCAGCTGAAATCTGGAAACTGATAGAAATGAAATAATAATTTTTGAAATGAAATTGATAAAAAAGAGATTAGGTGGGGGTAAAAATGCAGTGCATAGAAAAAACCGAAGTAAATTTATTTGTTTTCTCGCTTCGACGTGTGCAAATGTTTCCATCTGTTTCATTCTGCTATCAGCGTTTGTTTGCTGGGTGTTTAGATCGCAATAATTTTGATCGTGCGTAGAAAATTCGTTGTCCTGCAGCGATTCTGCAAATTATGGTCGCCAATTCCGAGATTTGCCATGGAAATGTTTCTGGGTGTTGCCAAAAATTTGGTTTTGCTACTGTTCACCTCCAAACCAAGTCCAAAGTGTCCTTGATATCGCTAGGTCTTCCGCCAAGTGGTACGATATCAAGCACCATATTTTCTCGCGGTTGATACTTTCATATGTCTATCGTACCCCAAAATTTTTTCCATATTGTAACCCCAAAATTTTTCCAAAATCATCCTCATGGTGAGGCAGTGGTCAGTGGTCGATCGGTTGGGATGAAAACTACATTGAGAGTCGTCAATGATCTTTTAGGCGAGGGGGTTGAGTCTGGATACCACAACGTTAGCCAACATTTTATAGGCAGCGTTCAATAGCGCTATGCGACGATAGTTTCTGTATTTAAGACGGTCGCATTTTTTGTGCAGGGGACATATGAGCGCGGTCTTCCAATTCTCCGGCAGCTCTTCTTGATCCCAAATAGAGACGATGAGACCGTATACACTACCACTCATAAGTGTTTAGGCACTGTCAAAACAGCATAAAACATATAAAAACTCAGTAAAAATGTGAAAATATTTATTTTTTAGGTATAGATACACATACATATATTTATGGCAATATACTAAATATGTAAATGTCAAAATTAAAACGCTTAATTTAAATTTTACTTTCATCTATGTGACCTCTTCTTGTTTGAACAATCGCAGCGCACACTCGAGGCATTCTCGCAATAAGTTTTCCCAGAGATTCTGGCATTATTGAGTTCCAAATTGATTGAAGTTTATTCCACATAACAGTAGCTAATGTTCGTGCTGATTGCTGTACTTTCCGGTTCAGTTTTTCTCACAATAACTCCATAGGGTTCAAGTCAGGGCTCTGGGGAAGCCATTCCATAAATTTAATCGTTCCTTCCTCCTCTAAATAGCGAAGATAGCTTTTACATAATTTAGATGAATGTTTTGGGTCATTATCTTCTTGAAAGATAAAATTTTGACCCTAAAGTCGAACTCCTGAGGTTATTGCATGGTTCTCCAAAATTTGTCGGTATCCTTCTTTTCTTATAGTATTTCGCTAATTTTCACAATATCGCCTACACTAGCACCAGCAAAACAGCCCCAAATCATCACTGAAACACCTCCATGCTTTACGGTAGCTCAGATCTCACGAGTATTTGTCTTCGAAGTTGTACCGAACACTTCAAATTTGGACTCATCCGTCCATAAAACCTTCTACCAATTTTCTACCGTCCAATGTCACGGGCCCATTTAAGTCGCTTTTGCTTATTTTGTTTACATAGTAATGGTTTCTTCATATCAATACGGTTATGGAGTCCGGCTTCTTGTAGGGGACGTTTAACCATAAAAATACCGGTTTTGGGTGACCAACAGTTAATTCTGCGATTATTTCCGGGGCTGAGTTTTAATTTTACTGTCGTGAGGTTCGGACGTAAAGTAAAACAAACGAAAAGTGCAGTGTTAGTGCTTTTTAACTTGTTATATCTTTTTTTCAATTGTGTGAATGGTTTTATAATTAAATACACACGGTGCAAAAAAACTAACATAAAATTGTAACTTAATAAGTGATGATGTAAGCGTGATGGGGCTTTTTCCCCAAAAAAGACTTCTTCAAACATCGAACGCCAAACAAAATCTACAACAAACTTGAACCAGTTTCATGTAGAAAGTATAAATATGGCAAGTGCAAGTGTAAAACAAGTGGGCAAAGTTCAGCACAGCCCAAAGAAAACACCTATGCCAATGATTAAAAGTGCTTCTTCGACAGAATTAATTATACCGCAGTTTAAAAACCAAAATCAAAACCGCGATGAAAAAATTAATTCATCAGCAAATTTAACAATGCAATACGAAAATAATAGTAATGAACTCAGTGCGACGAACTCTAGTGACCGTGGTCAGTGCGAAAATAACCTAGTGCAAACGGGAATGGATAGGTATATCACTGTTCAATCTAAAAGAAAACGTAGCCCGAGATCGGCCCAGTTTGCTGGCAGGAGCAAAGTGACACGGACTGAAGCAGGTGTTAACCAAATACCTCTTAACAATCGATTCTCTAGTCTAGAGGTCATTGACCCCAATGCAGTGCCAAATTCGAAAACTGAGAAACCGCCTCTAATTTATTTAAGAGAAGCATCTAACAATGAATTGGTTAACAACATCGCAAAATTAACAGATTCTAAATTTTATATTGAACCGCTCAAACGAGGTAATATAAACGAAACAAAGATTCAAACTTTCGAAATCGATGGCTTCAGAGCCCTAGTTAAACATTTCGACGAAGTTGGTAAAAAATACTACACATACCAGCTAAAAAGCCAAAAAGGGCTGACTGTTGTGCTAAAAGGAATTGAAAGCTGCGTAGATGTTAGCGACATACAAGCTGCACTTGCTGCGGAAGGTTTCCATGCCAAATCCATTGGTAATATAGTAAACCGTGAGAAGGTACCTCAACCAATGTTCCGTTTGGAACTAGAGCCAGAGGAAGAAAAGTCGAAAGGAGTTCATAAGATTTACAACTTAAAATATTTGTTACATCGCAAAATCGTAATTGAAGAACCTAAGAAGAGGTCTGGACCAGTTCAATGCATAAAGTGCCAAGAATACGGACACACGAAAGCATACTGCGCCTTAAATGAAGTTTGCGTTATTTGTGGTGAACTCCACGACTCCAAACAGTGCGAAAAGTCTCGCAATGACCCATCTGTGAGACGTTGTAATAACTGCGGTGAAAATCATACTGCAAACTACAGGGGTTGCGCAGTGTATCTGGACTTAAAACGCAGAATAAACCCTAAAATGAGAGCTGAGCAACGAATGCTGAATATGCAATTTAATCAGAGGGCCATGTTACCAAAAAATACAATAGTCACCAAACCATCGAGTGCAAACACACAAAACGATAACTTGGAGACATTTGCCAGCAGTTTTGCACAGCCAGGTGTTTCGTACGCAAATATCCTAAAAGGTAACAAACCGAAACCAAAAGTTCATTCTAATGAGGAGGACCTAAACATTCACACCATGATAAATAAATTAACCGAGACCATCCAAAGTTTCATGTTGATGATGGAAAGACAAATGAGCATGATGATGCAAAATATGAATACGCTTATGCAAATTATAGTCAAAAATCAAAAATGACAATTCTAAAAATAGCCATTTGGAATGCGAACGGGCTCTCGCAACATAAAGCTGAGGTACAAACATTTCTTATCGAACAAAATATAGACATCATGTTAATATCTGAAACACACTTCACAAAACAAAATTTTTTTAATATTACCGGCTATTCCGTTTATGACACCAAACATCCGGATGGAAAAGCACACGGCGGCACTGCAGTCTTAATAAAAAGAAGATTAAAGCACTACGAGCTCCAGAAATATGCTAAAGATCACATCCTGGCTACAACTGTCAGTTTGGAAGAATGGTCTGGGAAATTTTTAATATCGGCCGTCTACTGTCCACCGAAACACGCAATTAAAAAACAGCAATTTATCGATTACTTTAACCAGTTGGGAATCAAATTTCTAGCAGGGGGTGATTACAACGCTAAACATGTGCAATGGGGTTCGAGGTTGACGTCACCGAAAGGAAAGCAACTCTACGAAGCAATAAACGAGAAAAACCTTGATTATTTATCATCTGGACATCCCACATATTGGCCTACAGATAGAAAAAAAATTCCTGATTTAATAGATTTCTGTGTAATGCGAGGAATAGCACGCACCAATGCTCAAGTCGTTGACTGTTATGATTTATCATCAGATCACTCACCAATAATAGTAACAATAAGTACCCAAGCATTAAAAACTGAACCACCACAACGTTTAACAAACAAACTAACGAAATGGGTTCTCTATAGAAACATAGTAGATGTAAATTGTCATCTTGATGTTCCACTTCGCACACCAGAAGACATTGATGCCGCGATAGAAAACTTAAGTCAAATAATGGAAATGGCTGCAAAAAAAGCTACTCCGGAAAACAAAAATTCCGAAAAAAATATAAGGCTTTCAAGTAACATTCAAAAGTTATTAGCAGAGAAGCGGACAATTCGGCGGCTATGGCAGCTTCACCAATCTCCTTTGCATAAATGGAAATTAAATAGAGCTATTAAAGCTTTGAGAGAAGCAATACGGGAAGAACAAAATTTAGGAATACAGAATTACCTAAGTGAGCTCACAGCAACAGAAACAACAGATTACTCACTGTGGAAGGCAACAAGAAATTTAAAAAGACCAGAGGTATCGAACCCACCGATAAGGAAACCAGATGGTCACTGGGCCAGAAGTGACTTAGAAAAGGCTATCGCTTTCTCTAACCATCTACAAAAAGTGTTCACCCCAAACGAACAAAATAATGATTGCGTACTACCACAGCTTACGAGGGACGAGTCGAACCCAAACCCAGTAAAATTTAAATGGAAATGCGTCAAAAAAGTTATCAAAAACAGTATAAATCCCAAAAAAGCGCCAGGTCATGACCTAATAACTGGAAAAATGATCAAAGAATTACCAGATAGATGCATAAAATATATAACATATATTTTTAACGCGATTATGAGATGTGGATACTTTCCCCAAAAATGGAAAATATCTCAAATTATCATGATTCCTAAGCCAGGTAAAGACGAAACCCAAGTCTCGTCGTACAGACCAATAAGTCTACTTCCGATAATTTCAAAGCTTTTTGAAAAGATGCTATTACAAGAACTAATACCTATATTATCTGAAGGTCGCATTATACCAGATCACCAATTTGGATTTAGAGAGCAACACGGCACAATAGAACAAGTGCACAGAATTGTAAATACAATTAAGGTTTCCTTAGAAGAAAAGAAATATTGCTCGGCAGTTTTCTTGGATATTGCGCAAGCTTTCGACAAAGTATGGCATGAAGGATTAAATTACAAAATTAAAACTCTTTTGCCTAAACAATTTCATGCAGTTCTTGAAAACTACTTAGCCCAAAGGATGTTCCAGGTGAAACAAAATACGGCCACTACTGATCTAACCGAGATAAAGGCAGGAGTACCGCAAGGTAGTGTATTGGGACCTGTGCTATACTTGTTATTCACAGCTGACCTACCAATAACTGAAAAAATCGTCACTTCAACTTTTGCTGATGACACAGCTATATTATTTTCACACAAAAATCCTCAAACAGCATCGAGAGAATTACAAGAACATCTACACAAAATAGGAGATTGGTTAAAAACTTGGCGGATAAGGACGAATGAATGTAAATCAACACATGTAACATTCACATTAAATAAACGTACATGTCCAGCAGTAAAATTAAACAATATCACAATTCCTCAACAAACAAACGTCAAATATCTCGGTCTTCATCTCGATAGAAGATTGACATGGAAAAAACACATTGAAACAAAACGCAATCAATTAAAAATAAAATTTTCTAAAATGTACTGGATGATCGGAAGAAAATCGAAACTCTCTCTAGACTGCAAGGTTCTACTATACAAAGCGATCCTAATCCCCATATGGACATATGGTATCCAACTATGGGGCTCAACTAGTGCATCAAATATAGATATCGTACAAAGAACGCAAGCAAAGATACTTCGTAGCATTACAAATGCCCCATGGTATATTCGAAACAGCAACATCCATAGAGACCTAGGAATCAAAACTGTTAAAGAGACAATTAAATCATGCAGTCTAAAATACCAACTGAAACTGGAATCACACCCTAACGAATTAGCTAGAGATCTACTAAGGCAACCGAAATATGGACGGCTTCGCAGAACAGATCCTCTAGATTTAATTAACTGAGAAATATAATCTAATAATTTCGTGCATGTTGAAATGAAATTAAGTAATTAATAATAATTTAATAATAATAATAATGCATAATGATATTAAGTATTAACATAGGTTAAGGCTTATAAGTTAAAATTTTTTTTTAGTTTTTAAGAATTTCACACTTCTTGTTAGTTTCGTATAAAGAAAGATTCAAGAATAAAGCCTTTGGCAATAGTTACAAAAAAAAAAAAAAAAAAAATTTCCGGGGCTGTTCTGTGTCTATTTATCTTGCTAGTAATCACTATTCTATTATCGTCTGCAGATGTTGTCGCTCTTGGTCTTCCACTACGTCTTTTATTAAGAAAACTGCAACTTTCCCGATATTTTTTAACATTATAATCGACCGTAGCGTAATTAAATAACCGTAAATTTAATTTTTTTGGCAATATGTCGACTACTTATGCCCGCTGTATGGTAAGCTATTATAAGCGCACATGTTTCAGTACTAAGTTCTCTTCTTAGAGGCATTTTAAATAATTGTCAATCGATATTTCTCTTACGATGTTAACGGTGGAGATGTCAGATTACAACTCATCGTATTTGACGCATTTCACTGCTCTTAAAAAAACTATTTAAACATAATAAACCCGACCCGACTGATTTTTCTGGAAATTCCTACAGACTGTTATTGTAAATGTACCGTAATAAACAATCCGTAGAGGGTAGTAAAATTAACCCTATATCATTGGTGTTTGTATAATGAAACTGCATTTCAGATAAGTAGGTATTTCATTTTATTCAAATGTTTTTTCGTAAACTGTTTCAATAATACCTGAAAAAGGGGCGCCTAAACACTTATGAGCGGTAGTGTATATTTGACGCAAAAGTTGCGCCCCCGAGCTTTATCAACTCTGCAATCCCAGTTTGCTTTCATTACCTCCTTAAACTGTCTCGGGTCATTAATATCGTTAGAAATTATATTTATAATTGCCACTACATTATTAATATGTCCGATCTACACAAACTGAGTACATAGTCCAGAATCTCCCTCCCGTTCAACAACTAACACGAAGTCATTCTCTCTCATTAAGTCTTTACTTATAGGATGATCTCATCGGCAATATCGACGTTCAATACTTCGTATTGAAAACTAATATCGAATTCTAATTGTCCCAACCTTTTTACCTATACGATAAACGTCCATCAGCCACTGTTTGAAACTTAAGAGTTAAGCAGTGACCAATTCGTCTGCTAACCTGAAAATAGGGGTAGAGGTATGGGGTAATCGGTTGTAGGAGTCACCTTCTTCCACTTTAAACTGACTCGTTGCAATATACCGACCCTTCGTTGGGTTCTCATCCTATGCCAATGTTTTGTTCCTTGATTTTCGCTGCATTGGAGTGATGATCGTCATAGTGTTCGTTGGTTTCCCGAGCAGACACACGAGATGTGACCCACCGTATCTCTGGTTTCAACAACACTTTTATTAAATCATACAACTTCCGGAATATTCTTGAAAATGTGGGAAATAATCGATACGATAAATAAAACATCAATAATAATTTACTACATATTTACTTGTTGAGCCATTCCACATGGGTTGTCAAGAAGCGGCTTCATCTTTGTTTCTTTCCCCGTTTAGCTATGATACCGGTTTTAATTACGACTCATTTTTCAACAAAAAATTTTCTAGTAAGCAGCTTTAACAAAAATAGAAATGCAATAAAAAAAATTTAAGGTCAGTTTTGAGATGTAGATTTTAGTTTAAATTTTATTTTCGAGAGAGCAGACAATACAAAAAATTTTGTGTTTAAATATAAAATAAGGTTTTAAATTAGCAATAAAAATCTATTACAACTAATTTTGAAGCGTGAAGTCGATTTCATTTGACAACCCCTGTGGAACGGCTTTTACAGAGCTAAACGCTCTCGATCACCGCAGAATGCTTACGAGTACTCAATCTAAATATAGAGTTTAGCCCAAGTAACCAATTTGGGTCATATTTCCAATAGGTAAATCGTAACACTATTATGAAATCCCAAATTAAACACGTTTCTTTTATAGCATTTTGTTTATTCAAATTTTTTGTATAGAAATTCTCCATTCATTTCACATGCAACGGCCAAAGTAACAAATAATGTGTCAAGCTCGTTACAAATACATAGTCCTAATATTTTCCTGTTCGCCATCTTTCTCATTGTTAAAAATGGAACTTTTTCTAAGATAAGTTAAACTTATTCGTAGTTTTATTTTATTATTTTACAACTATGTAAATCGAAATAATAATTTTATGTGTATAAATATAATAATATATTTTATCTTAAATTCATTTATATTATAATTTTAATTTCTCACATGTCAATAAAAAATTTGATTTATTCGATAGATTATGATTAACTTTTAAATGTAAAGGATGTGTTTTAATTAAACGTATTATTTATATACAAAGCATTTATTTAATTCAAAATTATTTAAAAAAAAATAAATAATTTTATTTTTTTTACGAAGCGTAAAATTGCGAAAAAATATCGATAAATTATAAAATTTTAAAGTTTTTTTTAAATGCTTCTTATTGTCTAATTTATAACTATTAATTTATGTACAAAAAATTTAAAGATTAATACACCAATTTGTTATTAATTTATAGTCAAATAATTTTTGTAATAAGACTTTAAAATTTTGTTTGCCACATTGTTGGTAGCAGGTTCTACCTTTATCAGAGTAAATAAAATAAAAAAGAACGTTAAAATTTAAACTGATGTTTGATATGTCAACTTTTGGTGATACAAATTGTTTCTCCGCTAAAATATTCGCTAAGTAAATAAAATGCTAATTTATGCGATGTTACGGTCATTTTTTGTATCTTCATTCCAAAATAAAAAATGGCCGGCATCGCTTACATCACATCAAATAAAATGATGAAACGCAAGCCAGAAAAATTCCACACTTTACCGAGAAGTTCTATATTCAAGGGTAAAAGGCATTCGAGCATATAAGAGAACTTCACTTCTAGAAGTCTAAGGCAAGAGCCAAAAATAATTAAAGTTGCTGACCAAGAACAACAAAAACGGTACCAAATTGCCTAGGCCGAAAATATCAAGAAGATCTCATACAAACTTAAGGTAGGTGAAGCTATTAACCAATTCATGTATCTTGGTTAATAACGACAACCATTAAGAACTAATTGGCAATGCCAATGAGGGCAGGCTTGACAACCAATCTTTAGTCAAAATACTTATGAGAAAACGCTGAACAAACTGGTCGTAGATCTGGTAAGAATAAATATATAAGCTTATTTTTTATATAAAGTGTGTCGTGAAAAAATTTCAGATAAAAAATAATGAATAATACCCATATTATGGTTCTCACCTCACCGAGTGATTCCATACAAATCTAGTCACATTTACATGGTAATTTTAGGTGAGGTGAGAATCGTAATAAGGGGCTAAATCTTTTATTAATGTTGAGGATGTCACATTCTCAACTTTACCAGTCAAGCATTAACAAATGAGGAAAAGGTGTAAAGTCGTAAACCCCTCTGCGATTCACAAGACAACTATATTACCCCTTTAGATATTCTCAAATGAGCACAAACGTCTTCTCATATAGCACAAACATATCAACACATTTTTGACGCTACCTAGACTAACTACAGAATCTGCAAATTGATTACAAACAATAAATGATAATGTATGAAATGCCTACATGCTATTAAAACCCAATGAGTGAATATATTAGGACTTTTAGGATTCCATATTGATGATCATTCTAACTTGGAAGTTAAGCAGCTAGACACGTTTGCAGAATCCAAAGGAGATGCAAACAGGGTAAAGCTTGCTCAGTTTCCTAGAGCTCCGTTTTCAATCTCTTGAAGTGTTAGCTAGAGATAAAGTAACAGTTGTTTGCCTACTTTTGTTGGTATGTTGGCTAAATGACTAATTTATGACGTCACTCTAGTTTATCAAATGACTAGTCCAATAACTGTCGACGTTAGGCGACTAGTGTGAGACATGTCATTTATGTACTATTCTTTCATGACAATGTTTTAAGCGCAACAACTATGACATGTCTTCGATGTTTCTCGTTCTATCAAGTACTTTTAAAAATGACGTAGGTAAACAATCGAGAGAAATGAAAAAAATTCATTTCATTTCTCGTTCCCTCATTCTTATTCATTTTCTCGTTCTCTTTTCATTCATCTAAGATAAATCAAGAAAAGTTCAACTCGGACATGTCACATAAGACTCAGCAATGACTTCTCACATACGACTTATCTCAGACATGTCATAACTGATTAATCTCAGACATGTCACCAATTAAAATTAGTACCATTTGCTGATATATACGATTCCTGCTGGGTCATTGCTTCTACTGAAAGAAAATAATTTTGCGACTCATCTGGGAAGGCGTGTCTCATTTTCATACAAACCACTAAGCCCCTCTTGCTGCGATAAAAACATTGTTTAGTTGCCACGTCTCGGTCCTAGTAGAGCTCTATCACTCAGCAAATAAAAAAGAAATAAAAAACTTTCGTAGAGAATCGAATATGAGAAATTCAACACATAAATACCGGCGTTTTGTGGAATCTAGATAACTCAACTGATATAGCGCTTAGAGAGACTAACCTAATCGAATTAAAAAACAACGACTTATACTGAGCGGGGCCTAAATTTTCAACTAAGCACGGGCCATGTCAAGGCACTGCAATTAGTGATATGGATTTAGAAACAAACCAGATTGTGACCCACCCACGGTCTTAACCATGTATTCAATTAATAGAACACCTTTCAAATGTGATCAAAATAATTTGCAACATATGACACCGCCGGAAATTTATAAGCGGACGCTTGAAGAAACGAGAAAACGAGTTTTTAACTGCACTAACATCTAAAGAGCTAAAGCACCTACACTCTTGTAATTATCTGATTTATCTGATTGGAACGATTCAACATTCAGAGTTTCACAATTAAATAGAAAATCTCCAATAATGTGGCCAGTGAAACACCGACTTACAAAAATACTTATCGAACACGCGCTTGTATAAAAACACTGTAAAATCAACTAACTTTACCGTATTTTAAATCATAGTCCGCTATGTATTTCGGTGGTTTGTGGGAACCTCAAATAAATCATAAAAAATACATTTAAAAGAAATATCAACAATTTCTTTCATCACACATAGGAGCTTACCTCAATTTACGTATCTTAATATTTCTCCCTAGAGAACTAGCATATAGTCACTATTCTTCAATAGCCGATTTACAGTGACGAACAAAATTGGACGAATGTATTCGGTTTACCGTTTCCACGCAAACTCATTATTTTATTATACGCTTTTATTATAAATGTCTGTATATTTAAAAATAATTATAAAACTAAATTTATTAGATGTACTCAAAAATAGTACGTAAATAACCCTAAGAACATTCTTCCAATTTTGATCGTTTTCATATTTTTACATTTATTGTTCTATAGTTAACGGTACTTTATGTTTACGTGTCATCTCTTGTTTAAACCGGCTATTGCGATTTATTTTATTAGTTATTTGTGCGTTGTCGAGTGTGTAGTGCAGTGCATTCATTTGTTTTTTATAAATTTTAAGTACGAAGAAAATATCTCCAGAATTAGAAAATTCTATTAAGTATTAATAGAAAAAGGGTATTCTTCTCGAAATATAGCACGTCTAGTAAGGTTTCGCATTCAACTGTGCAACAAGTTGGCCAACGAAGCGGTTTTGGGCATACAAAAGGCGTAAAAGGAAGGCGCAGATTACTATGACCGACCGAGATGCTCGCCTAATGAAGCAACATTTGAACGAGAAAACGAAGATGAAGATTGGAAAAGGGTTATATGGTCAGACGAAATTGCAGAAACATCAAGTTAAGCAAACAATGAAACATGGGGGAGGAAATTTGATAGTTTGGGGCTGTTTCACTTGGGCCAGCACATGGCCATTAACTAAAATAAGTGGTATAATGAAGAAGGAAGATTAGTTAATCATTTTGAAAGACAATTTGCCAAATTATATTGACCAATGTCTACCCCGTTGATGAAATTGTATTTCAACAAGACGGTGACCACAAACACACTGCCAAAATAGTTCAAAAATGGTTAAATTTATGGGCATATTCTCAAACGACAATTGCGAGATTATGTTCAACCCCCAAAAACAATCAGTGAGCTATGAGATCGAATTAACGTGCGGAATGGAGTAAAATTCCATCGTCCACTCTAGAAAAATTGGTAGAAACCATGCCAAAAAGGGTAACAAGTGTCATTGCAGGGGATTGTGGACGAAATACTAGAACAATAACAAAAAAATATAAAGTGGATTCATGCAAAATTGGAATAATGTACTCAATTGGATTTCTTATTATTAATTATGTTTTTATTTATGGATTACCGTAATTTGTTGTATTTAGTTTTTAATGGAACCATTTCCAATTTAAATTCTGTAAATCACACAAATTCTCCAAGACCATTAACCTCCGGCATAAATAAAAATGCTGTGCAAAGATTTGTAAACCATTCAAAACAAAAACTTCGTACCCTTAATCCGAAAATATACAAAGAAAGATTGCTGCGAGTACGGGGAAAGCTCTCTAACGCCAGGGTTAGTTTCGACAATCAAAATCCAATAATTATCCCTTATAAGGGTCATTTCACAACGCTGCTGGTAGCCTACGTACACAAGATGACGTTACACGGAAGCAAATTCCCCACGCTAGCTAGCTTTATTCATTCGCAAGAAATAATGGATAATAAAGGATCAAATGGCAGTAAAACAAAAGTTTCATCAATAAATGTATGGTTTGCTACAAACATCAAGCACGGACAGCACTTCGAGGTAATTGTTCGGACCTCTACAGCGACTGTGGCTCAAAACTTATCAGGAACGATCTGAGCACTGCACTGAAACAACCATAAAAACTTGCACAACTGGTTGCAAAGGATGGCACCCGATGGCATTATATACCAGCAAGGACACCGCTCGTGGGTCCAGAATAATGGGAAAACAACATTAACATGAGGTGACAACAATAGTTTGTCAAATAGAAGCATGTCTCAACTCACTCATGGAGAACCGTAACAGTAAAGAATACCAACGGAGGTTTACGCATAAGGCCTATTACAAAGATCAGTCATCAGCCGATTGAGGACGATGGGCAATGCAAGATGATACTTTCGTCAGAGGAAACACAAACAGGCAGTTGAAGCCAACGATAGCGCAAAACAACACAAACGAGTGATAAGAGCAAGCACAAAGCTGTGTACTTCACACTATCGCATTAATCTGTGCATTAGGACTAGTAGCAGCAGAAACACCAACAAGATGCAATATATCGAAATTCTCCTCCCATTCCGAGATCTACCTAGATAAAATTGGTCAAGGAAGTCTGATCAACGGAAAATGGAGGATCTACGATAACCTCACTTCCTATTAGACAGAACTAACCCACCTTGGGAACGCTGCTCGTGAACTATAGGACGCTCCTACGTAGCCATTGTTTCACAGATAAAATCAAAGAAAGCATAGAAAAATTAAATTCTAACCAGCAGCACCACAAGGAATTATTACAACACCAGATGTATTTATCTGATATCTTCGATACAATAAAAAACAGGCCATCAATCAACACAGCTAGATTTTCTACCTTTTTTTGATTGTTTTGATCAATTGTTTTTTGTTGTTTTGATTTTTCATGCTTAACTATCGAATTGTCAAACATGAAAAATCAAAACAACAAAAAACAATTGATAATGTTATCTGGAATGTTATATGTACATCTTTTTTCTCTTCGATGTATTACCAAATATTAAATAGTATCAATATAGGACACTGCCTTGTAAAATCGTGTTCCATTTTTTTTTTTCTATAATATAAGAGTGAAATTAGGTGTTTTAGTACAAGTTCGAAAACTGTCTACAGAGACAAAAGACGGCTATAGCCGTCCTACTACGTTCGCGCAGATGACGGCTGTAGCCGTCATTTGCGTTGTGAAGGGAAAAAATGTTGTGATGAGCAAATGACGGCTATGACCGTCGAGAGTTTTCATGGAAAAACTATGAGAAAATGTGAAAATTTTTCCTTCCAAACATATAAATGATGCTCAATTTCATATGGCAGACAATTGAAAAAAATGTGTTTCTGAGCACGGTCGTCAATTTAAAAGTATGCGGTAACGGGTTAAGTTGTACGAATAATGTTTAGTTTGGTCTGACAGCTTTATTTTATATTGTTGAGTTCAGTGCGCATTGATTTTGTAATAAGGAACCTGCTAAAAGATAAATTAGTTTTTTAAATAAATAAAAATCGTCTACAATTCCATTCATTTATATTTTATTTTGTCACCTCATCACAATTATTTTCAGATGAAAGCGAGACAAATATTCCGAACCAAAACGCAGTTTTCAAAACAAAACACAGACAAAAAACTGAAACTTCTGTCTACACTAACTGCAACAGAACCTACAACAAATGTTTACAGCTGTTAAATGATGACAGAAAAATGCTAGAGTAACCAGAACTTCGGGTTGAAAATTGGCAAAATTGACATACGATCTACAAAACATCGAAAAAATTGGTTTCGGACCAGGGTTATTTTTCACCATTTTCATAGGATTTCAACAATTTGGACTTACAGACTTAATTATCAATTTTAGGATAATTTAATTAAAGAATCTATTTACTTGCTTAGCAAATTGGTAAGATTTATTTAACTTGGTTCAATGGCGTGACAGTGCTCTTTTGTTTTACAACACGTCCACACTAGACAACCCATGTTGAAATATGAAAACAAATCGAAAACATGTGTATTTATCCCTTTTGCGACGGGACAATAAAATTTCGTAAAATCGAAGAAAAAATAAAAAATGCCCAGGATTGTTTCCAAAATGTCTCCGCAGTTTGTCACAAAAGGCTGTTTTTATTTTGTCGGCTTGGTGTGAACCCAGCATAACAACAAACACATTTTCTGTTGTTGTATTTAATGAAAAATCAAAGAATAAGCATTTCATGCAATTGAAGCTCGCGATCAACATCAGTAATCAAATTTTAAACAGAGAAATTATTAAGAATAAAGGAGGTCTAAAAATTAATATTCATCTTTAAATCAGGTGCTCAATTATATAATTATTATATATATTTATGTATATTATATATTTATGTTATATATAAGACTAAAAACTAAAATAAAGATCAGATATCTAATCACACTACTACTTTATGATGCCGCAGTTGCTGATGATTTTTTATAGGATCCCTTCAAACCTAAATGATGCTGCATATGATTCTGTAAAAATTTAATTAAATTGTATGGTCTACAACTACAATTATCTAATAAATAAGGAACCATTTACCTTTAAACCAGACGCTGAGTTAAAACAACGATCGCAGTGCTGACATTTATGCTGGTCACCCCTGTGTCGTGCCAAATGATTTTGTAACATATGATTTGAGGAAAACTTTTTACTACAAATATCACATGAATGTTGTTTTTGCTGTAATAGAAAAGTTTAAAGTTAAAAATCAAACTTAAATGATGCATAATATACATAGAATTACAAAAGTAAGCTGCAATGCTACTTGAAGTGTGCTCTTCACTTCTTGGCTTACTAGTGGAGTGTTGCCCATCGAACAGTCATTTCAACTCAGTTACTTCAATAATAGTTGTTCTGGGTGATAGCGAGATAAGCAAATTATTGTAACCCTAAACTAACTAATCAAACATCTTCTAATCAGATGTGAAAATATGAAACTTATACTGAACTTTCGCCATAGTGTAAAAGTTGATAGTATATACACTTGAAACCAAAGTTGATAGTATGGGTCGCGAAAAAATCGCGCATTGCTCAATTTTCCACAAAAGTTCAAAAATATCAAAAATTCCAATATTTGTTTAATTTTTTTAATGTAGATTCAAACTCTATTTCAATACCTATCCAGTGGTACCTTTTTGTATTTATAAGTGCCAACAAACTGATTTTGGGGGTAAACATCTGAGGTACACGTTTTTGTGAATTTGTCAGCACGAAAATTAGGGGTAAAAATTGAATTAAAACACGGAAATAAACAAAAAAATTAGTTTAATAAGAAATATTCGCTCTCCTGGCCCGAATGATAGCTTCCATTCGATGCTGCATTGATTTCACCGAAGTTTTCACAAAATCTTGAGGTATCGCCTCCCATTCCTCTACGATCGCCTGTTGCAGCTCCTGGAGACTCGTTGGAGCAACATCTCTGGCTCGAACCCTTCTTTTCAACCCGTCCCATAAATGTTCGATAAGATTGATGTCCGGGCTTCGAGCTATCCACCCCATAACAGGCACATCCACCTCTTGAAGGTACTGGTATACTACAAGAGCCGTATGCGGTCCCGCATTATCCTTCATAAACAGAAAATGTTCACCAATAAACCCGGCAAAAGATACGACGTACTCCTCGACTACTTCCTCAATGTACCGTTGAGAATTCATTCCTCTTGTTCGACAGCCAGTATTGGCTCGTGTGATGAATACAAGATCTGTCTTCGCCTCTAATGAAAATTATGTTACACATACATACGTAAGTAACATCATAATTACGTTTTCTCGTGTAAACGTAAGTTGTTGTAGTTGTTCAACTCGTAGAAACAAAGCTAAAGTGTGGAACCGCACATTGAATTATGTAACTATACAGGGTGTCCCTAAAGTAGTTGACACGAATGGTTCCGTTGGAGTCCTTGATCAAAACGAAGGTGAGAATACTTCTATCACTTCGCATGTTAAAGGCCCCCTATCAAGTTATAGACGTTTAAAGAGGAGCCTTCCAACACAGCACCTTATATTAAAAAAAACTTCAATATATTGAGAAATAACATTTTCATTTTCTTTAAGAAGCTGATAACATTCTCTTTTCGATTCCAACGACCGTTTCAAACCGTTCGATCGTTACGTGTGATTTTTCTGTGGCAGATAGTTACTCAGGCAATCACATTTCAATCACTCACAGAAATTAAATGAAACAATTGATTTGCATGAAAAAATTGCTGTCGGTGAAACAAATAGAGCAATAAAAAAACAAAATAAAAAATGTCCATTGTCGTTATTTTATCTCTCTCTCTCTCTCTGGCACTATATTCCATCAGGGGATTTGGCCGCCTCAAATGAGGTTTCATAATCATATTTTCATTTCGGATAATTCATTGATCTTAAACCAGCCGTGAAATTTTTCCCTTGTCACCACCGGGAATCGATCCCGGGACCCCCGGTCGCTGGAACAGGCATGCTGACCACTTTGCCACCGGGGCGGCCACCGGGTTATTTTATATAGATTTACCGAATTTATTGAACCCTTCTAGTATTACACTAACCACCCCGAAAACAATTTTAAAGCGAGAAGTGCTGTTATAATTAGTATTCGTAATTTCGTCAAATATTAAACAGAAGAAATGCATGCAACAGCTTTTAAGGTCAAAACGAAAGGTGGGTGGTTATGTGAGTAGTATTATTAGTATTTACTGCCCACCGAATCATCCATTGAAAGAAAAATATTAGCTTCAATTTTTCGGCAAATTAGGAGTTAAATTCATAATTTCAGGAGATTTCAATGCAATAGATCACTCTCAAAGAATTTCATGACTAACAACAACCAAAAGTAAAGAACACCGCAAACCTATAAGTATATACATTTGCGAGGTATTATCAACTGCAAAACCAACTTATTAGCCATCTGATCGTATTAAAACACCTGATCGGATTGACGAACATATCTGTAAATTATGTACAGATCGACGAAACTAGGATTTAAGTTCCAACCATTCCCCGATACTCCTTACACTTAGTGAATAAATCGAAGTGGCGCTATTTACTGCAGATTTCGACTTAATGGTCCCTCCTTTGTAATACCACTACATTCATCCACTAACTTCAAATCCACATTCACGTGCTCACGCTCTATTACACAATATCATTCGCACATTGCAAGCTTCATGAAAATCATGGGGACGAATGGTCGGCGCCGAAACCTGAACTTCACCAGAGGGTTTTAGTGATGTTAATTTAAGTCACTGATCGTGTAGTCGGTAATCGAAGAGGAAATTTTCTTTTGTTCCTGCCTCTGGTGGGATTCGGACCCAGCACCTTCCGATTTAAGTACCGAAGCTTTAACCACTGTACCACTTGATCGATATAAACGATACTTACAGAAAAGATTAGATGTGCATGTGAAGCAGTTGGAAAGTCGTACATTAGCTCCTATGTTGGCTGACACTGCTAAAAAACACATTTGAAAAGCTCCCATTGAATCTGCTACTTCCGGTACATAGATTTCGACAAAATTTTGTAAAAAGTTTCATTCCGAATAGTCAATCCGCCTGGTAGAGATGTCGAATTTTGATGAAATAAAGTTTGTTTTTTATTAAATCTCGTCATTTTCAGTAAACTTGAAAAAATGATCTAAACAAATTCTGTTTGAAATTTAATTTACAATCTTTTTGTTTTTAATTAATTTGTTTTCGTCAATGCTTATATTTGTCAAAATATTTGCAAAAAACTAACAGCTTTTATGGAAGCGGCCACTTCCAATGGACCAATTACAACCAAACATCACGGGAACCTCAAAATTTAAGTTAAAAGTAAAAAACATAGCAATATTAAGTATAGAAATCCTGAAAGAATTTTATATCGCCGAAATCAAAAAGTGGTTTTTAAAAAATCTGTGCGGGCGTATGTGGTTCCATGCAGACTAAATATGTTAATTCTCTACAGTCCAGATGGATTGACTGATCAGGATGAAACTTCATACTCGATTTATCTCATAATTGAGGATCCCAATGTTTTTTGGTTGAAATGGTTCAACCGGAAGTGGCAGCCTCAAATTTAAGCGGGAATTACGTTTTTGGCAAAAACTGTTTTTAAGAAAAATTCGGCCCTGTACAGCCCAGACGGATTGATTGGAATAAAACTTCATACTTAAGCATTCCACAAATTTGGAGATTCCAATGAATTTTGGCCGTAATTGGTCCACCGGAAATGACAGCTCTCATAAGAGCTTTTACGTTTTTTGTAAATGCATATTTTGAAAAGTATATAGCATTGCATATTGCATATCCCTTTAATCAAAAAATTGTAGACTAAGTTTCAAATAAAATTAGTTAACGTTACTTTTTTTAATTTTACCGGAAATGATGAGTTTTAATCTAAAAATTTTTATTTCACTAAAATTCGACATCTCTGCAGTCCAGGCGACTATTCGGAATCAACCTTTATGCTAAAGCTTTTCGATAAATTGGAGGACCATGCGAATTGTCTTGGACATCAGTTACCGGAAGTAGCAGTTTCCGTATGAGGTTTTTTGCAGTGAAGATTAAATTTTCAAAAAGGGTTGTTCGTGTTGGTTTTCTGAAATTTAAGCAGGAATAATTTTTTTATTATACAAGCAAGACAGTTTTTATCAAAAATCCGATAGGTTCAATTTTACGATTTAGCGTTAATGATGCGAGCATACTTTTCAAAATATTTGTAAAACACGAAAAAGCTTACATTGAAGCTTCCACTTCCGGTGGACCAATTTCGGTCAAAAATCACTGGAATCTCCCAATTTATGAAAAAAAAAACTTAAGTATGACGTCTACCGTAGAGAATGTATGAAGTGTTCTGTAGAGAACAAAAAACAGACATTTAGTCTGCACGACACCGCTCACAGACACACAGACTGGGATTTTTTTAAAACGACTTTTTAACTTCGGCGAAAATTCAATAAATTTGCAAAAATAATTTCACGGAAAAATTTTTCATGATTACAAAACATTATTTTACTACGCGAAAGAAAGTAAAACTTTTCAGCATCAAAATAGTAATTCTCGCATTACTCCTTAATTCCATATTTAATTTTCATGAAATTTTAGAGAACTTGTGAGACGATGAATAAGCTTTTTAATGCGATATTTGAAGAAGTTTAATTAACCAAGAATTAATGCGATAAATATTTTAAAAAAATTACAATAAAACAAAAGAATCTCCTTTCCTCCCACCTCCGTACTAAAAGCTTTCTATACAACCACAAAGAGGTACCACACGTAACACATTTAACTACAAGTTAGAGGCCCATTTCGTTTTTAAGATAGTGTAGGACGACTTTTTTAAATGTAACCACAAATATAGTCCCAAAAAGTTCAAATAAACTTAAAACTTAATAAAGGGAAAGCCCTAAACAAATTAGAGAACTTCTAGCAGAAAAACGGGAACGAGATAGCAGCAAACTAAGGCTTCTCAAGATAAAACTAAACTGAACCATCTCACCCAACAACTAAGAGAATTTGTAAGAAGAGAAAAAAGAATTGAAAAATTAATCAGTCAGTAAGTTATCTACAAAATTTAACTAATGATAGTACTAATAAAATTATTCTCTCTGGTGAGCAACCAAGAAACTCAAACGATCAGTTGTGCAGATTTATCCAATAAAAACAATTGGGCTAGAAATAGCGAAGACAAAGTTCAAGTATTTGCGACACCACGAAAAAATATTCCGACCACACGATGAACGAATATCAGAAACCAAAATACTAACTGAAGAAATAGTAGTAAAAAATAACGATATACTCCTAACTACACCAAATGAAGTAATTCTTGAGATAAAAGCCATGAAACCAAGAAAAACTGTTGGTTACGATGTCATTTACTGCCGAAATTCTAATAGAGCTACCAAAGCTAGCTTTAGAAGCTAGCCCATCTTGTAAATTCCCCCTTCAGAAACAAACTCGTATCCAGTTTGCAGAAAATTGTCGAAATAATTATGATCCCTTCCGAGTCATATCAAACCACCACACATAATATCGTCTGACACGCCAATTTCGTTGTTACCAATTATGCCAACGCTCTTTGAAAAGTTTTTAGTGAAAAGACAATAAAATATTCGAAAGGAAAAAACTAACTTGGTAACCAACACTCAGACTGCGTGTACATGACATCGGAAGTTAGTTCGAAAAAAATACCATGGTATCGTACTGAATGTATTAAAATAACAAGTAAAAATAATTCAACTCGACATGAATGCGGGGGGCATAAAGCATTTCGCGAAATTTGATTGGTTGTCATGTACGCAGCAACAACGATAGATGAGAAATCATGAGAAAAAAGTCCGCTCACCGGTATTTCTAATCGTGGCACAGGCTTTTGACAAGGTTTGGCAAAAGTGACTTAAATCATAAGATAAAATCTCACTTACTACAAGTTGCTGGAATATTGGAATAATAAATTGTGAATTGCGACTACCTACTCTCACAAAAACATTATAACATAATCTTCTCAGGCGACAAAATCCCTTCATGGGATGTGAAAGCTAGAGAGAGAAAAGTTGATGCACAACAAAACATAACCTAACATAACCTTTAAGATCTAAAAAAGCACCCAAATCACATTTTGCATTTCCCATACTTTCTGGCTCATTTCCGTAATTAAACTTGTTCATTATTGCGCCTTAAGATTTGATAATTTCAATAAATTCAATGCCTTTATGGTCGGAAGCATATTCTGACGATAATTTGTAATTTTAAGTGCGTAACTTAATTGCAGTTAAGAAAGCAAAAGGTAAATCGATCACCTCATACTTACCCACATCAACGCGAGGATGATTCGGTACTCCTTTTCAAGAACACCAAATGAAAACTATTCAATTATGCAGGAAGGTTCTGAGCATACCTCAATAAAATTTGTAGTTAAAAATAGTGTACCGATTCCTTCAGAAAATGGGCTATAGTGTTCACAAACTTAACTTTTTTATTCTCAACCTAGGAACATTCATATCCAGTGAATACATAATTCAGATATGCATTAAAAATACTCTAAAACTATTTAGAATAGTAAACTTGGTTTGTCTCCCCACCTCAGGGTGGTTTAACCCTTTACACTCGATTTATTTTCAAAGTTGTTGGGGAGTGGGTGTCAATTTGTATTATTTTTAGCTAAGTGAATTAAAATAATTTACAATGGTAGAATTGAACGTATATTTATTTCATTTATTACTACTATAAAATGTTTTAATTTTTGTAACACAGTGTGGTGTTTTTTTTAGTCTATATATGCGAGTTTTAGAGTAAATTAGTATTTTCACCTCCAGTGTGACCATACGAGTGCAAAGGATTAATGGCTATTTTTACTCTAAATGGCTATTCTATTTAAGCAAAAAATACTTTAAATTAAGATTGAACAATCTGGCGTTAAGAACAAAGAATATTAAATAAAATTGTGTGTTTAGCCTACCTCATGCGTTTTCATATGCATTTTCAACATTCCTGGTCCTTTAAAACTACGATGACATATTTCACATTGTGGTTGTTTCTTACAGTTAGCCTGAAAAAATTTCAAATTATTTATACTGAAAAATTTAACGAAGGATTTATTATCAAACCTTAATCCAATTCGAATGCGATTTCATATGAGAATGTAACCACTTATTATGTTTAAATTCTTTATGACATAAATTACACAAAAATCGGCCAGGACTTGGACTCGAAGTTTGCAATGTAATAAATTCGGCTAAGTATTGTTTATCTTCGGCATCAGAATCTTCTGAAATCGCTGCTAACGTATATGTTACATCTTCCTCCACCTCATCATCATCGTGAATATGTATTGTAGGTGGTTCTTGTTCGTCGTCATCAATTTGATGTATCTCGTGTTCATGTTCTTGTTCCTGTTCATCTTCTTCATCTTGGTGATGGTGATGATGATGCTCTTGGATTGTTGTAACTTAAATGTACAGAAAAAGTTTCGTGAATTACGTTTGGCTAAAAATGTAAAAGGTACACTGGGATTTACAAATATTACCGTCTTCATAGTACTGGGCTTCGCCAGACATATCGGGTTGTACTATAATTTCGCAACGATCGCCATCACCGGTACGCTGAATTTGAACAACTTGTGCAGGCTGGCCATTTTGCTGAATTAATTGCACATTACCATTTGCAGTTTGTACTAATTGACCTTGATGCACAATTTGACCAGTTTGCAGAATTTGGCCTCCAGCCTGAAGTATAGATTGCCCATTAGCCGTGGTCAAGATTTGGCCAAATTGCGTTCCGTTATTAAACTGCCCATTGGTGATAATCATTTGTGGCCCATTATGCGGACTTTCACTAGTTTGCGTTTGTATATCAGATCTCTGTATTTGGATTTCCTGTCGCTGTATTTGGCCGGATTGTAATTCACTTTTACATATGGCTTGTGAGATTAATTCACCACGCTGCATTTGTCCATCCGATGACTTTGGGAGTTCGATCTGCGTTATTGTCATTTCTTTTGGAAGTGGTTCCTCGACAATTACTGTGATTCCTTTGATATACTGTCGTAATTGTTGATCCGATTTTTCAACTCGTGTTTTAAATGCATGACATCGACTTACTTGATGGACACATTGTATACAAATTTTATCAGGCCATCCGTCTGTATTGTCGATCTGAAACAGAAAGCGTAATGGGACATAAGCTGTAAAATGTGAAAGTTTGCGAAATTTGTATTATATTTCTGTTTTGGAAGAGAAGTGGCATCAAAAGAACTATCTAATAAAACTCAAAACTACGTACGAAGTTTTTTAAAAGAAATTCGGGTATTGGTCCTTTACCAAGGCAAAAAACCAATGTATGTACTAGAATATTGTGATTGCAATTTACACCACATGAATGAGGCTCGGGCCTTTTAAACAAGGATAATATAAGATGGTTAAAAGTTTTGTTAAAATTATCAGGCTTGGAAAATGGGCCTGAAACATTTTTGACATTTTGGAAAACTGTTTTAAGTTGCAATTAATTTTCAAATAAAATAAAGTACCTAAATATTTTTCTCGAGAGCGGAATAATTTTAAATAATTTATGTAATATAAAATTAACTGTCATTTTGCTAATAACAGTCTATGCTTTGATCCCTTCGATAGAAGCATCTGATTAAATTATGTAGGCGTAGATCTCATGAAGCCCGGCCTTTAGGACGAATTTTCATCAAACCGAATAGCAGACTACTAAAATAGTAAAATTCATCAAAGACACAAACCGCAAAACATTATCTTTCTACCCAATCATTAAGCACTTTCTCTTTCAAATCAGAAATATTTTATTTTGAATCCCGCTAAATTATTATTTATAGATAAAATATAAAATTTATAATACACACATTTACCTGTACACGAGCACATTCCATTAACATTTCCGCGATTAGCTCACCAAATAATGGTTTCATTTCTTTTTTCACGGTAAGACATACACGACATATTTTATCTAATTCCAAATTTCTCATTGACGCCAATGGATCCATGACCTTTTTATTATTTCGAAATAGCCCCAAAATAGTAAAACAACACTATAAATAATATAATTTAACTATGCGTAAAGCACTTAATTCTTTATTTCGGAAATGAATACAACGCAAAATTAATGATTTGTTATTCAAATTTCCCTAAAAGAATTGTACAATTTAGCACGTAAACAAATTGCTTTGAAACAGTGATTGGATTTTCTTTTCTTTTTTGGAAACGTCAAATACCATTTTTGATACAGAGAATACCAGTAAACAACCAAACTATACTGTTTGTTTTCAAGTGGAGGAATTTATTTTATTTTTCCCTATGTACATTATTTTTCAAATATAAAACCCGGATTTGGCGGAAGACTTGTACTACTGTGCTCTCGCGGAAAAATTTATTATTATGAAAAAGAGTTTAGGCCGTCTCCCAAACACCGACTTATTTCAAACTTATTAACTTATTTGAATAGAGTTATACTACAGAGTAGAAACTTTTTTTTCCCATATAAAATTTGCTATTTCATTTGAGGCACGTCAGAGCAGGATGGTTATATAAAAAAGCATATGGCTTACTCATATTTCAGAACGAAAAACCCCAAATCAGATGTTTATTTATGTGCGCAGTGACAACCTATAGTGACGACTTAATTTTGTGTTTTAAAAATTATTAATTAAAATACATTAAAATAAAAAAAATATTTAGTGGTTTATGTAGTAGTGCGTGGTAGTGCAACATTTGATAAAAAAAATTACAAACTTTTAATTGAAATGAAGTGTATTGTCAAAAATTGTAAAAATACGCCTAACAAATTTCAAAAAGGCGTATCTTACCATCAGTAAGTTTACTAAGTGTTAATATAAAATAAAATGTAAATTGTGTTGAGAAGAAAGTGATTTGTGGTAAATTCATCCTTAATTTAAGTTATAAATCAGAGAAAATTAAGTAAACAATTTTGATTTCGGCGTGGGGTTTTTCATTTTGTGTTTGTGTTTGTAAACATATGTTATATAACCAGTGTCGCATTTCTCTTATTACTACGTACATATTCTACGTGCTTTTCTTTTCATAATTACTTTTTATTTTGGATTACTATAAGTATAATTTTTTTTACAGAAAATAAAAACAATTAATGCGTACTATATTCGAATAAAAAAAAGTGAATTTGAGAAGTTTTAAATTTCAATCGAGCAAATTCTAAATACGACCCGTTGATTTATATGCTTTCTCTTTTACCCTCAATTTGACTCACTTGACAGCTACAATCATTCACGCTGTATTTCTTCTTAGGCTGTTTTCCAAACGGATACTTATTTCAGACTTATTGACTTATTTGACGCCATCTTGAATAAGTAAGTAAACCCATTCCAATTGAGTTGGCATACTTATTTTGACATCGACATGAAAACATTGATTGTTTTCATCGCAAAATTCTTCGAGGCATAATATTTTCGTTTGCATTAATTTATATTAATAAATAAGCAATTAAAAGGATTGGCGACACATGTTGCATACAAAAATGTTTATATGATTTTTAGGTATACTATTCGGCTGGATTTTTATATTTCAATTTTCGTTTAGACAGACAATCAAAGAAGTTCGAATGGGTCCCAGTTAATGGGAAAATATGTATATATTTTATGTAAATATATATTTTATGTCTCTAATCAATCTGTATTAATTGTTTCGTAAAGCTAGAATATATTAATACGCCGTGTGGTGTTGCGAGTTCTGTAGTTGACCTCAATTCATTTGTGTAAGAGATGCATACATTACGTAATTAGGATTCTACATATATCTTTATTGTAATCATTTTTTTTATCTTAATTTTGATTTTAATCTACAAAGATCCATTCGTTATCTAGAAATAGTTTATTATCCAAATTCTAAAAGTCATAAATTGATATAAATAACAACAAAAAATTGCAAACCAATTTAGATTTTTCGGTTAGAAAGGGACAGAAAATAAGTCACCTCGCCAGCTTACTTATTTGAATAAGTTAGGTTCCACAAATAGTCATGCTTTTCTATGAATTATCGGTAAAGGATGAAACACACCAAGAGCAGCGCAACATATTCCAAACAATCCACACTAGCGGCTGCGAATGGGTGTGCACATCAAGCAGCGCAGCAGTTTATTTTGTATTAGTAGTAAAATGCACTTGTCTCAATTTTATTGAGGTTATGAGTAGCATCAAAGAGCAGTCAATTGAAGCTGGTGGGTGTGGAACCTATTGATGCCGCGACATATGCAACTTCATTCAATATAATTTTTTTAAATTTAAATTTTTCTATTAAAATTACAAAATATTTGATTTCTTTTATTGGAAATACGTATATTTCCACACGAGCTATGATCTTGTTACATTAAATAAGCGAATAAGGCAATATTTAAATTGGCTGCTCGCTGCTGCTGCTTGGTGTGTTTCATCCTTAACAGGAATCGCTTTTCTGGGTTTTTATACCAATTGCATAATTTCGACATGCAACTTGCAAATTGCAATTTCGACAATAAAAACCATAGGCCGTGTCCCAAACACCGACTTATTTCAAACTTATTGACTTATTTGACGCCATCTTGAATAAGTCGGTCAAGTCGTCCCAAACGATTTTGCTGACTTATTTTGACAGATATAGCAAACAACAAATGTTTTAGGAATTTGTTTTTTAATAATAAAATAAAAAAATTAAAATGCATAAAAAATAATTTATTTTAATGAATTATTTAACAAATAAAAACATAAAAATGTGTCTTGAGCTATTAAAACACAATGAAAATTTATTATTGTAGCTGAGATGCGCGAAATGAGCAAGCTACAATTTTTTTATGCAAGCACACCTCTATTAATCCTCTTTATATCTCTAAAATATTTTTTTATCGCTAAAATCTATTAATTATATAATTTATTAAGACAATATTGTATTAATAGTTATTAATTAAGTGGAATATCATTAATGTTTGAAAATTATTGATAATATTTGATAATTTGTTGAATTTTTCATGTTTACATGATCAAATAAGTTTTTTGCTTTCAAAATAATACTGGGTTTACACCAGAGCTACTTTAATAGTATAATACTTTTTTGCTAATAAAGTATAATACCCGGCCAGTTTACATCGCAAGCGGTGTAAACCCATACCATAATACTATATTATTTTTTTTGTCGGTAAATATATTTTTTTTTGGTTAATATCACAAATGGAAATGTATAGCCAAACAAAAAATGTCTTTATCGGCCACTTGAAAAAATAATAAACAAAATTAAAGTAACATTAAATTAGAGTTTAAACCACGACTATAATGTCAATATTTTTTTGATAGCTATTATACTTTAATAGCAAAATAGTACGTGATAAACTATTAAAGTATTTTAGTTTGAGTTTACACCAACATACTTTTTTGCTACATACTTTTATTCTACTGGTGTAAACGGGGTATAAGTCACCTCGATAGCAGACTTATTTGAATAAGGCCGTGTCCCAAACACCGACTTCCCAGCAAACGTGAGTTCAGTAGTTTTATTAGAATATTGTATGCAACCAAATTATCTCGTATAAAATAGCAGTAAAGCGAGATGAATATAAAGGCTTTTATAGTTTTGTCCTCCTTTTTTATATGTCAAACTTTTTAAGTCGCATAAAAGTGTTGTGTTTAGTCACATATTTAATAAAATTTTGGAAAGATTTAATAATTATTATTATATTGAAATTATTATCAATTTACTATATCTTTAAGACTGAAATATGTATAAGTATAATATATGTATGCATGTGCACATAAAATTGAAATGAACAATATTTATTAGAAACTAAATTATTTTTATATTACAGGTTCTCTTCAAAATTAAATTATTTTTGGTATATATTACCGGAATATCAACAAACAAATAAATATTATATTTTTTAATGTTTAGTAATATACGTATATGTATATATTAGCAAACTGCGATAAATAGAATTATATATGTCATAAATTTGAAAAAATTAATTTTATATATTTATACATTACATGTATTACATTTAATATTTACACCAAATACGTCATTAAAATTTTTTTAAAACAGCAGTGCGTTTTAATTGATTAACCGGCGATAATCAACTTTTATAAAATAACCGAAAAAGAAGTACTTTTGAATTGCTGATGAAAAACTACTTCAAAAGTAGTTCCAAAGAAGTACTTTTAAAGTACTTTTTATATGTGGAATGATCTGCAGTAAGAAAGAGATAACATATCTTTTTAGATAATGAGAAGGAAAGGGACAAATCTATAGTTGTTTTTGAAAAAGTCATGAAAATTATCCCGTCGCCCTATCCATTTTCACAAGAAAAGAAGTACTTTTTTTCATTACTTTTTCATCACATCCAGAAGTACTTCTTCGTTTGTCGGGTTGCTTATACCGACTTATTCAAATAACAGCCCTATTCTCATACAAGTGATAACTATCACATGATGTGATAATCGCATTTTGGTATTCTCCTAGTCGATTGAAGTGATGTTTATCGTTTGGTGTGATAACTATCACTTGACGCCATATTCTCTTAGTCGTATGAAGTGATAAGTGTCACTTGAAATGATATATTTCATCACCTACTATTTTTAAGTGATACGAATAGCGCAAGCAAGGTAGATGTTACTAAAACCTAAGATTACGAATATGTAATTATATTAATGTTGATACTATATATGTACAATATATAATATTATCTTATTTAAAATGAATTATTTTATTTAAAATTAATTATTTTATTTAAAATTAATATATATTATTTTATTATATAAAATAATAATAATTATAAACATATTTTTAATTTTATCAAATATTTTTTTTTTATTTTTAATTATTAATATTTGTGTTGTTTAAAAATATTAATAAATAAAAATATAAAAAAAAATATTTATTAAAACGTAAAAACATAAAAAAATGAGCATTTTAAATATGTAACACGTATATTGTATGTGTTCGTCGTATCACGTCATATGAATCGACTAAGAGAATAGCAATTTAAATGTCAAATCAACATCAACTGTAAGAAAAAATCTAGTGTTGCCAGATAAGTACAGGTTATGTCATTCGCCATATCACGTCACATGAATCGACTAAGAGAATAGTAATTTTATAGTCACATCACTTCATGTGATGTGATAGCTATCACATCACATGAAGTGATGCGACTATGAGAATAGGGGCGTAAGTCTGCTATCGAGGTGACTTATTTTGAAAGCAAAAAACTTATTTGATCATGTAAACAAGCAATATACATTTAATCATGTAAACATGAAAAATTCAACAAATTATCAAATATTATCAATAATTTTCAAACATTAATGATATGCCACTTAATTAATAACTATTAATACAATATTGTCTTAATAAATTATATAATTAATAGATTTTAGCGATATAAAAATATTTTAGAGATATAAAGAGGATTAATAGAGGTGTGCTTGCATAAAAAAATTATAGCTTGCTCATTTCGCGCATCTCAGCTACAATAATAAATTTTCATCGTGTTTTAATAACTCAAGACACATTTTTATGTTTTTATTTATTAAATAATTCATTAAAATAAATTATTTTTTATGCATTTTAATTTTTTTATTTTATTATTAAATAACAAATTCCTAAAACATTTGTTGTTTGTTATATCTGTCAAAATAAGTCATCAAAATCGTTTGGGACGACTTGACCGACTTATTCAAGATGGCGTCAAATAAGTCAATAAGTTTGAAATAAGTCGGTGTTTGGGACACGGTCTAGTCGGTATAAGCAAATAAGTCGGTGTTTGGGACACGGCCATAATGGTAAATTTACCACCGAACCGGAATTTGGCCGCAGAGTCCAATGTGGTTCATCCAAACCAAACCCGTAAACAATCTTTTTGAAAAACTAGGTTTACAGGACGAAATAGAGTTCACACGTGTGTAGAAGAAATAGAGTTATACTACACAGAGTAGAAATGTTTTTTCCCCCATATAAAGAAGCATATAATATTTGCTATTTCATTTGAGGCACGTTGGTGAAGGATGGTTATATAAAAAAGCATATGGCTTACTCATATTTCAAAACGAAAAACCCCAAATCACATGTTTATTTATGTGCGCAGTGACAACCTATGATGACGACTTAATTTAGTGATTTTAAAATTATTAATTAAAATAATAAAAATATTATAAAATATTTAGTTGGTTTATATAGTAGTGTGTGGTGTGCATTATTTGATAAAAAAAATTATAAACTTGTTATTGAAATGAAGTGTATTGTCAAAAATTGTAAAAATACGCCTAAAAGATTTCAAAAAGGCGTATCTTACCATCAGTAAGTTTACTAAGTGTTTATATAAAATAAAATGTAAATTATGTTAAGAAAAAAGTGATTTGTGATAAATTTATCCATTATTTAATTTATAAATCAGAGAAAATTAAGTAAACAATTTTGATTTCGGTGTGGGGTTTTTCATTTTGTGTGTGTGTTTGTAAACATATGTTATATTACCAGTGTCGCATTTCTCTTATTACTACGTACATATTCTACGTGTTTTTCTATTCATAATTATTTTTTATTTTGGAATATTATAAGTATAATTTTTTTATCGAAAATAAAAACAATTAATGCGTACTATATTCGAATAAAAATAATTGGGAATTTGAGAAGTTTTAAATTTCAATCGAGCAAATTCTAAATACGACCCGTTGATTTATATGCTTTCTCTTTTACCCTCCGAATTTGACTCACTTGACAGCTGCTATCATTCACTCTGTAGTATTTAACTTTATGGTAGAAGACGACAAATGGTTTATAGGGCAAATCACAACACACAATTGCATTGCAATGCAAGTGACGTTCACCTAACCTATTATATTTTTATTTTTTTCAACACGATTTTGTAAACCAAATAATAAAATCTATTTAAAAGAAATGTCTAATCAAAGTGAAGATATAACAAAAAAATGTTCCGAATTGGTAAGTAGCGGTGACTTAATAGTTTGTTAGTGTCTAATAATTGTTTCGTTAGGAATCGGAAATCTCAGACTTGAGAAAAGAAATCAACACATACAAAGCATCAAATGTCGATGAATCGGACCCCATTGTGGCACAGTTGGTATTGGAAAATACAAAATTAAAATGTCGTTTGGCCGTGCTACAGAGAGCGATTCTAAATGAAAAAAAATCATACAGTGGTATTGACAAAAGTGTTACATCTCAAAATTTTGACTCAATGATATCTATTAACAGTCACCTAGCGGGTTTATTTAGCAGGGCAATAGAATTGGCCTATCCTAATGTGGCTGATGTTCCGGCCATAATAACTCAGGGTAATAATCTAAAATTTGGAGATTATCAGTGTAATAGTTCACTTCCAATCGCTAAAAAATTAAAAAATGTGGAAAAACCAGCAGAAATAGCAAAAAATATCGTGGCAGCTTTAAGTTCATCCCCAATTATTGAAAAGGTTGATGTCGCACCAGCTGGATTTATCAATATATTCATAAAGAGGGAGTTTGCTAAGCGCGTGCTTAAGTCAATCCTAATCGATGGAGTAAAGGCGCCCGAAGTAAAAAAGCTTCGAGTCCTAGTTGATTTCTCGTCTCCAAATATCGCCAAAGAAATGCATGTAGGCCATTTACGTTCGACTATCATTGGTGAGACTATCGCCCGACTTCTAGAATTTTTGGGACATCATGTACTTCGGATAAATCATTTAGGCGATTGGGGTACACAATTTGGTATGCTCATCGCTCATTTAATGGATTTGTTCCCAAATTTCGATAAAGAATCACCATCGATTTCGGATTTAAACAAATTCTACAAAGAATCCAAGGTTCGATTTGATGAGGACGAGGTTTTCAAGAAACGTGCTTATGAATGTGTTGTTAATTTACAAAGTGGCGAGCCCAAATGTACCAGAGGTTGGGAGTTAATCTGTGAAGAGTCTAGGAAAGAATTTCAAAAAATTTATGATAGACTGGATGTTACACTAGTGCCGCGTGGCGAATCTTTTTATCAATCACGAATGGTAGAAATAGTAGCTTGGCTAGAAAAAAATGGTTACTTGGAGGAGGATGATGGTAGAAAAATTATGTGGGGATCGGTATGTAATGAATTTTAATATTTTGAATAAACCATAAAATTTCACTTATTACAGAACAAAAATGGAATTCCGTTAACTATTGTAAAATCGGGCGGTGGCTTTACATACGACACATCCGACATGGCAGCAATTAAGCAACGTATTGAGGAAGACAAGGCAGATTGGCTTATTTATGTAGTCGATGCTGGGCAAGGTGTTCATTTAAGAACAGTATTTGATTGCGCTGTCGTATGCGGAATTTCAAATCCGGAAAAGGTACGTGTCGATCATGTTGGGTTCGGACTAGTGCTTGGTGATGATGGGAAAAAATTTAAAACTCGTTCTGGTGATACGGTTAAACTTTCCGAATTATTAGATGAAGGATTGCGGCGAGCACTGGACAAACTTAAAGAAAAAGGACGTGATGAAGTATTAACCGCTGATGAATTGGAAGCTGCACAAACCTCAGTTGCATATGGTTGTATTAAGTATGCCGATTTATCACATAATCGCATGAGTGATTACGCTTTTAATTTCGATAAAATGCTCGAAGATAAAGGTAATACGGCTGTGTATCTGCTGTATGCCTACACCCGGATCAAAGCCATCGCACGTAATTGCGGCACCGCTGTATCTGAAAATATCTCAAAACTCGCTCAAGAACACGAAATAACCCTTGACCACGAGAAAGAATGGAAACTAGCTAAAGTACTTTTAAAATTCCATGATATTTTGTTAAAGTTTGAAAAAGAAATGTTTCCGCATTACTTATGTGAGTACGTGTACGAAATTGCCACGACGTTTAGCGAATTTTATGATAATTGCTATTGCATCGAAAAAAACAAGCAAGGTGAAATTTGTAAATACAATTACGGCCGTATTCTCTTGTCGGAAGTAACCGCCTTAATACTAGGCAAATGTTTTGATATTTTAGGTTTAAAGCCGATTACGAAAATTTAAAATAAGATACATTTTTGTTATTCAAATTATATAATAGTTTTTCATACATGATGTTTTGCTGATTAATCAAAATTTTATTTAACAACAGAATAAAAATATAAAAATGTTTATTTATTTTGTAAACCTATACACACACGACAAAATTTTGCTTGTACGACCTATACAAAAATGGGTTAACTAGTCTAGTACAATTTTCTCATCGCGTACAAAACATAACAGAAACAAAGTAATATGAACAAAACTTGTGTCCGCCATTTCTTGACAGCTATGATAATTTCGTAAAAAGATATTTGTGTTTAGCGATTAGCAAAAATTCTACTATAACAGCCTAGCGACTACATTTAATAAAATAAATTTATAATATTAAATGAAAATGGGTAGAGGTATGTAAAATTATTATTAATTAGTTTGGTTTTAAAAAGAAAAATTCGATAAATGGAATTGAAAATATTTTTTCGATGTGCATTTTTTACTCCAATACACAATTTTATAACATAGATTTTAAAAAATACTTTATAAATTTTATGCAATATGAATGAAATGTGCTTTATTTATTTGTAATTGTATGATTTGCACGATTTTGTGCTAAAATATGGACCAAAATTGTTTAGTAAAAAAATTTATTTTTTGTAGCTACATCAATTTTTCAAGTTAAAGGTACGCGTTCATTTTTTTTTATTATTTTTGTGGTATCAGTCACACTTAAACTTTTTTTTGTGGCTTACACTAAAAAGTTACAAAATTATTTACTAGCTAAAGGAAAATCAATGTGTGATAAAAATGTCGGTTCCGTATTCCAATTCCAAGTACCACGCTTCTTACAACAACAAAACAAAACTCAAAAATCGAAGATGAAAAGTTGATTATTGCATTGTTTTTATTGTTAGCATTTCTGATTGTTTTTTGATTTATTATTTTAATTTTTCAGGGAAATTAACTGTCAACAAAGTATTCTAATTTATATTCATAAACATCCATATTAATTACATTTTCTTGAAAAACAAAGTACTTTATGTAAACAAGAATGTTATGTGAATTTTCAAGGTTTTCTTACATGTCTATCGAATTTGAATAGTTCAAAATTTAGGTTCATTCACCTACACTATTCTACACTCTTATGTTCATAGTAGGAATAAGCTCAGTAGTGGGCAGACTATACCTGTTGTAGTCGTTTTATAAAATTTGAGAAACATGTGTTTTTCCCATAAAGTTAAATGTTTTTCCACCCTCAAAAACATTGTTTTCGTTTTATGGATTTACTACTTATTGTTGACTTTCCACAAATACATAATTTAAAACATTCTTATTTTTTAACAGGGTAAATCTATCTTAGTTTATTCCCAATTTCTCTAGATACCATTTAATTTAGCACCTTCTTTCCTGTCCTCACCAAAATCCATTTTATACTCTGAAGATAGTAAGAATTCCACTATGACCATAGCTAACATTCCACTAGATCGTAGAGGGAAGAGTTTATATGGCTTATGAAGTTCACTATATGGCCCCATCTTTTTGGTATATTCTAAATGATTTAATTGGGTTGTACATACTTGCTAACAACTACTGTTTGTTTTTAACCTTTAATTAAATTAAATAAAAATGTCTAAGATTTTGTGATAATATTTCATATGAAATCATAGTTTTCAGAAGATTTCAAATAGCTAGAAAACATCAAATTTCCAACTCTATTTAATATTTAAATCCAGAATATAGCCCAATTAAGCCCGTGTATCCTCCAATTTGCAACAAATTCTCAAATTCTGTTGACATCAGATAGGGGATCAAATTGGATTTTTGTCAACGAAATCATACATTATAGTTTTGATCGCGGATCCCAGTTTATTCATCTCTGGCATAGTGTTCACGTTTTGTTTTTATTTTTTCTATTTTATGTAGATACTTTTTCTTTTCTATTTTTGTTATTGTTGTTTCTTGCAATTACGCGTTTTTTTGTTGTGATTAATGTATCATGTATCTTTGTTTAGGACGCCGTCCAAGGTCCGGATCACAGAATGCCTGCACAAACAGTGTTCTGCTACAAAAAGACGATTGTAACAGCCCCAATCGGAAGGAATATAAGTACTGTGTGGATCCGACAAAAAATCAGATCCTAAAATCTGTACTAGGTCGGGAAAATTCGAGTGGCCGACGAAAACATATGAATTTACGGGGTGGTCCCAAAATGGTAACCAAAGAAATAAGTTCATATTTTATTACAAATGAACGGTCGATTAGCAGCCCGATTGATTTAACGGACGAAAATACGTGCTCCGAAACCCTTTTGGTGACTAATAATAATTTTTTAAATAAATTTTCAAAAACAAATTTCATCGGGATTCTACCAAATACGAATATGGAAACGAAATCGCCTAATTCAAATATATTCCTGCAGGAACCAGTGCTTAGCCTAAACATAGAGAAAACACCAAATCAATCGGCAATTTTAATAAAAAAATCTTTTGAAATTTCACAACATTTTGGAACAAATTTCACTTGTTACGAAAACCCCTTAGATTTATCAAAACCAACGCAAGTAACTGAAATTGATTCGACTACGTTTTTAAATGCGGACAGCAATTCCTGCGATAGTGGTGTTGTTATTGATAAAGGTGTGGAGCACAGTCCAAGTCGAAAATCTAAACCAATAACGCCACACAGAATTGTGTGCCCGTCACCAATAAAGCACATAGCATTTCCACCTGCCGAACGTAAACCAATTGATTTTGACCGATTTAAATCCCGAAAACGGTAACTAAACGAAATCTAAATAAATTATATATATTTTTAACGAAAATTTTATTCTCTCAAGGTTAATAATTCCTGGACTCCAGCATCAGCATTCTTATATAAAAGGCGAACCAAACGACAAAGTGTGTGTAGAACATAAAATCGACAATCAAATCAAAAAGGAGAAAACCCTTACGGAAATTTTCCCTGTACGTCGAAGCGTGAGGAAAACGAAAAAAGAAGTACTCGAAGAAAGAAATCGAAAGATAGAGCAGGCTGTTATTGAAGGAAAAGAGGACGGATTAGAGGTAAATATGCGATTTGCACGTGACTATTTAGGATTTTGCGCACAATACTGTTTTGTATCGTTCTATGCAGGAAAGAAAAATCGTCAGTGAAATGTGGTTAATTTCTTATCAAACAACTTATTGGTTAAGTTTTGAATTTATTAATATGTTTTGTATTAGGTGCTCTTCATGTTTTTTGAATATGGTAACCAAAATCGGACAATATAATTTCCAGGTTTTACACATCGGTTTTCTAAATTCGTTTGTACCTCTTTGGATATTTCGTTGTAGCAGAGAACAAAAAATATGACAATGATTACATAAAAATAATGAGATTATTATTGATTTTACTTGACCTGATAAATAACGGTAAACCACGAATATGTGATATATGATCTATCATTCCATTTCGGATTTTTACAATTAAAAACAAACCAGCTGCGCTTAGACCATTCTGATTTGAAAAAGAGATATCGTCACACTTCGAGAATATCATTAGAATTTGCTTTTAAACAGGTTTAAAAGGCTCGAAATCTACATAGGCATCGGTGACAAACTTCGAGGATCGAATACGCGTGAAGAACACGAGCATTATGAGCTGAAAGGTCATTGTATACTAATTAGCTTACAAAATTGGTCTGGAATAATTCCTGAGACGATAAAAGTCTCAAAGATTAGGTCTCCTTAAAGAAAAATAAAAGTATTAATCCATTATTACCTTAACCATATTAGCAGAGAGAAGTTTAAGACAAAACACTAACTCTGCAAGCAATCATTTGTAGGCGGCCATTCAGTTTTGTAGTTAACGTGTACCCGGCCAAACAACCGGCAACAATCGCTGCCTGAAACAAAATAATTTGTAAGTTGTTTTCGAGATAGAAGTTACAATATAACTTAGAATATAAAATAACATGCCAAAAGATGTATTGTTTGATGGATAAGTTCCCAAAAAACCTGGGAATATTGCCATTCAGATATCAACGTTTAGAAAAATCAAATGTTTAATTTTGCGTCTTATGATTTACTCATACTGTTTTATACGTTCCTTTTGCGGTTAATGCGCCTCATCAATTTGCAGGCAGATAAAGAAGCTGATCTCAGTACGAGGATTCGATGATTGGTAACTATTACCGTAAAATCTATTAATCTTTAACACGTTCGCCTACACTTTCAAAATGTGTTTAACACAAATTTGATAATTTTTGTAATTGCAATGATATTTCGTCGCGGAAAGGAATGTAATGTTGAGAATTGACAATTATGTCCTCTTATTTCTTAAAAAACGAAAAAAATGTATGACTGATTTGCGCGATAGTGTTAAAAACGAAAAAGTTGTATGAATGCTATAGCATTCACGTCCGCGAACGTGTTTATTATTAATGAACCGTTTTCAATTCAATAGCTGTTCTATTTCAAAAGACTTATTCTCTAAATCATCAAATTAGAGGCACCTCTCGCTGAACTTGATTACAACAAATTTTATTTTTTGGCCTATGTTCTTATGCAGAATTAAAAAAATACTCTATTTTTTTGTAATAATTCTCTGCTCACCAAATAGGTCTTATTACAAAAATCTAATCACGTTTGCCTGTTCACTCCCGGTTAGATATGTACCATAATAGGAACTTTATTGATCATGAAATTATCACGATCGTGAGAGATGGCTTCCGTTGTTATTATATAGGAAACGTTAGTTTCTAATGGACTAAACAAAATCGACGCGCGAACCACATGTAATGTCAAAGCCCCAAGAACTTGCTAAATTTACGCGAAAATACGCGCGTCAAATATAAATTCTTCAGTAGGTCGGAAAAAACATATTAATGTGTAGATAATAGCTATGTAAATTCTTTCCTATTTCTAAGGAATTACCAGAATATGGCCACAGGTTGTATAAAAAACAGTATTTTTTGAAAGCACACTGTGCTCGGATTGAATTAAAATTATGTATAAACCCTATACGAGCATGATCCAAAATTTTTTCTCTACAGATAGGCTCAATAGTTTGTATTCAAAACGAACAACTAAATTGGTGAATTAAAAAATAAATATATTATTGTTTATCTACTCATACACATTAAAAAACTTGAAATAGACAATGAATAAAATAAAATGTAACATTTATCAGATATATCCGAACTATAATGTTTACTCTTTAATTTCGTTGGAGTTCATAAAAGTGGGTTTCTTGACCTCCGCACTATTAACCCTTTGCCAGTCTCATGCATCACTTATTGGTTAAACGAGACGCTTCTGTATCATATTCGATACATAATCTAAATTAGATTATGTATCATATATGATACAGAAGCGTCTCGGTTAACCGCCTGTGTATCATATGTGATACATGAGAATGGCAAAGGGTTAAAACGTTTTCTGGTTTGGGTACGATATCGATTTTAGATCCGATTTTTGGTACCATACTGCGCGATCTGCCTAAAATTCTTTTCTGAAATATGTTTTCCTTCTGATTTTAGCCAATTGAAATTTACATCTCTTTCATCACAAATTACATTGATCGTTTTTCCATTTTTCAATTACATTACTTCTATTGCGATCTCTACCTATTCGAATAAAACATTATGTCGTTCTACTCTTATAGTGAAATTACGTTTTTGATGTTAATCAAATTTTCGATAGTTAAAAAGGATACGAAAAAAATTTGATGTGTTTTTATCGTAGTGTGCCTAAACCCGAAAGAGATGCCGAAACCAATAACAAACAATTTTGAAAAAATTTCAAATGACGCGTTTGACGTATTTGGCAATATTTACGATTGACGTATTATATGTATATAAATATGTGTATGTGGTAGTGAAAATGGAAGTAAAAATCTACATTTCCATTTTTTGATGTACATGAAATTTTTTTGCTAGTATTCCGCTAAAAGAACTCGAAAATGTGATTTACATCAAAAAATTTTGATGTACATCAAAATTTTTTGCCAGTTTGTTGTAAAAAGAAAACGCCATTATTGTATCACCTACTTATTTTAAGAGTGAAAAACAAAAAAGAGATAGATAACAATTTATTCTAGTAGTGTGCGATCACAATAGGCGTTTTCGGAAATATCCCATGGTAAATTTTGGGTAACTTGCTGACAAAAAATTACCAAATCTATTTTAACATGTAGGGTAACTTTAGGGTAATTTACTTTTAGTTGTTTTTTATTTTCTGTCTTTCTGTCAGTTTGTATTAAATTAGTAGTGTCAGAAAAATCAATGTTCAAACTTTCAAAGCATAAACTGTTAAAAAAAAATACAACAAAACTGTACATATTTGTTAAAATACGTAATTGATTTTTTTTTTTTTTTATATAAATATTACCACGCGAAATGTAAACTTACTTTTTGTATAGCCAGGGTAACTTGAGTAACTTTTGATACCAACATTAAAAAAAATAAAATTACTCACAAGTTACCATGGGATATTTCCGAAAACGCCTAATTAGAAAGCAAAATTGAAAAGTGAAACGACAAGCAATTTTGTTTTAGGAAGAAGAGATATAATATTCGATTAATATCAAAAAAGTGATGTTACAATATCCCACCCAGTGGGTCGATTCTGGACACGGATTTTGTCTCAAAATGTGTGAACGAAATCAGCCATGCTACACTATAATTTGGTTTCTGGATTCAAACTAAATCGCAATAGATTTTAATTTTTAATATAAACCCTTATTTTAAATTAAATCATTAAATTTTTTTGTCTTGTTTTATTCTGTTCTCTCGAAAATAAAATTTAAACAAAAATATACGTCTCAAAAATGTCCTTAAATTTTTTTATTTTCATTTCATTTTTTTCATTTCGGATTCACGAACTAACTATTTTCCGAAAAATTAATAAAACATGTGCCGAAAATGAACTATAACCCAAGCCGAATAGTCAAGAAGGGAATATCGAAACATTACCAGGGGCGGTATGTTGTACCATCACTTCGAATCGAAAAAGTGAAAGTTGTATCATTTTTGCTTTTCGAGAATGATACAACATACCGCCATTCGACTTTTTTCGAATTTCGATTCGAAGTGATGGTACAACATATCGCCACAGACTCCATCTTGGCAAATTTTGATAGAAAGAGAAAGTAGATTGCAATAGTATTCAGATAGCAGGTGGAGAAGCCGTGTAACTCACGAGACAAAATCGATATACTGGTTTTCCTATAGGAATAGGAAATAGGAAAGAATTTGGAATTTTTATAGCAGTTTTGTATTTTTCCCCTATAAGCTTATTCTAGTGTGTCATATGGGAATTTTTTCTTTCCTATTTATCGCAGTTTTGACGTTAATCTTTCCGCACCTACTTTGAGTACGGAAAGATATTCTTTTACAACACATGAAATATTCTTTTAATTAGACAAAAAAATTATAATTACATACAATTAATGTATGTTTGACATTTCTTAACCGCTTACAGAGCATGGTTTTCAATATTCAACTTAATCAAGAATTTGGGAAAAATTTATTCCTATGTGTAACAAAATAAACCATAGGAAACATTTTTTAGGAAAAAACTGCTATCAAATTTTTTAGGAAAAAAATTCCTATTTCCTAAAGACACCAGAATCGACCCACTGGTCGCAGTTTCAATTTCTTCATTTTATTGCAGTATTTTAAGCAATCCATTTTCGTCAACTAATAATATTTGTTTAATTTTTAATTAATTATTCGATGTGTATTTCTCCAAATTCAAATTAATAAGGATGCCAATTTTAGCAGATTTTTTAAAAACTAGTGTAATTTTAATCACCAAGATGTGACTTTTTGGAAGGAGATCACAAAAAAACGACAATTCCCGTTACTGTTTTTGAACATGTATTATTTGTATTATGGCGACAATTTGTTTGCAAAATAATCCGTGGGTCAATAAGTCCCGATGCTGATACATAGATTGCACATTAATTATTTTTAGGAGATATCATCCTTTAAAATTGTTTATAAAAATCCGATCATTAGTTTACAAGTTATAGTTGTTTAAGCAGCACGCCTTTTGTTATTTTCAAATCAATGAAAATAAAATGACTCGTGTGTTGATTAAACTCTGTTTTTTGATGGAAAAAATACCGTTCAAGCAAAGCAATGGCTTGATATAAGTTATAGGGACTCTGAGCCTTCGAAATAGTTTACTGAGTTTAAACGTAATCGTACAAACGACGACGATGATGCTGAACGCTCCGTAGTCCGAATTCGGCAGTTATTCCATAAAAGGTAAAAAAGTGCACAAAATTGTTTTGAAAGGCCGGCCGTAAAGTGAAGTTGCGCGAAATAGCTGACATCTTAAAGATATCAAAATATTATTTTGATATTCACTATTTGTGCCGCGCTTGCTCACAAAGAAACTTGGATCCAACAATACAGCAGAGGACAGCAGCTGGTGAAAGGCGTTCGGGGCGACTAAAACCGCAAATGTCGGCCAGTAAGGAATTGACTTCCGTATTTTGGGATGCGCAAGGTATTTTATTCATTGACTATCTTGAGAAAGGAAAGACCTTGAACAACTAATATTACATGTCATTATTGGTGCATTCGAAGGAAGAAGTTGCGAAACAAAGAACAATCCGTTTCAACGATAGTAAAATTGCCCTAATTGATGTTTAAATTTCTTCTCCATCCACCGTACTCTCCGAATCTGGTTCAGGCAAAGAAATTTCCTTCAAATTCTGAAGTCATAGCCGAAACAAACGTCTATTTTGTTTTTTTTCACTTAATAAACGCATTTTTATTAGCACTTGTTTTTTTTTATTTCGCAAAAATCATATTTTTAATATTTTAATTAAAAAATTGTTTCAAAATGTTTAAAAAATCACTCGATGGATTTTGGCTTATTAGGCCATCGTCGCTGGAGTATCTACTGTCATTTGAGCGTTGTTGACGTTTCAATTTAATATTATGTTTTATTTCCATATTTAAAATTTCATCTAGGTAATTTAATTTTTTTCTAAAAAACGACCAATATGCATAGATCATCCATTGGGAACATATTTTATTTTCTGTTTAACTTGATATTCGAAGAACATTAGTGTAAATCGCTCACAAAACAGCCACACAAGGTGAAATAAAATTGTAAACTGTTATAACGAAGTAACTAAAGTTATGGAATGGTTTTTCGGTAGAAGTTTGATGCTGGGTTCTTCGATATTCTTACTAAAAATTATTCGAAATGCATTATCTATGTGATATTGGTAATACTTTACCGAAGAATAGGTATTTACCTATTAGTAGTGAATATTGATTAATCAGTGCTAAACAAAAGAAAAAATTATTTTATAAAATAGTCGTGGATAAAAATATTTTGCCAACAACCGAATTTCGAATTTTTCAAACTTTTTATAAAATTCGTGTCACGTTTATGCGATTTATTCGGACTAGAAACCTACACTTTGCTTTATCTACGAGAAATGAAATATTCGAGGTCAGTTTTGATTTTAGCTGTGTTTGTTTTTAAATTTCCAAAAGCAAAAAATAATTTTTCATCTTAATCAGTAGTACTTCAATTCGAGTTTATCTAAAGTTAAACAATTTGAGGATTTACATAAATCGAATTTAAGTTACAATTACCACTAAGTAGTATTTTGTTAAAAAATAAAATATTAGAGGCCAGTTTTAATTAAGCATTTTTTTCTGAATTTATCATAGCAAAATTAAATTCTTGATCATATCTGTGACAATTCAACATAATCACTTAACTCAAAGTGGCTATGTTGAACTGTATTCTAATCGATTCAATTTTTCATCAAAATCCGATTATTTTGGACCGAGATATAACCAAAATACAAAACCACTTATGTTTGTTATTAGGTGCTTGGTATTTATTGAAAACCACTTAATTGATAATTTTTGATATTGTAGCATGAAATAAGTGATATTTAGACTGCGGTCCAATTCGTGGCTTATTTTGTGGAGACTGATTTATGTATTTGAAAGTCTACAATGTCTCCTGTCAAATAGGCTTATTGGAAATTAGCTAGAATTTTTCTGGTGAGCTACCAGTTTGGGCACAAGCCTCGCATAAAAGTCAAACGAGTCTACAATAAGCCTAGCCGGAGGGAGGCTTATTGTAAACTTTCAAATAAGTCAGTCTCAACAAAATAAGTCACGAATTGGACAGCAGTCTTAAAAGAAAATTTTTATTTGTAAAATCAGAAATAAATTTAGAATAAACACTTATCTTCAAATAAGTTTCTATTTTGAATTTAATTTTGCGTTTGGTATTTACTTAAAACGATATAAATGTTTTTTCTAAATGATAATTAAAACAAAAAAATCTAAAATTGTGAACCCAGAGCAAGTAAAAAGTGGAGACAACAATTGGAGAATGTGAAAGAATCGAATTTCGTACACTACGCAGTATATACATATATAGACAATATTCCAATGTAAACATACAACATCAGTCGTCACGACCTGATGAGAAGACTGATTTTTTCAAATCAATAATCTCATCCGTTCGAAAGTGATTGTTGAGATTCTTACACATTTGCCATGTATAAGTCTAAAATTCAAAGTAACAATTGCTTGAAGGTGTCAATAAACGGGCAGTAAGTTGGGCATGTTTATCAGTAGTAATTAAATTTGAGTTTGCTTTATATAAATTAAAAGTTTTATAAATCAAATTTAAATCATAATAAATACTGAAAAAGAAGCAAACTTTGAAAATTTTTCTTCTATTACGTTAAATTCAAAAACCAACATTGGTAATTTGAAAACTGGCTTCTAATATTTTATTTCTCAACAAAATACAGCTTCTGACAAAACAGACAACTATGATGAATCATTTCTTTCTGCTATGGTAAATTAATAAACAAACAAACCTAACAAATTTTGCTAGCAAATTGCAATGAGTAAAACAATCATGAGATGCTTTTAAACTGGACAAATTTAACATCTTCTTCTTAACATCTTCTCGCTATGTGTGATTGTACGCAAATTCAAGCATTACCTAATCCAAAAACGTTAAGTTAATCATTGCAGCATTTGATAATTTAACTGTAGAGTCATAGATAACTTAGCTGGCTAGCATTGTGAAATATTAGGCCGGATTCATACTTCTTCCTTCATTCATTCAAATAATTTTTTCGACCAATCATATTGCTCCAAAATGACGATTTCTGTCAATTTGATCAATATGATTGGTCGAAAAAATTGTTTGAATGAATGAACGAAGAAGTATGAATTCGGCCTTAAACACTTTAGTACTCCCCGTTTAAAGTTCAATACGAATATACATATTTAAAATTATTCGTCCAGTTCCTTAATTCTGTTTCCGAATTCAACCGTGGAAATCTTGGCTTTGATAACAGTAAATTCGCCCTTTTAAGGATGCGTTTGCCTATTCCTTTTACACGCTGTTGACTATTTTTATTTAAATGAATTTAAACTTAGGTCAAAACAATGTCTGAATTAATGCTGCAATTTTACTTTGAAGACAACAAATAACGTTTTTTTCTTCAGTTTATATGTACCTAATTTTCTTTATCGTTTTTGTTCATTTTTAAATGTTAGTTTTAATAAACATACATATTTTCATATTTCATTTCTCTTGTTTATTTTCTATAGCCAAAGACGTTCAATAAGCAAAATATTTTATCGTATTTCCGTCCTACCCATTAAATTATTAGTATACAGATGTTCTATTTATGTAATTAGGCATGGAACATGTTGGACAACTCATGATCTTATAGGCTTGTCCATAAAAGTTACATTCTTTTTTATATACATCGTATACCAATATATTTTGTTTTTTAATTTCTAGATACGAATGTTTAGCGATAAAGGACGAGGGATCGTTGCATTGCGAAATTTCAGTCGAGGTGAATTCGTGATTGAATACGTTGGTGATTTAATTTCGTATGCTGAAGCCCAAAAACGTGAAGCAACGTATTCTCAAGATTTGACGACAGGATGTTACATGTACTATTTTAAGCATAAAAATATGCAATACTGGTAATTATATATAAATGGTACACGAATAATAGCATAATTAAATACAATTTTTTCGTATTTTGTTATATAGTATTGACGCAACGGCAGAAAGTAGTCGGCTCGGTCGCCTGGTAAACCATTCACGAAATGGAAATTTAATGCCCCGAACTATGGCAATAAAAAATATCCCTAGATTACTCTTATATGCAAAAGATGACATTAAAGCAGGTGAAGAAATAACTTACGATTATGGTGATCGATCAAAGGAGTCTTTAATTCACCATCCATGGTTGGCGCTATAAAATCAAATTTAGTTTTTATTTAGTTGAACAAGCACTTATTCATTTCAATTTTAATTAATTTATGTTTAAAAATGAAATAGAACAAGGTTGAGATTTTATTCAACCCAGTAATTAAATCAAAGCTTACTACTAGAGACAAGGACAAAATCTTTTAATCAGGGAACATAATTTTATCGATCACCTTTTAGATTTTTTTAGCATTTTTAAAAGACCTATTCGAATACCGTCTCGCTAAAATATACGTGCTTAATGATTGGGATCGATTCTATACACGTGTAGCAGAATAATAAAATACTTAAGTGTTCCTGAACAATAACAAACTAGGTAAATAAAAACAAAAGTAGAATCTATAGTTTATATAAAATTATTTGTTAAGTATTTAAAATCCTAATGAAACAAAAATATTTATATTGTTATCATTTTATTATTGTAGTTTTTTTAGTTTGTTTGTTTTTAATAAATTAATAGAGGATCGTTTTTGTAAGTTACTCAATTATAACAAATATTGAAAAATTATGTTAATTTAAACAAAAGATTTAAAGAAAATAGGAATAAAAAAAACAAAAATAAATAAAAATATAAGCTTGATAAATTTTTCATAAACACAAAACACATAATTTAATCATAGTTAGATTCTAAAAACCCACCCTTTATGTAAGCTTAAGAAATAAAAACAAAAAATATTGAAAAAGCATATAAAAGAAGTAAAAAAAAATAACAAAAATTTGGAAAGCTACTACCTATTACTACTACTATTTAGTTATTTTAGTTTGCAAAATATTTTATTCTAATTATATTTAAAACAAAAAATAAATTATTATATGTATGTAATTAAGCATAATATTACATTTTTTAAAATGTCCTACATGGAGACCAATATATGGTATCTTTCAAATTGCAGTTCCTAAGGATCACTTTAAAACTAGAATTGCTATCTTTGTAAATGATCCATTAATAATCCTACAATTTCCAGATATACAAAATCTTCATTGAGCCATGTATAGTAGATTACAATACTTTTTAACAAATTAAGGGAGGGTCAATTAGAAAAAAATAAAATACCGCTACATCAATTATTTTCTTGGAAAGAAGTTCGCTGGCGGATCTCTGCCGATTACAAGAAGTAACGATAAGACAAAAAATCGTGCTATACTCAACACTAAAAAATATTATTTAACGCCATTAATTTTTTACTATAATTACGTAAATTTAATTGTTATAATAATATTGGGGCATCCGAGATATAAAATATTATTTCAAAATCTGTAATGGCAAGTAAAGTAAAATATTTCATAACCCAAATATCCACCCTTGTCTATCGTACATGAATACATGCATGGCCCAACAATCAAAAATTTATAAATATTTCGATTAATTGTGCAATTTTTTACTACATACTTATATTTTTATTTGCGTAAAGTACTGATGAAATAATTTAATAAAGCAACTAAAGGAATTTATTTGTTCTTTAGTTTTAGGTAGAAAAAAGACATCACTTCTGGGCAACAATTAAAATAATGCAAGAAATATATTCCAGCGACTAACAAAGAAAGAACAGGGACATGACGTCGATGTGTCCATTCAATTAAAATGAAGTTGCTCATCTAATATGTTAGGAGTAATAGAACTCGTAACAGAGTAGAATGTAAACAAAAGAACGAAAACAAGCGGATTTTACAAGGTTTACTCTGGAAAAGAAAGACATGAAATCGTTAAGTGGGGGTAATAGCAACTAAAGCAGCAGCATAGAAACGAATAGAAATGAAAA